>OX393549.1:88530169-88766055 GCA_947650365.1 Chamaelirium japonicum
GGTCACCCATCCTAGTACTGCTCTCGCCCGAGCACACTTAACTACGGAGTTCTTACGAAATCCGTAGCGGCGCACGGTTTTAAAACGCGTCTTCTATGTTTGGGAGGGAAAATTATATAAGTAGCTCATGATCTCCTTCTCTCTAAGCGATGTGGGGCTAACTCGTGACCTTGTACACCTCACCTCACCTCATCCATCTTGGCCTTAGGAGTCTTGGCTCTTGGCTATTGGCCTATTGGATCTTGGTCGTCATAATCCACCCCCCTTAGGGCTACACGTCCTCGTGTAGGGCTAGACCCCCCCATTGCGAGGAGAACCGGCTCTGATATCATTTTGTAACATCAGCCCCAAACACACAAGATATTGTCCGTTTTGCTTGTGCCCGCACGAGAACTTCCTAGGGAGGTCACCCATCCTAGTACTGCTCTCGTCCGAGCACGCTTTAACTACGGAGTTCTTACGAAATCCGTAGCGGCGTACGGTTTTAAAACACGTATTCTATGTTTGAGAGGGGAAATTATATAAGTAGCTCATGATCTCCTTCTCTCTAGGCGATGTGGAACTAACTCGTGGCCTTAACACCTCACCTCACCTCATTCATCTTGGCATCCCAGTCTCAGGAGTCTTGGCTCTTGGCTATTTGGCCTATTGGATCTTGGTTGTCACACAGAGACTACACGTTAGTGTTGATCCTTAAGTGTCTTTAACGTTAATGAGATTTTATGTCAGGGACCTATCATATAGTCTCCCTTTTTTTTTGGAAAATTTTATTCATACCCTAAAAATCTGTAACTAACCCCCGTCTCCCATCCGTTTCACAGTAACTTACACAAAAAATTTAAAATATCATTTATACCCTTATCTTATACCCCAGTTCCAACTAAAACCTAAAACATAACATTTTGGGCATCGAGTACAATTGGAAACAAATTATAGTCGAGATTTCTCCGATCGGATTCCTCCAAACGAGATCTAAGCCCTCTAGCAATGGAGAAAGAAGAGAGACATCTCTCTCTCTCTCTCTGTCTCTCTCTCTCATGGGGCTTCAACATCGGAAAGGAATGGGGTACCCTATACTCATGAGGCTTCAACATCGGCAAGGAATGGGGTATGATTAAGATGGGGCAAGCCATTTAACTGGGATGTATTCAAGGTGGGGTGTAAAAGAAAGGGTATTTTTGGGATAAAAATAAGGTATGATCAAAGAAAAGGGGGTGTGTTTAAGATCGTTGGAAATGGGGGCTAATTACAGAGTTTTGGGGTATGAATAAAATTTCCCTTTTTTTTTTTTTATCATTCTCACTCTCCACACAACCATTTCCAAAAAAACAAAACACGTGGAAGTCAAGGGGCTCTCTCCAACATCCCGGATGCTGCGGCTGTTCACTAACAACAGCCTATATCCAGCCTACAAACCACGCGGAGAGAGAGAGAGACGTGAGGATTTTTTATGGGAAATTTTATTCATACCCCAAAAATCTGTAATTAGCCCCCGTGTCCCTAGCGTTTCTCAATAACTTACTCAACAATCCTTTAATACCAACAATGCCCTTTTTTTTATACCCCAAACCCCAAAGCCCCTGCTCAGCGTCTTTTGTACCCCAACCCAACCCAATGTTCGTTTAAACTTAGCCCCGCCCAACCCGTCGGGTTGTGCGGGGTGGGTTCGGGTTAACCCACCCAAAGTCGGGTTGG
Source organism: Chamaelirium japonicum (assembly GCA_947650365.1). NCBI lineage: Eukaryota > Viridiplantae > Streptophyta > Magnoliopsida > Liliales > Melanthiaceae > Chamaelirium > Chamaelirium japonicum. Next base: position 88,531,865 of record OX393549.1, read on the forward strand.
GTTCGGGTTGGCCCGCCCAAGTTGCAGCTACGGGTGGCAATGAGTCGTGTTGTGTTGGGTTCGTGTCGTGTCTAGTTTCGTGTCGTGTCCAAAACCCCTAGACCCGGACCCGACCCGTTTAACTAATCGTGTCTAGATCCTAAACCCGTACCCGACTCGCTAATAAACAGGTAGACACGATAAGACCCGTTTACCACCCGGATCTATTCAGTTGACCCGATCCGACCCAATCCGACTTGACCCGACCTGACCCGAAAGACCCACTGGTTTTATATATTATAGTATCGGATTGTTGGTAGACCTGACCCGACCCGACCCGACATGACCTATTGAATACTAAACGGGTCTTCCTGGGTCTATCGTGTCCAGACCCTAAACCCGGACCCGACCCGTTTAATAAACGGGTCTATCGTGTCGACCCGTTTACGACCCGAACCCGTTTAGCCTTGACCCAGACCCGCTAACTTCGTGTCGGGTCGAGGAGAAATGATTCGGGTTGGGCTCGGATTAGCCCGCCCAAATTCGGGTTGGGTTCGGGTTGGACTCGGGTTGGGTTCATGTTGGCCCGCCCAAGTTGCAGCTCTACTTGTGCCTTCAAGTATCAGCCAACTGCATGGGGTTTATTTAAGAGTGGGGTGTATTCAAGAGTGCATATAATTGGGGTATATTTAAGGGGGTATGTGTTTGATTGGGGTATAATCAAGTTGGGGCGGGCCATTTAACTGGGGTGTATTGAAGGTGGGGTGTAAGGGGAAAGGGTATTTTTGGGATAAGAATGGGGTATGAAAAAAAAAAATGGGGTGTATTCAAGTTTCTTGGAAATGGGGGCTAATTACAGATTTATGGGGTATGAATAATATTTCCCTTTTTTATTGGGATTTTTGTATACAACTCCCTAAACAATATTTGTATTACATATAACCCTCACTCTTTAGCTTTATTTATAACCCCTTATTATTTCATATATTTAATAAAACTTAAAAAGTAAGGGGTAACCAGGTAAATTTAGGGGGATTTTATTAAATGCCATACAATGTTGGGGGTATTCATAAACCTTAAAAAATGAGATTTTATTTATAGGGTTATTTTGACTTTGCTCCCAAACTTTTCCTTTAATTAGACTTTACCGCCCAAAACTAATGATTCTGTCAGCTCACCATCTAAAAGAAAGGGTGAGCTGAGGAATGAGGAAAAGAAATAAAGTTTTGGGGATGAGTTGACGGAATAGTTAGTTTTTGGGAGGTAAAGTCTATTTAATAAAAAGATGGGATAAAGTATAATTCAAGGTAAAATTTGGGGGGGGCAAAGTCAAAATAGCCCTTATCTATAATATCAATATTTGTTTGGGGTTTTTATGCAAAGATCCCTTGTTTCTTTCTTTAAGTTCGTCCCAGACTCCCTGAGGACATCCTGAATTTTTTTTTCTAATTTAATTTGGCGGAGGGAAGGGAGATCTCAACTAGGGTTTTTCCACCTCCTCTTTCCGCCTCCGTCTCCTCTCAAAATGGCCATCTCTTCCACGTGCTGCCACCCTCTCCCCCTCCCCAAGCTCTTCTCCTCCACCGCCTCTTTCGTCTGCCGCACCTCCGACCCCTCCGGCGGCGTCCCCCACCCTGAGAAGCCGCGCTCCTCCTCGTCCGCCACCGGCGGCCGCCTCTTCGGAGGATACCCCGGCCGCCTCGGCCTCTCCTCCGCCCTCATGCTCCGCTTTCCCCCCAATTTCGTGCGCCAGCTCAGCACCAAGGCCCGCCGCAACTGCAGCAACATCGGCGTCGCGCAGATCGTCGCCGCTTCGTGGTCCAACAACCCGCCCTCCGTTGAAACTCCCCTCCCCGCCGCCTCCGCCGCTTCCGCGGTCGCGATCCCCGCGGCGGGGGATGCCACCGTCGTCGCCGATGTCCCCTGCGACGGCAGCAGTGTACAGTACCCACTTCCGGCTGCCGATCCCGTGGCCGCCGCCACGGCATCTCCGCTGTGGATCTCCGACGGGACCCTCTCAGTCCATGCCGGTCTCTCCCTCGCCGCCTTCATTTTTCCATCCCAGCAGATCTTGAGATTTCTCATTGAATTCCAGTAGATCTTGCGATCTTTGTGTCTGACCATGAGGGTTTCAATGGCAGGTGAGAGAACAGGGCGCGGTATAACCACGGATGCGATCACCACCCCGGTTGTTAACACCTCCGCTTACTGGTTCAAGAACTCGGAGGAGCTGATTGATTTCAAGGTATCTATCTACTTGATTTGATCATAGTTGTTCATATGAGAGTAAAGAATTTCTGATGCGGACACTAACTATTGCAGGAGGGAAGGCATGTTAGTTTTGAGTACGGCCGATATGGAAACCCGACTACAAAGGTTTTGGAGAACAAGCTAAGGTATTTCCTGATTCTTTTGTGTGTGTTCGATGTTGGCTTGCACCACTCATCGTCGCTGAAGGCTTAGACTCTGCTGGATCAGTAAACTAGAGACGGCCGAGTCCACCTTATTCGTGTCGTCCGGCATGTACGCCACTGTTGCTATGCTATCCACGCTGGTTCCTCCCGGTGGGCATATGGTTACGACCACCGATTGCTACCGGAAGACTCGAATCTTCATCCAGAATGAGCTTCCTAAAATGGGGATTTCGGTAATTTTCTACGATTCATCATTTCCGATTCATGTTTGATATTCTATATATTGCTGGATGTGGGACTTTTTTCTGATTCATGCTTAATATTCTATATTTATCCTCCATTGCTGTGGTACCCATGGTTTTTAAATTTGGCAGATACGGCTACGTACCGGTTTTTTGCCAACCGGGACCAATAACCCCCCTGAACCGGTACCCTCCCCTGTATAGGCCGAGTTGAACTTGGTATCAGCCCGTATCGGCGGATACAGACCGGTGTCGGCTGATACACCCGAGTTCAATTCAATACCGATTTTTTTAAAAAAAAATTCTGATTTTTTTTTATAAAAAGATCAGTACCGGTTTTGGTCCGTACCAGCCGATACTAACTCGAATTGCAGGTATTTATTAGTTTGGCACCGTACAATACTGGTTCTAATACCCGCAGTTTAAACCTTGGTACCAGTGTACCACCCATAAAAGTTATATGAGGTCCTCACAGTGAAATCGATAAGCTACCGCTAAGGATGCGAAGCCCACCTCAAATGATTGGAACATGACGTGTTGGTTACGGCCGGATTCTCAACCGTATTTTCCTGTTTCATGTGTCTTACTCTTTATATAGTACATGAATTCCTCTCAAGATGCCGATTTGATTCCGATCTTTAAGATCTAGAACTTGAATCGGCATGCTTTGGGGGAGTTGGAAATTGGTATTGTGATACTAGCAGAATGGAAAGATTAGATTTTGTATTCTTTATCCATCCATGACTGCATAGGTGTTCCTTAATCTTCAATAATTAAAAAATGTTTTATCAATCAGTCACAAATTTTATTATTTAAGTGCATAATCCTTCTAGGCATAGCTTGCTTAATCTCTTTACACTTGAATTCATCTGTTTTACCATGTTGACTAGAGCAGCAATAAGAAATGGGCCAGGATGTTCTTCCATCACTCATCTTCTTTTCAGCTTAAGTCTGATAGGTGATCTGGTATACATGGTTAAGCTTTCCATTTTTTCTTCCTAATCCTTCATTATCTTTGTTGTGCAGGCCACTGTCATTGATCCTGCTGATATGGATGCCCTGAGAAGTGCATTGGATCAAAATGACGTAAGTGAATAAATTGCTCACTAGTTTCTGCTCTCTTTTTTGTATTCTTTTCTCTGCTCCCTTTTTTGCAGTGTCGCTTACACATTGTTCTTGCGCAGGTGTCTCTTTTCTTCACGGAATCTCCAACTAATCCGTTCCTCCGGTGTGTTGATATTGAGTTAGTTTCTAAGCTTTGCCACAGCAAAGGAGCCCTGGTTTGCATAGATGGCACCTTTGCGTCACCTATTAATCAGAAGGCTTTATCTTTTGGGGCTGACATTGTTCTGCATTCTGCAACTAAGTTCATTGCTGGTCACAATGATGTTAGTCCATCAATTACTGAATTTTTTTTTATCACTGGGTTGGTTGCACAGCTCTTCCGCCTTTTTGTAAAGGAATGACTGGCTTTAACAGGTTCTTGGAGGCTGCCTTAGTGGTCCGGAGAAGCTAATTTCCAAAATTCGGCAGTATCATCATGTTATTGGTGGTGTTCTTAATCCTGTAAGCATATCTTTTTTGTGCTGGCTTATAGACTTGTTTGTTTTATACATACCGGTTTCAGTCATGACATGTGCTATATGCATGTGGAGCAAGGCGGAGAGGCGGATTCATCATTAATATTACTCTGATCTCATACTTTTTCAAATTTTAAAGACATTTACTTTCATGGGTTATATTGTGATTTACTTACTTTGGGCAAAATGAAGTGCATAGCAAGATGTTACCTTTAGCAATTTCGTACTCCGATCCCACAAATTTATTTGTGGTAGTCCATTTAGTTGGATAACTCGTAAAAAGTTTGTTCCTGCATGTATATATTAAATAGTTTTTTGACACCTTGTTTTGGCATGTTTCTAGTTAGGCTAATACTTGATGCACAACCAGTGTGATGGGCATCAAACATGTCATCTTATATATTGATGGCCTTTGTATTAAGTTGTATGCTGACTCACCGCTTCTTTTTCGTCATGCCTCTATTGACTTGGTGTTTTCAGAATGCTGCATATCTGATCTCTCGAGGTGTGAAGACGCTAGAGATTCGTGTAGAACGTCAAAATAGTACTGCATTGAGGATGGCCCAATTTTTGGAGGAACATCCTAAGGTATTTATGGCATTTATCGTAATTTTTTAGTCAAAAAGATGATTTTCTAGAGTGCTGCTGGTTAGTCCAAATATTATAAAAGGACCGCTGATGATACATCTTACCCTGCCATTTTTACTTCATGAGAGGATGTTGGGACCCATAAGAAATATTCGCTGGGTAATATTAACGGTGATGGCACATCGAGCAATCGAGCAATCCATTGTATTTTTAATAAAGAAAGCAATGAAGTAGAAGAATGAAGGCTCTCCCTCTCCAACCCTAGTCTAGCCACACAATCCTCCTAACTTTTTTTTTCTATAATCAACTTGATTTTTTTCTCAAGATTTTCTTAAAAATATATCTGGTTTTAGCTCAATTCAAAGAAATGTACTTATGATTAGAGAACTAATGGGCACTCATCAACAATTATGAACACTTCCTTGATTTTGTTGGAATTTAAGTTATTTAACCCTTTACGCAAGATGTTACACATAGTTTTTAACATGGTTCGAAAACTTGGCGAGTCAACTCAAAACACGGCCGAGTTACACGACTCGGCTGACTTTCGAGTTGAGTCGCTTGAAAACTCACTGTTATCATGCTAGTTCAACTGTCCAAATAACTAATGTTGCTCAACCAAGTCGATGTGAGTTTACTTAACCGGAATAAGTGAGTTAGGAATAAAATGATATTACTTTCTATTTAAGGGTGTAAATTTCTCATACCATTCTCCAGTTATCATTGCCAAGTTAAGTGGTTAATAGAAATTTTAAAAAAGAGGAAGAAGAGTGTCATATTAAGACCGCACAAATGAAAACCACAGATCCATAGACAAGTACCAAGACTATAGGCCTACCTAAGCACCAATTTCCCCAAGATCTCAACTGGAGGGGCAACGTTAATGAGGAGATATATTGAGTCATACCGGGTCGAGTTCTTTTTGATTTTTCGAGTTATTGGCCCGCCAACTTTTGAGTCGAATGGAGTTTTCGGGTTTTTGAACCATGGTTTTTAACCCCTATCCTCAGAATATTTGCCTCCCATCTTTTCTTGATTGTCGTCGTTAGCTTATCTATTGCAACTTCTACCTTAAATTTCATTAAGATTAGCCATGAATTCATTAGAATTTGCCCCACTGTTACTTGAACTTTTGTTTGAGAATTCAAACAGTTCTCTGCTGCCACAATTATGTCTTAGTTTTGACTTGATTTTATAGTTTCCTCTTCTAGGAGGGCTATATCCACGAAAGATTAATTGTTCCTCTGCCAAGCAATTGTGATTTAACTTCCAAATTTCAATTCGCATAGCTAAATGAAAACATGATAAACATGATAAACTAGAAGTTTGTTTTGGGAAAATACCATTCGAGAAAAATTCTTCTTTTGTGTATATGATATGACAAGGAACAAAAATTTGGAACAAAGGCTTAAAGAACATCAATTAACTAGAGAATGGGTTGATAATTTTCCTACAGTTTCACTATTCCAAGAGCCCACTTTGAGATGAGTTTTAAAATACCAGCACACAAGTTCAGAAATAATTTGTTACAAAGGCTTCGACAAACTGATCCACCTTCTGGAGATTGGGAAAAACCCTCTCAAGCATCATATCAGTGTATATATTTGCCTCGCATTGTTTTCTGTTTCTGATGAACCAAATATTGGATGAATTAGGGATTTTTTTTATCTTTTCTTTTTGATATTTGGGTAAGTGGATTCTATGTTCCTAGATACTTCTACTCAAACTATTGTTATGTTGAGCAAAATTAATAGGATGTGCACATCAGTGTTCAAGCTCGAACCTCGGACTCAAAAGCCAGCCGAGTTGAGTAAACTTTGTCCAGCTCGGCCGAGTTTTACCGAGTTTTGGAACAGTGGTGTACAGCAATGCCAGTGGGCTTCAAAATTTCTTGCACATTATACTGTTTTTCTTCTTTACTCTGGCGTTGCAGCCGCATGTGTTTTCTTTCATTTCTTAGATGGGCTGCGTTTTGCCAGATCGTACGTGTCTATTATCCAGGCCTGCCCAGTCACCCGGAGCATCACATTGCCAAAAGACAAATGAAAGGTGGATTTGGTGGTGTGGTCAGCTTTGAGGTGGGATTTGCTTCTGCTTCATCATGCTGCCATCACTCTCATCGCCAACCGTCGAATCTGGCATATGATTAGCCTGACCGTTTCCTGTGGATGCATTGTTTGGTGGTATAGGTAGCTGGAGATTTGAAGGCTACTATCAGGTTCATCGATTCTTTGAAGATACCCTACATTGCTCCTTCCTTTGGCGGATGCGAGAGTATTGTGGACCAGCCTGCCATCATGTCCTACTGGTTAGTACACAACCTGTCTTTATGGACCCGATGCCACATAAATATGTTGATCCCATGGAGGTCGATATGAGCAATGATCCAATAAGGCGGCCCGTTGGCGTGGCGGACGCATCAGAGTCCAAGCTGATGGTTGCGATTCGCCTGTCACCTTTTGGAATCTATACTCCTGATGTGTATGCATGATCCTAACGGTTTTGATACGTCGAGCAGGGATCTGAGCGCACCGGAGAGGGCCAAGTACGGGATCAAGGATAACCTGGTCAGGTTCAGTTTTGGGCTGGAAGGCTACGAGGACCTGCAGGCGGACATCATCCAGGCCCTAGAGAAGGTTTAAAAAGTTGTTTAATTGTAAGAGGGTGGTGCGTACCGCAAACCTCTTTCCTTTCTGTCTCTGTGATCCCGGTCAGGTTATGTGTGTCTAATGTGCTGTCCCGAATCCTTGCCCTCCCGAGACTCAGGCTGTGGTGCTGCTGATGAAGCTTGGTATGGTTGTTTCTTTCTGTCAAAACAGTTTTGGTTAATGAGCCCAGGTGATATAACCCTGAGCCATGTGGTGTGTTGGTGCTGGCGGGCATGATCTGTGATTATGCTAGACTGCAGTTTGTGTAAAGGGTGAGGCTATATACAGCAGCTCACAAAGTACCAAAGGCAGCCCTAACTTAAATTTGTGAAAATACCCAACAGGTCCCTGTATTATCGCTGCTCTTTTACTAGGGCAACACATGCCTGTTGATGCTGTCGCCAGCCATGTGCTGGTTGCTGGACATCTCGTGCCTTGTTCTTTCTCCTTGGTCCTCCACTTCTTCGTCTGCTTTCCCTCCTATTCTTCCTCTTCTGCCTCTTGGCCATTTTGGATCGAATGCACCTTTTGTGCATGGTAGGGGTGGGACTTGGGCCGGTTGAAGGGTCTGTCCATGTCCAACCCGACTTGCACAAACCTTAACCTGTGGAACATGTGGAAGCTCAACCTGTGCTTGTCTATTCTAGTTGCTCGGGTTGTTTGCCCAATTTGTAAAATAATGGGTGGGTTGTCTAATTAGAAATGCTTGTGCATATAAATAGATGAAAAAAAAAAGTAACAAAATTTTGAGTTGGATAAAAACAAAATCTTTGAATTGCATATCGAAAACATAAAGTCCAACCAATAACCTTTCATATTTCAAATGAATTTTTAGCATTCAACACAAGACACTTCCTTGGATTAAGTGTATGGGTCGGGAACGAGTTCTCCCAGATCCGAATGGGTGTATGGGTATGGGCATGGGTAAGGTCCCCCACCCAAACCAAGTCCAAGTTTGGTTGGTTTTGGAGGATTCCTCAGATCTGGGCCTTCCACAGCAGACTAATCTGCGGCGCACGCAGTTTGTCTGCCAACAGAAGTGTAAGCCGTGGAAAACATGGGAGTGTGCGGGAGCACTGAGTGGAAACAACCAGGCTCTGCATGGGCCTATTTGCCTTTTGTGGTGTATTCTAGTAGATTATATCTACTTTTTATTGGTTATTTAGTTTTAGGGTTAATTAGTCCTTAATCCCTCTCTAGGTCTTTATTTAAACTAAATAATATAAATTATTAGGATATTAGCTAAAGTCCCTCCCGAAGGACACGTTTGTACATCGAGTCTTTAACCAAAAATGTTATATTTTTTTTACCCTTTAAATTACAAAATTGCCTCTACAACAAGTGTCCATTCGTTTCTCGTAAGGGTAATAGGTACCCATTCATCTTTGGCATGAGTATCGATTCGTCGATTAACACTATACATGTAGTGATCGCTACAGTGATTTCATTATACCTACTACAACGGAAACACTATAGCAAGAGTATACATTCATCTCCGGAAAAAGTATCTATTCGTCGTCAACAAAAGTACCCATTCGTCTTCAGAAAGAGTATCCATTCGGCTAATTGATACTCTTGCTATAGTGAAATCACTGTTGCAACTACAGTGAAATCACTGTCGCAACAAGACAATTTGCTAAATTGACACTTACCAAATCGAATTGATACTCTTGCTACAGTAAAATCACTATAGCAGCTATAGTGAAATCACTGTAGCAACTGCTACATGCGCAGTGTCAACTAGCAAAAGGATACTCTTTCTAGAGACGAACGGATACTCTTTATGTAGCACGTGAGGGGGTAAATAAGGATGAGGTACTTGCTGTAGCATGCAATGTTTGGGAGAGTCTTGGCGCAATAATGAAACATTGCATGTCCTTTAGCTAATATAGCATCTGCTAAAAGGACATAGGGCTAAGTCTCCCTTAGTTTTATGTTCAAGATTGCACATCGATTTGCCTGACTAGTAGAAACAAACCAAACCAATCCAAACTTTTCTGGTTCAGTTTGGCTTGCTTTTTTGACCATAGTATGATTTGGTACGTTCGGGTCCATTTTCTAGAGAATTGATCGATTCGGTTTGATTCCAGTTTTCTCAAATAACCGAACCAACCTGAACCATGAACACCCCTATCAAGAAGGCATTGAATTCATGGAAAATTTACTGTTCCGTCTAGGGCTGTAAACGACCCAAGCTGACTCGAGCTTTGGTCTGTTTGAGCTTGTTCATTTATTAAACAAGCCTAAACTTCATGCTTGGGCTTGGATTGTTTAATAATCGAGCCGAGCTGAGCTTTGCTTTGCTTGAGCCTGGCTCGTTTATTAAATGAGCCTAAACTTCAGGCTAGGCTTCGTTCAATTAGTGATCGAACGGTCCCTTATGAAGCTTGTTTCCGAGCTCCAAAAGTATAGAATATATATGTTAGGTCTATTCAAGCCATTTATGAGCCTATTCATGAGCCTACTCACGAGCCTAAACAAGCATGTTTGCAAGTCCAATCAAGCTGAGGTTTGGTCTCCTTAAGCTTGGCTTGTTTCTTAAATGAGCCTAAACTCTAGGCTTGGTCTTGGCTTGACTAGTGACCGAACGAACTTGAACGAGCCTTTTTATCGAGCTTGTTTGAGAGCTGCTCACGAACAACTTGGTTCGTTTGTAGCCCTAGTTCCATCCACCACTCGATCCATTGTCATAGTTGACTTCTTCGAATATATGGAAAACCTTTGCGTGAACCATCTGCATGAATTATCACCCAGCTATCTATTTTGTAACCTAACTCTTTTTCTAACAAGAGTGGTTGAGGGCTGCCTAACTCTTTTTTTTTTAATAAGAGTGGTTGAGGGCTGCTAACCCTTCCTCACCATGAGGGTTCTTTAAAAAAAATGATAAAGTTTCTTTGATGAGTCATTGTTTATAAGATCAATCATAACTTTGGAGTCTCCATCACTAAGCTTCAAACCTAGACCTTGTATTGCTCAATTTAGTCTGGACCGCATCACTCTCACCTCAACATTTCTGCCATGGGTTTTCTAAATTAGTTTTTTAAAATTTAGATTAATATAATCATTACGTCAAAAAAATCAATTTTATGATCTTTCAACTGTAGATGTTTTTTATTTTTATTTTATGTTATATGACATAATTTTTAACATTAATCTTGATTAAGTATAGATTTTAAATTAAAAAAATCAATTGATGGAAAACACCAATTTTATAGTGCAAATGCAATTGCATTATTTAAGTGCAATTATAATACATACAATCGAGGATTAAGTATAGATTTCTTTTCGCCCGTGTTGTGGTGACTTTCTTGTGGGAAAATCCAATCGAGGGATCTCTTTGTACTGGTGTTTGCGAGTTTCGAATCCTGACCTATCTAGTGGCAAATGCACTGTCATGGATGGACCACTATGGTCCTTTCCAAAAATAAATGAAAAAATGTTGAGGACCATCATGTAATACAAAGAATTTATTTTAAAATGCAAAGTAGATGGAGATAGTGTGAGTGAGAAGAGAGAACATATGTTTCTTTTTTGTTGTCCTTTTTAATAAACTTAGCATATTCGATACATTTTTCATTACTGACATCTAATATGTACATCGGCTTTTGTACGTTAAAATCGACATTCGACGTAAAATCTAACTTGTCCTCATGAGTAAAACCTAATCTAGATTAATTTTGAAGTCTACGATTTCATACATCGATATATATATATATATATATATATATATATATATATATATATATATATATATATATATATATATATATATATATATATATATATATATATATATATATATATATATATATATATATATATAATATTTCATAAGGAATGGATAAAGAGAACCGTTCGATACAAACATAAGTGACGGTTAGATAATTTGATGGCCAAGATCTCTCTGCATCAATATACTTCAGCCCATATCTCCACCATCCCCCGTCCGAAAATCCCTTAATAACCGTCATGATCAATAATGGGAACACCGTCCCGATCACAGCCGTCCATGGTCCAACAAGTGAATCTCATTCAACCAGGACCGGTAGCTAAATTGACGCTGTGATCAAATGCCACGTCAATCGGGCAAGCAAAAAGACACTGTGATAATATGCCACATCAATCGGGCTGACCATTCGGGACAAACGCTTCGGGCTGAAGAGCAGTTCGCGATCTCCACGACTCTCTCTCTCTCTCTCTCTCTCTCTCTCTCTCTCTCTCTCTCTCTCAATCTCTACTCCAGACCCCCTGAACTCCACGATCCCTCCACGATCCCTCTTTCTCTCTCTCTCTCAATCTCTACTGCCAGACCCCCCCCCCCGATCACCACGAGCAGCAGTTCGCGATTCCCACCACGATCTCCGCGATCTCTATCTCTCTTTGCACCATCCCGGCCCGATCTTTCTCTCTTTGTGCGATCCCCCCGCTGATCCCCTCATGATTCTCTTTCCCTAGATGGTAAAAGATAACCGACTCTCTCTCTCTCTGCTATTCCCCCCACCGATCCCCCTTGCGATGGCCCTATCTATCTCTTTCTGAGCGATCCCGGCCCAATCTGTCTCTCTTTGAGTGATCCCGACCTCGATGGCGTCGATGCAGAGGCGTGCGAGGAGGCAGACCACCGCGAGCTTCTGGGTGGCGTTCATGGCAGCGTGGGTGCCAGCTCGCCATCACGGATGGTGGTGATGAGGATGCGAAAGTAGGAGGGGTCGGCGATGTGGCTGGGTGCGTACTCCGGCCTCAAGGAAGAAGTGGCCATGGCGACGACACGAGGTGGGGAGGAGGTGGGGAAGCCGGCCTCGATGGCGTCGACGCCGAGGTGTGCACGGAGGCAGGCCACCGCGATCTTCTGGGCGGCGTTCATGGCGGCACCGGGTGCTTGCTCGCCATTGCGGTGGGCTAGGGTTTAGGGGATGCGACTGCAACCAACACCCATACCCCCTCAATCTCTCTCTCTCTCTCTCTCTCTAATATCTTTTTTTTTGTTTGTTTTTTGCAGAGCAGAGGGGAGGGAGGGGAGCGGACTCAGTGGAGGAGTGGAAGAGGGTGCGGGGGGATAGCGAGATCCAGGTCTAAGGGGGAATCGATCGGGAGTCCCAATCCTACTAATCTCTATACTTCTTCCGATCAGATTTCTCGCTCCAGTAGGAAGGATACCAATGCGCCTGCGACCAACACCCCCTCAGGTTCTCTCTCTCTCTCTCTCTCTCTCTCTCTCTCTCTCTCTCTCTCTCTCTCTCTCTTATCTGATTTTTTTTTCTTCGATCGGGAGCTGATCGGCTTCTCCTCCTCATCCATCAAGTCGCACCAGCAGCCGGGATGAGGCTGGATCCAGATCTCGATTTCACTTTTTTCTTTCTTCCTTTTTTTTACATGTTCCTTCTTTTCTCGATTATGTTTTTTTGTAACTTTCCTTTTTTTCCGTTCTTCTTTTACAAAAATCAGAAAATGTACTTTTAAAAATCTATTCTTTGATGGTGATCTATGATTCATGCATGCCCTCTATTTTTGAATTTTTTTTTTAGGTGAAAATTGATACGGAAGTAAAGAAATCCCATTGACACCTGCAGCACCGGTGAAGTTCCTTATCTCCCCCGAGGGGGTTAATGCAGACGGAACATGATTCAGGGTTCAAAAGACACCCATCATTGAAAGTATAGTGTGCTGATGTCCAATGTCTATTTCTTTTAGTATTTTTTTTAATGATGTTCATCGCTATAACCTGATTTTGGTCTGATGTTCATCCCTATAACCTGACAGATCGTCGACCAACATCAGGTTATAGGGATAAACATCATTTGATTTTTTTGAGCTGATATCTATGATCACTGCTTTTATACAAGAATCAACGATGGAAGATAACCAGACTTTGTATGAGTTGTTTGTTAAAAGTTTTTTTTTTCTTTCCTTCTCTATTTCTTTTAACATGATCTGAATGTGCCGGTAAAAATTTCCAAGCTGAGCGAAGAGCTGAATCAGCTGCGAAATCATTGCCTTTTCATGTTTATCCCCCCCCCCCAAAAAAAAAAAAAAAAACCCTGAAATATTATATAGATATTTGGACATGTTCAGCCTACACACTATAAATAGTGATTTATCCAATGCATGTATATGATAGTATTATATATCTGAAAATTCACATTTGTCGTAGTTGGCTTTTCAGCATTGGATTGAAGCTGTAAGCCTTGGTTTTCCAGTAATTTTTTTTTCTCTTTGTATTTTTGTTTTGCTTTGAAATAGTACTCATTAAGTTCCCAAATCATTGAAAGATTTTCACTAACAAATAGTTTTCCAATAAATTACACTTTGCTGTTTGCCGCCATGAAGTTTAGATTATAAACGCTTAACCCCCCTGTAGTTTTTTTTGTTCCAAATCGCACCTAAAAGTTTTGAAATGTTTGCACAATACCCCTTTTGTCAACTACTTAATTTCCTCATTTGGTAATTTTTATCTGATCAAAACTGAATTGAAGGGGGGCAAAATGAATATATATTTTTTAACTATAGGGGGGTGTTTTTGAGCTAAACTTTAGGGGGGGGCAAAGTGTAATTTACCCTAATTTCTAAGAGCTTTGTTACTGTATTTGATTTTTTATTTTCACAAATAACAGATAGTTTTGTGGATCCTAATAATTTATAAGATTTTTCTTACTCTTGATGATTTTCTTAACCTAAACCCTTGATTGACTACTACTTAGTTTTATTGTCGATGAATTTCCACCATTTTTTTGATGAATTTTGAATTCATGCTCTTCTGAAATTTATCCAGATTCCCTGAGATGCGACTCTGTTTTCATTCCAAGTGCAAAGAAATTCTGTTTGGATGTTTATAGATTGATCCAAGGCATCGTTATGGGCATAACCTGCACTCCTATTATGAAGAATGGCGCCAAAAGTAAGACGGGGCAACCTTTCTTCGACTGGTGAGTTGTGAGACCCTGTCTTTCCACCAAATTAATGGTGATAGCAGAGTAAACATGTTTCTGATAATTTGTTGACAGTGATGCATTGCGCCATTTTGAAGGAAAATGTGAACATGACATCACTCGAGAGACTACGTAAATACCATGATGAAGTAATAATTGTTGTCAAGGAAAATAATAACCATAGTATGTTAACATGCCATGTCTTCGATTATTTCAGGGTCTTCCAACTTTCACTTCATAGATTTCTATACTTCTCTGTCAATTTTTTGACAACCCTCTTCACAGAATTGATACTGTTATTCATCGAGATTAAATAGGGTATTAGAGGTATAAACGCATGACCATTATGAAATATATGTTAAATCATGAGGTACAATATGATGATACACTTGACTAATGACTATGACTTGATTTTCAACACATGAAATATGTGCATCATTTATAGCTATTTTTTTTCTACCCTGCATCGAGAACGCCAGCGTCCCGACTGCTGGGTATGCAAGCCCAGAGCTCGCCGTCGCCTTGGCTGCTGCCATGCCGGTAACTCTCTTTTTCTCTCTCTCTCTCTCTCTCTCACACACACACACACACACACACACACACACACACACCACACACACACACACACACACACACACACACACACGTCCGTGCGCTCATGCATGATAAATTCATATGTGAATCCATGGAGAAGTTTCATGCTATGTGGTCTATCATACATCTTTTTAATCTATGTTAGGTTTAATTAAATTTTAAGTGTAAGCATTTCATGATATGCGGTCCACCTTCCCCTCATGTCTAAGACATGGGGTTTTTCTTTAATTCTTTCAAGATGCGTCCAGGGGAGATATATATCAAGTATGACCCTGTATTTTGCTTCTCTGTATTATTGTACGGCCATGTTTGCTGTCTTTGGGACTTTTTGTATAGTATTCATCTATAATGGATTTCATCGATCTTGAGTTAGCTCATGCATGTATTTGTTTGGGATCTTGAGTTCTTTTTCATTTCAGTTTTAATATCAACCCTGCTTCGAATCCATGCGTGTAAACTTATTGTTGGTAATTCCCAAGTTTCGAATCCCTGAAATCTTATTCATTAGCTTCTAGGAATTGCCCTACTTTTTGGATCGCCTCCGCCAACGAGCAAGCTGTGATCGACCCACATGGAGGCAGCAACTGCTACTGAGAACCCCACCCCATGATGAGGGGCATCCATAAAAAAAAATAAAGAGGGATATGATACAAATATATACAATCCATATTCGCTCCATTTACATCCCAATCATTAAGTAAATAAATGTTTGTGCAATGATTTCCTGAAATGTCCTTCCATAAAGATCCCACAAAATCTATTACGAGGGGCCAATAACCAACATTACAGCGTGTGTGTTTTTACATGTATTTCATATGAACCATGATAAGATAGAAGTGTGCCCATAAATCGCAATGGTGGAAAAGTGAGTGCAAATGCACATGGATGTGTGTTTGAGTGTTGTGAGATAACACAAGTTCGAAAGTAAATAGCATCTCGGCCTTCCCTCGCACGCATCCCTTCTTCAGTATTAGTTGGGGAGACTTTGTCATCCAAACCAACAACAAACTGCACATTGCACACAAAAGAACTTCAATCTCTATTAGATTTACATATCTGAATCCTGTGCTGTTAAGCATTTTATAGAGAATCAGATGCATACCTTGGCAATTTGCTTAACGTTTATGACATATTTGACATCTTCTGTGTTTGGGTTGATATTCTTTGTACACCTCGCAACCTTAAGAGAAATGCTTAGCAGCCTCAGAATTGACAATATGGAAGAGAAAAAAACACTTTATTAGCATAGATGTACTTCAAAAATTAAGGAAATCACAACATTTGCAATAGATTAAGAAAAGACCAATGATAGATTAGGGTTTATTGAGAAACCTAATCTCTTTTATGTTATTAATAAAGAGAAATTATATTTAAGTCCATAAACTTATACTAATTAATACAAAGGATAAAGAACAGAATCTCTAATACATTTAGGTCCATAGACTTATAAATTTTACATTTAAGTCCTTACCTTATGATTTTTTACATAACAGATGCAATAGAGATGAGGCTATGAAGGCAGAAGCGGGTGCCAAAGTTCAAGTTCACTGAATGTGCATTGAGATGCATCGGGTACCACTCTCGTTGCCAAGAGAACAGAGGTAGAGGGAACCATGGCACAATTGTTTAGATCCAACTCCAGCTAACGACATTCAAGGTCTTCTTGGATCTATGCTCAGTTCTTTTGCAAATATTTACAGTCCGTAAACATCATGTAATTCAGAATCTATGCTCGGTGCTTTTGCAAATGTAATTCACAATAATTCAGAATCTATGCTCGGTGCTTTTGCTACATTCAACTTTGTGAAAACCGTATAATTCAGAATCTATGCTCGATGCTTTTATAAATGTTATTGTTTCTTTTTGGAATTATCTTGCTACAAATCATGGGTTTGGCCAAACAAATCCATGTCTCTGATTCTAGAACTTTTTCTCTTTTTGTTCATTTTTGCTAAAATATTTGTTGCACTGCTTACGGCCCATTGTGATTAGGGTGTCTTTTTTATTATGCCATTTTAAATGGGCAATGTGGTGCGTCACGATTGGGTTGTAAGAAAGTGTAGCAAATCAATTGGGTAGCAAAAATGCTCTCTAAAGCCAATCTGAAAGCAAGTTCGGCAAATCAATCAGGTGGCAATGCTATTCAGCCAACCTGATTGCCAAACCCATAGTCAATATTTTTATTCTACCAACCTTTGGCTACGAGGTTGATTGAGTAAAGCATTATCAAGTGGGATCTATGTATTGGGCGATGTACTGAATAGCTTTAAACAAGCAACCGATTCATATGGAACACACCCATGAGTAGCACCATCCCTTCGTTTCAAGTACTAAATTTGGCTTTTGTGCTAATGAGTTTTAGAGGTAGCTACATTGGAGGGACGTTGGGATTCGAGGATAGGTTCCATATGAATTGGTTGTCTGTGATAAATTTTCCTTGAATAGAACAATGCATATACTATTCGATTTGGATCTATATGTCTCATAAGTCATACAATAAATAATAAATCACAGTCTGTTTAATTGACGGTCGAGATTGTGCGTGATTCACCGGTTGGGTCAAGATGCAACAGAAGACTGCGATCATGAGAAGGGGGCGGAGGGCGGTGATGGCAGACAACGTTGACCCATGATGGTGATGGTTCGGTGGCAGAAGATGGCGACCAACTGATGGTCGATTGGGGCGGTGAGCGATGGATGAACTTAACTTCTTTTTTTTAATCTCAAAATATTATCACCGCTCACGAAATATCATTATCATCCTCAAAACATTATTATCTCCCTCGAAATATTATCGTCACTGTCGAAATATTTTTTTACCACATTTGAAATATTATGACTTGCCTCAAAATATTATCCTTGCCCTCGAATTCTTTTGCGTGCCGACAGGCACGGGCATTACTAGTATATATATATATATATATATATATATATATATATATATATATATATATATATATATATATATATATATATATATATATATATATATATATATATATATATATATATATATATATAGGGTCGGGATCCAGAAACACGCTATTTTGCCACAGAGTTAAACACACATCTCCAAAACCCTAGATAGAGGCTTCAAAATTTATTGATTTTTTGTGAGGATTATAATCTTGCCTTAGATAGCACATCAGCAAAAAATCAGCACATTCTAAAACCTATAGACTAATCAAATATTCCCTTCAATTTAACGGTTAAAATGAACGATCGATAAAGCTCTTTAGATTTGATGCACCTAAAGGGTTTAGAATGTGCTGATTTTTTATGGATGGGCTATCTAAGGGTAGTTGATCATCCTTACAAAAAATTAACAAATTCTAAAACCTCTATCTAGGGTTTTGGATGATGCGTGTCTAACTTTGTGGCAAAGTAATGTGTTTCTGGATCCCGACCTATATATATATATATATATATATATATATATATATATATATATATATATATATATATATATATATATATATATATATATGGGGAGGGATACTCTTACTCATGACCTCTTACAACCAACAATTATTAATGATCTGGACCATCCATCGGAATCCGATGGATGGTTGAGATCAAAAATCCCCCTCTCTCTATCTCTCTCTCTCAATCGTGTAACCCCCTATCGATCCCCCTCCCCCTCCGACCCCGACCTTCCCCTCCGACCATGACCGTCCCCTCCGGCCTTCAGCTCCAGCAGCCCCTTCCCCTCCACCCCCTCCCATCCGTCGAGCCACCCCGCCGGCGCCAATCGCAGCCCCGATCTCGCTGAAATTGGGGCTGCTAGCGGGGGGGTCGGGGCTGCTGCGATCGGTCGAGGGAGATGGCCAGAGCCAGAGGGGAAGGGGGCGGTCGGGGTGCTGCGCGTCGGGGCCGGAGCTGGAGCTGAAGGCCGGTCGGGGTGGCTCGACGGACGGGAGGGGGCCGGAGCTGAAGGCCGGTCGGGATGGCTCGACGGACGGCGGGGATGGCTCGACGGACGGTGGGATGGCTAAACGAGCGACGGGAGGGGGCTGGAGCTAAAGGCCGGAGGGGACGGTCGGGGTCGAAGGGGAAGGTCGGGGTCGGAGGGGGAGGGGGATCGATGGGGTTACACAATTGAGAGAGAGAGAGATAAAGAGCGATGGGGATTTTTGATCTCAACCATCCATCAGATTCCGATGGATGGTCCAGATCATTAGTAACTATTGGTTGTAAGAGGTTATGAGTAAGAGTATCCCTTCCCTATATATATATATATATATATATATATATATATATATATATATATATATATATAGAGAGAGAGAGAGAGAGAGAGAGAGAGAGAGAGAGAGGAATGTTACAGTGAGCTGTGAGCTACGAGTGGAGAAAATGAGCTGCCCTCATTTTGATCCACCTAGGAGTTTTGGAATTTGATGAAATTTGGTGAGGGTCTTATCTAGGATAAGATGATCATCCTCACCAATTTTCATCAAATTCCAAAACTTCTAGAGTCATCAAATGGTAGAAGCAAAATTAACAGTGACTGCGGACGGTTAATAGTGCTTCTACCATTTGATGACCCTAGAAGTTTTGAAATTTGATGAAAATTGGTTAGGATGATCATCTTATCCTAGATAACACCCTCACAAAATTTCATAAAATTCTAAAACTCCTAGGGGGATCAAAATAAGGGCAGCTCATTTTCTCCACCCGTAGCTCACAGCTCAACGTAACAGCCCTCTCTCTCTCTCTCTCTCTCTCTCTCTCTCTCTATATATATATATATATATATATATATATATATATATATATATATATATATATATATATATATATATATATATATATATATATATATATATATATATATATATATATATATATATATATATATATATATATATATATATATATATATATATATATATATATATATATATATATATATATATATATATATATATATATATATATATGGGTCAGGTTCAATGTACACTGTTTTTGCACTCAATTTTTTACATCGATTTTCAAATCATTAGATAGAGGTTTTATAACTTCTTGATTTTTTGTGAGCATAATCACCTTGTCTTAGATAGCACGTCCACAAAAAATCAGCACATTTTAAGGCCTCCAAGTACATCAAAACTAAAAGACTTTATCGACCGTCCATTTTAATCGTTAATTTAAAGAGCATATTTAATAAGTCTAGAGGCTTTAGAATGTGCTGATTTTTTGTGGATGTGTTATCTAAGACATGGTGATTATGCTCAGAAAAAATCAAGAACTTATAAAGCCTCTATCTAATGATTTGAAAATCGGTGTAAAACATTGAGTGCAAAAACAATGTCAATTGAACGTGACCCTATATATATATATATATATATATATATATATATATATATATATATATATATATATATATATATATATATATATATATATATATATATATATATATATATATATATATATATATATATATATATATATATATATATATATGGGTCAGGTTCAATGGACACTGTTTTTGCACTCAATTTTTTACACCGATTTTCAAAATTATTAGATAGAGGTTTCAGAACTTCTTGATTTTTTGTGAGTATAATTACCTTATCCTAGATAGCACGTCCACAAAAAATTAGAACATTCTAAAGCCTCTAAGTACATCAAAACTAAAAGGCTTTATTGACCATCCATTTTGATCGTTAATTTGAAGAGCACATTTAATAAGTCTAGAGGATTTAGAATGTGCCGATTTTTTGTGGATGTGTTATCTAAGACAAGATGATTATGCTCACAAAAAATCAAGAAATTCTAAAACCTCTATCTAATGGTTTGAAAATCGGTGTAAAAAATTGAGTGCAAAAACAGTGTCCATTGAACCTGACCCTATATATATATATATATATATATATATATATATATATATATATATATATATATATATATATATATATATATATATATATATATATATATATATATATATATATATACATGAGGGGTGTTACGTTGTGCTGTGCGCTGCGAACCCCCAGCCGTCCGATCGGCGTGAATCGAACGGCACAAATCCTTTCCACCCCGGTTAAAACACTGTGACTCTTGGCCATCCGATCGACGTGAATCGAACGACACAAATCTTTTCCGCCCCGGTTAAAAGGTGTAACCGTTCGATCGAATGATCGAACGGATGAGATCCACGGGATCTCATTCGAATAGGACAGAAAACATAATTCCGTAGACCC
Source organism: Chamaelirium japonicum (assembly GCA_947650365.1). Classification (NCBI taxonomy): domain Eukaryota; kingdom Viridiplantae; phylum Streptophyta; class Magnoliopsida; order Liliales; family Melanthiaceae; genus Chamaelirium; species Chamaelirium japonicum. The sequence continues at coordinate 88,553,045 of OX393549.1, forward strand.
GGTTTTTTGTCCTATTCGAATGAGATCTCGAACGGCTACACCTTTTAACCTGGGCGGAAAGGATTTGTGCCGTTCGATTCACACCGATCGGACGGCTGGGGCTGATTATCGCATTATCGTATGAACTAGCAATCATGATTTTTTGTCATATTCGAATGTTTCCCATGGATCTCATCCGTTCGATCATTCGATCGAACGGCTATACCTTTTAACCGGGGCGGAAAGGATTTGTGTTGTTCGATTCACGTCGATCGGACGGCGGGACGTTCCCAGTGTTTTAACCGGGGCGGAAAGGATTTGTGCCGTTCGAGTCACACCAATCGGACGGCTGGGGATTCGCAACGCACTTTGGGCACAAAGTAACACCCCTCATATATATATATATATATATATATATATATATATATATATATATATATATATATATATATATATATATACATATAGAGAGAGAGAGAGTAGTGATACATTGCGGCCGGTAACGTGCGGCACCCCCTTCGGGGATATTTTCGAAATTTTTTTTTTGGGGATTGATCACCCACCCTTGGATTGGACATACAAAAAATTTTAGCCCGATCCAAAACTTGTAGACCGTCCAAATGTGTTGATCAAAATGGCGAAAAAAATGAACGACCGATAAAAGATCAACACATTTGGACGGCCAACAAGTCTTGGATCGGGCTGAAAGGTTTTGTGTGTCCAATCCAAGGGTGGGTGATCAATCCCCAAAAAAAAAAATTCCGAAAATACCCCCGAAGGCGGTGGCCGCACGTTACCCGGCCGCAATGTATCACTACTCTCTCTCTCTCTCTCTCTCTCTCTCTCTATATATATATATATATATATATATATATATATATATATATATATACCATGACGGTTGTGTTTGGCTTAGCTTATGTGTGCTATTATAATGTATAAGAAAATACCTCTGGTACTTGAGCAAGTAAAGTCTTGTATCAATCTGATATGATAACCAATCTCTAGATATGACCCAATGCATTCCACAATTGAGTTAAAAACCATTTTTAGTGTCGTCCTTCTCAGAATCTCAAACTCCCATAGCGATAAAGAATATGTGACTACCATCATCCTATATTGTCATAATGAATAAAGTACATTTGTAGTTTCCCTAAAGATGTGATCCATCAATAGAAATTATTTGTCTTAAGGTCTGGAGTTGGAAACTTCTAAACGAGGCACTGAGGGTCATAATGAAAAATATGAATATTTATTCAGTCTATAAAATATGTGTAATGGTTACTAGATTCTTCTTCAAGAGCTCATGACAATATACTTGAAATATCTTAAATGATTCATTGTCTGTCCTTTTAGAAACTTTATTGCAATCTCTCTTGCTTTTCATAGTTTCTTATAACTGATTTTCACACCAAATCATTTTTAACATCATTTATAATTACTTTGGGAGCATGCAATACATGCATGTGCCTCCAATCTATGCTTTTAAAAACTCACCAATTAACACAGTTATAGTTGATGATTCTTACCACGTTTCTCATTCGAGCAATTGTGTTAACTCGTTAGAGAAATAATCTTGAATACTTTGGTTCCCTTGTGTCTAGATGCATGTAATCTCTAACACAGTTTAACACCCTTGTATCTGATATATGGTATATCTTTAAGTGGTGGACTTCGAAGCCTTATACTCAAAATATTGATATCAAGCATATCTATTTAACAATGAACTCTCCATTGTAAATGGATAAGATGAGTAATGATCGATCTATGTTTTTATGAAATAATAACATTGCGTAAACAAAACATATTAAAATAGAATTATGACATGCGATGCTAATACTACAAAACATAAGTCAACAAAATATCAAATCAATCCAAGCATAACTTAAATCAAAGTACATATATGTAAATTATAGGCAAAAATAACTCAAAAGTAACTAAACACAACTCAAACAAAATACAAACACAACTCAACGCAATGTAATATAATCAAATGTAACTTAACATGTTCCCGGAGTGATTAGTTCAAGTTCGAAGTGGGTCCATTGCCAGAAAGGTTTTGGGACACATCGATGTCCAAAAAAAAAAGGCATAACTTAACACGTATATGTTACCAAAAGTTTGCTATATTTCTTTTGTGTTTGGGAGACAGGTCTATAAAAATAAATTGCGTTTGGCGATAGATCTATAATGAAGCAAGAAAAACCTTTGATGATGTGTTTTGTTGTAGAGTTTGGGATTATACCATTTTTTTAGTTCGTGTGATCTACGATAAGACTCCGACGAGGGTTCACGTATCATTGAATATTCGGCGAGAGTTTCAAGACAAGGCTGACCGTCCGACAACTCCTTGACGATAATACCCATATCGATAAACCAGGTTGAGTTTCTCTCGAGATTTTGCAACCTCCGATGAGGGAGCATAGAAAATAGATCGATTTGGTGGAGTTTCAAATAAAAGACGAAAAAAGATACAATACATAACGCGGAGTGATCTATTATTACATTATATGTAAAAGCAAATGGTAAATTACACATACATCACGTGAGGTTAGCCTAAATTACTAGAACCTCTCTTGCGGTTTTGATTTTTACACTGCATTCCCTTATCATAGCTGTTCCCCCAACTCCTTTAATAGAGCAAGTAAAACGTCGACAATACCCTTAAGTGAAAAGAGAGACCCGAAGTGAAAGTGAGCATTTAGCCAATATTTCATTTACTTCCCTCGAAATCCTAGGGCGTTGACAAATGCAGTCACCTGTTCTCCTGTTATCTGCTGGCGACGAGTGTGGCCACCTGATTAGCAAGACAAGGGTAAGGGCAATGACTAGGGAGTCGACCAGTGCATCAACATGTATCCATCTTCCCCTAAATAAAGACCCTGAGGAAAACAGAGGACTTGGAATGAGGCATTTACCCATATAAAACATCATTAAATGGGAAGGACATAATTGACCATATTTTGTATATAATCCACAAATGTGAAGAATCTCCAAATCAAAATTGTGATCAAATGGAAGGAAACAAATTGAGTACTATGGGAGGGTGGCCGGAGTAATGGTGGAATCATCAGGGGGACATTAACTTATGCACGGTGGGAGGGTTGGTTGGAATAATGACGTAATTATCGGAGTACGTACGGCCACGAACAGAGCAATGCAAGGTCGCAGACCCATCGATCATTGTGCAATGATCTTTGGCACAAACTATAGGGTGAAGCCTAAGACAATTAAGTTATCCACTGAGAGCATTTTTGGATATACATAAATGAATTTTGCTTACGTAAGCGTGAGAGACTAATTGTTACCGACAAATAAAGTAGAGGGGAGTGCAGAGTAATTACATAAAATGCAGGAGAGATTCATGTTATTAAAGCTATCCTCTAACCAAAAGTAAAAATGAATAATTTGATTAAAAACTTATTGGTGTTGATAAAAGTAAAAAAAAAAATCGGCTCTAAATGGTTGGTACGAAAAAGGAGGTTTCCATCCAGATGGGGACGTCCGAGGCACTGATCATAGCCATACGTTACACTCAATCCCGAATTTGTGATCAGGCAAAGGGACGGTTGAGGTTAGTGCCACGTGAGGATGGTCCCATCGGGATGGAAACCCGGATGTCTGAATAGCGTTGCTATACGAAAAAGTCTCGTGATTGTCCCCCCCCCTTCGTCCGCCCCGGCCCCCCCCCGACTCGCCGCGGCCGCACTCGCGACGCATCTCTCTACCAATAAATAGCAATGCTATTTGAACAATCTTCATCGACAAAAACTTTGACAAACCATATCCATGCCCTGGTAGCGGGGCCCGCTTGGTGCTAATGGCGATGCACTGATCCCTGGGCCCCGCCACCAGGGCATGGGTCTCGTTTGTCAAACTTTATGTCGATACAGATTGTTTAAATAGAATTACTCATCGATCAAAGTATAAAATGTCCTTTTCCCACAATCTCCGACACTGTGACTCGATCCTCCCATCTGCAGCTCCCCATTCTCCGATCGAGAAAGGCGACGATGTCGACCCTCAGAGTCCCCGCCTCCGTCCCCTCCCCCGCCGAGGACTCCGAGCACCTCCGAAAGGCCTTCGCCGGTGAGCTTCTCCGCCTTCTACTACCTCCGAATCTTCGGGGTTTTAGGACCCCCGATCTCGTCGCCATAGATCCCCGGTCTCGCCTGATCCCTTGATGGCTTCGTTGTTCCAGGATGGGGCACCAACGAGCGGCTGATCATCTCGATCCTGGCCCACCGCGCCGCCCCCCAGCGCCGCAGGATCCGGCAGGCCTACGCCGAGACCTACGGCGAGGACCTCCTGAAGTCCCTCGACAAGGAGATCTCCGGCGACTTCGAGGTCCTCATCTCCTCCTCCGTAACCCTAATCCTTGCTTCTTCTTTTTGTTTTTCCTATACTGATCTGAGATCTGCGCGGATTGTGAGGGCAGAGAGCAGTGCTGCTGTGGACGCTGGACCCACCGGAGCGGGACGCGCTGCTGGCAAACGAGGCCGCGAGGAGGTTTAGCCCCGGGAGCCACGTGCTGGTCGAGATCGCGTGCGCGAGGACCTCCGGGGAGCTGTTTTCAGTGAGGCAGGCTTACCACGCCCGCTTCAAGCACTCCCTCGAGGAGGACGTCGCCGCCCACACGACCGGCGACTTCCGCAAGGTGACCGCTACTTCGCCGCACTGGCTCTTGCATTGATCTGTGCTTTCTATGCTTCTTTAAACGATTCCTGTTTGATCTAAGCTAAATGTTGATGGAATCTCAAATTTTGATGGTTCTCTTTTCCATTGGCGATTGTTATTGTTTGTTTTCTTTCTATCGGCATTGTACTGATAGAGTGATAGTAACCGCAAACAGGTTGTGGGAATCTCTTAAGAAGTGGTGTCTTGCTTGAACTGAAGTGATACAATATATAGCTTGGTTAGACCATTGTTAACCTCATAAACCGAGGTGTAGGGGTGTAAACTGATATTTGAAAATCCGAATCTGGTCTGTATTCGAATCCGAATTATGCAGATTCGGACAACATTTTTAATATTCGACAAAAATGGATACGAATACGGATGATTTTTAAATATCCAACAAAAACGGATACAAATACTGATATTAAGGTATTCGACACGAATAATCTGTATTCGAGATGGACTATGCATATAAATGGATATCCATATATCCATACCTGTAATATATAATATGATATTTGTACGTGTATTATGATCCAAGAATGGATCTCAATGTCAGACTGCGTTGCATAGTTGCACTAAATAGTAAATACCAAAGTGGATACATTGGTAGCAATTTACTCGATGCGACCCATAACATCTGACATGACTTGATCTGACACATGATGTAAGCTACACCACGGCAAGCTGTGTGGCCTACTAAGCTAAATTGGAATATAATATCCATAAGATTTCTTACAATGGCTACTGGATCCCCCATATACTTATTTGAGGCTAAAGAAGAAAAATCTCGATGCTATAAGCCCCAATATTGATAGTTGTAGTAAAATATGTTCATATATTATATAATGAATATAGGCACCTTGTTCATATAATATATAATGAATATGGATATGGATATTATCCGAATCCGGATACTCGGGAGGATACGGATTCGGATAGTTACACTTACTATCCGGGCGGAAACGGATAAGGATTCGGATAATGCATTTCTAAATAAATACAGATAACGGATAGTATGATATCCGCTCCACATCCGATCCGTTTGCACCCCTACTGAGGTGGCACAGTTGTTATACCATGGATGACTCATATCTTTAAGGTCGCTCGAGTGTCTAATTTCTTTTGAATCACATTTCTTGATAATATTCTCCTTGACCGGTAGATAACCATAACCATCAAGCCATGTTCCATTCAAATTGGGATTGACATTACGAATCCGTCATTGATTCCTATTTACCACTATATCTTTGTTTCGGTTAGTGTGTGTTTTTCTCTTTCTCAAGCCCTCCACAATAATATGAGGCCCTCTTTGACATTAGTAGATATATTACCATAAATTAATATCGATTAATGATATGTAACTTTTCACCAGAGAAACAAATGGAAATCCTTTTTTTTTCTTTTTTCTTTTTTGAATGACAACAAATGGAAATCCTAAGTTGGATGCTTATTGATTAATTCTAATTCTGTGTCCAGCTTTTGGTGCCACTAGTGAGCGCATACCGCTACGAGGGAGCAGAGGTGAACATGACATTGGCAAAGTCGGAAGCCAAGATACTGCATGAGAAGCTTTCTGACAAGGCGTACAACCATGAGGATCTAATACGGATAATAACTACAAGGAGCAAAGCACAACTTGTTGCGACTTTCAATCACTACAACAATGAGTTTGGCAATCCAATTAACAAGGTATGGACACACCATTTACTAATTTTTTTGTTCTTAAATTCTTATGGAAGGTTGTGTTTTGATTGTCAGTTGATGCACTAGTTGTGATCTGCATGATTTTCCCTTTTACAGTAATCATTACGCAGAATCGATGTTTCAGGCTGGCAGTTGTGTTCCTTTTTCTATTCTTTTTAAAGTTCCTTGTTGGTTCTCACCTGCACCATGAAGTTTTTGCTGATTGTGCCTTTTTCTGTTCTAACATGGAATGAAGTGTTTAGAATGAAACATGTTTCTGTTTATTTTCGGTTCACATTATGTATGTTTCTTAATCTTTAGTTCTTCTCTAGGGCTGCATACTTTTGTGTTCCTTGTAAACTTCAATCTAAAATTTTAGTCCCCCTTGCAGAGTTTTCTATCTTGAGTGCTTCGTAACTTTTTTTTTTTTCCTATCTTGAGTGCTTCATAAGTTAACTTATCCTCTTGGTGCAACTCCTATGCCTCCTTTTATATGCTCATTCTTTGTTTATTAAGTACTAGAGGCATCCATGCGAGATGCATGCCTGCAAAGAGGTGAGAGCGAAAGTGGGGATGGATTGCGGTGGAGTGCCTCTCTATAAACACATTCCTCTAAAAATTATCTCAAGAAGACTAAACTTCCCTTGATATTTCTAAGGTGTAATATTGTTTCGGATTCAAGGTACGGACTACAGTGGGCATTACTTTGTTTCAGCTTAAGCCCAATTATCTTTATATAGTTGAGATATAGAAAATGCTAACTTCTGCATTCTTTATGAACATTAACTTCATTGAACTTTTGATTCACATGACTTAGCTGATGATACTAGATAAAAGGGGAAAAAAACAGCTTCCATTAGGTTTAACACACCAAAAGCAGTTTATGTCATTGACCCCTCTCCTTAGAAGTAAATTTTAGGATAAATTAGATGGAATGCAAACAATTGCATCATTTCTTCTTGTCATCATCATCATCCAAATGTTTTCCCATCAGAATGGGATTGACTATGGAGCACAAATCTAACTGAGGCTCCACAAATTGTTGGAAAGAATTTTCCAATCCGCTGTTGATCTGACGTCGAGGTGAAAACCTCACCGAGATAACTAGTGGCAGGAGAGGCTCTTGCCGATAAAATTTAAAAGCCTGTCGGGAGGTAGATGGTCAATGGAATGATTTGATATTAGGGGGACCGAACATATTTGTGGCACGAATTATATGTCGAAGAGCTGCAATGAACCAAGCATCATTGCATGTAAAGACAAAAAAGTTTGCATCTTACAATTGATTATTTGGTGAGAAAACTGATGAGTTGGTCTTATCAGGATTTGAAGTCTGACCCAAAGGATGAGTTCCTTTCCGCGCTGAGGGCTGCAGTACGTTGCATCACCTGTCCCGAGAGATACTTCGAGAAGGTGATTCGGCTTGCTATCAACAAGACGGGAACGGACGAGGGCTCGCTCACTCGAGTCGTCACCACACGTGCCGATGTGGACATGAAGGAGATTATGGGGATCTACTACAAACGAAACAGCGTTCCATTGGACGCTGCCATTGCGAAGGACACTTCCGGAGATTACGAGGCAATGCTTCTTGCCCTTCTTGGACATGAGGATGCTTGAACTTCCTCGAGACCTGGAGAGTTGGGAGAAAGAGCGCAGCTCACTGATGGCTCTGCTTAGTCCCTGTTGTTCCTGATAAACCTGTTGAAGTAATAACATCTTTTGTATGGACTTAAGGCCCTAATGTGCCTATCAGTAAGCAATGTAGTACTTCATGTTGTGTCTGGCCTTCATGCTCTTCTAATAAGCAGCGGCTTTCACCTCCTGCAAGACTACATCTTTCTGTTCTTTATTTCTTTTTCGTGTGGTGTTGTAGGCTTTTTGGGGAATCTTCTGACAGGATAGCATGGCAGCGTCGGTTCCATTGGTGCCGGATGCGAAACCTTGAGCTGGACTGAACCCTAGAGTTGGTGCTCGATTATGTTGTAGTTTGGAGTTTTTGCTTAACAGTGTAGTAGGTTTGCGCTCTGCTTGAATACGCTTAAATGCGACTGCGGTTGCATCCCAGCGGCAAATCCGTTGTTTTTCTCTCGGGAGGTTGCAGGATCGAATCCCAAGTTTGTCTTACGCCGCAATGGCGTATAATAATGTGGTGCTCCTGTGGTTGAATTGAAGGCCAGTTCTAGGCAAAATTGTTCAGTTGCCTTCTCATAACGACATGTTTAACTAGTGCATGTCCGTGCCTGTCGGCACTGCAACGGGTCGCTTTTGGCGGCAACATATATTTTGGTACTGCAGCGGGCTGTCTACGATGGCAACACACCTGAACGCATTCAGCAATAAAACACTTTTGACGACAACACCGGCATTCATAGGGACACCCATTTCTTTGCTCGTGCCGATTGGCACGAAGCGGGCGTCTACGGCGCGACCAACTCCCCCTCCCTCTATAATTAATCGATGACAGCTGTCTCTATTTGAACGGATTTCTCGAGATCGACCCGATGGTTTAGGGCGGTCGAAATTTCAACATGCGGGTTTATAGCCGTTGATGTGAACAACGATCACGAGATGAATTTAGTACAATTTAAATGGGCCGGGATTTTAGGGGTTTAGTGCAGTTTAAATGGTTAGGGAGGGAGTTGGTTGACGAAAAAATAAAGATCATACGTTGATTTTTAAACGAATAGATGGAAAAATAGAGATTGTGTATTGATTTTTGAACGAATGGTTAGATCTATTCGGTTCATTTTTGTCCAGTCAGCTTGTCCTAGTCAGTGTCCGTTTTGTCTAGTCAGCACAAAACCGACGTGCCATGTTATATAAACTTCTATTTTTTTTCCTTCTTTGCGTAAGCAAATGAAGAACAAGAGAGATAACAAATGTATTCACAATAAAATTAATAATCCAAACCAATAAGTTAAAATACACAAAATTTATGATGAAGGTAGAAAATCACTGGCTAAACTCCGAATGCTCTCCATTCTTTAAAATGGCGGGATTGCAATGTTCTCCTCTAAATAGTACTAGATGTTTCGTCACCTCAATGAGTCATCACCAATGGTGGGTAACAACAAAGGGAAGAGTTTGAAACCCACTTACGCAAAATTAACACTAAGAAGTAAGAACGAAACCGGATGGGTGGGCTTGAGGCTCTCACTAACCCGAAATCAAAAACCCTTTTGATGGACACTAAGGGGGTGTTTGACGTCGTTCCGGAACAATCTATTTCCATTCTGAATTTCATGATTTGAAAATAATGACTAGTAATTGTTCCGGTGGACTGAAGGTAGGGCTGGCAATTTCGGACCCGACACGGTAGACCCGACATGAAGTTAGCGGGCCTGGGTCAGGGCTAAACGGGTTCGGGTCGTAAACGGGTCGACACGATAGACCCCTTTAATAAACGGGTCGGGTCTGGACACGGTAGACCCGGGAAGACCCGTTTAAAATTCAATGGGTCGTGCCGGGTCGGGTCTACCCGCAATCCGATACTGTAATATATAGTATCAGCGGGTCTATCCGGTTAGGTCGGGTCGAGTCGGATTGGTCGGATCGGGTCAACGGAATAAACCCATGTGGTAAACGGGTCTTATCGGGTCTACCCGTTTATAAATGGGTCAGGTACCGGTTTAGGATCTAGACACGATTAGTTAAACGGGTCGGGTCCGGGTCTAGGGGTTTTGGACACGACCCGAAACTCGACACGACAGGAACCTGACCCGACATGACCCATTGCCACCCCTAAATGAAGGACTTGGGAACTAAAACACATAACTCCGGCTGTTTCTATGCCAACCGGAACGTTGGACCATCAATTTGCATTAGAAATAGTAATTGACGATAATAACCTCTTCTGGAAGAGGATTAAGGGAATCAGTTGTTCCACATACCAAACACCCCCTAAGGGGGTGCTTGGCATCATTCCAGAACAGTCCGTTTCTATTCCTAGTTCCACATTTAAAAACTAACGGATAGTATTTGTTTCGGTGGAATGGACTTGGGAACAACAATATGTCACTCCGTGTGTTTCTATGCTAACCGGAACGTTGAACCATCGAATTACATTAGAAATACTAATTGATGGGAACACCCTCTTCCAGATGAGGTTTAAGTAGAACAATTGTTCCTCATGCCAAGCACGTACCATCTAAGTTTCTCTAGCTCCCTTAAGAGCTGTGGTTGGACCCATAGAAAGTACCGCACAAACACTCCGGAGTCACCACATCGAGCCTAATTAGGAGTCGCCACACCAAGCAGAGGAGGGGTCCACGTAACCCATGCGACAAGACTGGGAGTTGCGACATCGAGCGGAGTGGTCCACACCTAGCCCCCGAAAAATCACCACACTATCGAGCGGTAACACCACCACAAGTGGAGAGCGGGCATTGAACCCGAATGCACACTAGGCGCGGTACCACTACCAAGTGCCCAAAGCAGCGGTGGCGGCGACTCTTACTGTTTTAGGTGTGAGAATGAGGATTAGATGGATGAGAAGGGCACCCAACCTGTAGCCTGTTTATCCATGCTATGGCAATATCAGATGCAAGGCATGATTCTAACCGTGAGGTCCCTAAAAAAAACAAAAAGAAGAAAGACTTAGCCTCAAGTCCTTTTAGCAGATGCTATATTAGTTAAAGGACAAGCAATGTTTTAATATTGCACCAAGTCCCTCCCGAACATTGCATGCTACAGTAAGTCTCTCGTCCTTATTTACCCCTTCACGTGCTACAGAAAAAGTATCCATTCGCCTCCAGAAAGAGTATCCATTCACTGGTTGACACTGTGCATGTAGCGGTTGCTACAGTGATTTCATGATAGCTGCTATCGTGAAATCACTGTAGCAAGAGTATTAATTTGATTTGGTAAGAGTATTAATTTAGCGAATTATTTGTTGCTACAGTGATTTCACTGTAGCTGCCATGGTGATTTCACTGTAGCAAGAGTATTAATTAGCCGAATGGATACTCTTGCTACGATGAAATCACTGTATCAACCGCAACATGCACAGTGTCACCAGGTGAATAGATACTCTTGTTGATGGCGAATGGATACTCTTTCCTGATACGGAAGTATACTATCGCTACAGTGTTTTCGTCGTAGTAGCTACAGTGAAATCATTGTAGTACTTGCTCTATGTAGTGTTAATCGACAAATGGATACTCATGCCAAAGACGAATGGATACTCTTACTAGAAACAAATAGATACTTTTGTTGGAGGGGCAATTTTGTAATTTAAAGGGTAAAAAAAAAATCAATATTTTTTGTTAACGACTTGTGCAAACGCATCCGTCGGGAGGGACTTTAGCTAAGATCCTAACAACTTGTATCATTTAGCTTAAATAAAGACCTGCGGAGAGATTTAGGGCTAATTAAACCCCCCCCCCCCCCAAAAAAAAAAAAAACAAAAACAAAAACAAAAACAAAAAAACAAAAAACCCCTAAAGTGGGCTTTGATGACAACTCACAAGTACACTCTACAACTACAACATGCAAAGGCACCCACCAGGTGATAGGGGGTTTAGTAAGCATTCCGAGTGGATCGGTGCGAATTCCCAGAGGGATTAGTCTGAGTCTGAAGTGGGCCCACTGCCCAAAAGGTTTCAACTTTCAAGACACACGTCGAGGAAAAACATATATAAAATAAAATAAAACAAAACGTGCAAAAGCATTAAATTTTTATGGTTTAAACTTAACCTCATCTGGGCTGAGATATCAGTCCGAAAGTTTAATAGATCATACCTTGATAAGTGCCTGCCTGCTGCTCAAACGATCAAACAGTCGCACCGATAGAGACTTCGGTCCTCTTAGAAGTCACACACCACCTGCACGAACCAACACCGTCGTGCCGCAATCGACCTGCAGTTCAAGGTCTCATGCTACATAGCTATGTCAGGCTGCGATTAGGCTTACCATTAGCCCCTTAGTTCATTCACCCCCCAACAGATTGGCGGTACCATCGAAACTTCCCGATTTCGAAACAAATCATCCATATTCCACGACAACAACAGCATTATTTCGGAAATACCAATGCTATGAGCATATATACCTGACAAATCTACGACTTAATCTCATCAATCGACTACGAATCAACACAAACAGAAAAGGAAGAGCACGCACATAGACCAGTTCAACTAGATCTTACCATAGCATTAAAACCAAAGCCGAAAACAAAATTGTACGGTTATTACTACCACTGGACCACCGGTTGCACGATGCAACTGTTTCATGTCCGAAGGATGACAACTCGTAGCCTAAATTAACTAACACAGACCATGCGCAGAGACCATCCACATCTACGTACATTCCTACATGGAATAACATCAGACTAGTACAGTGGATAACAACAACACAGACTCCTTATCCCCTGGAATGTACATCAATACTTCTTCAGATTGGTCCGATTGAAGATCCGCTTGCAGTACAGGTTGGTTCGGAGCTCTGCCGCGTGGGGCCGGATTGCTCGAATCAGTGCAGCATGGAGAGGACCCTGGATGAAACGAGAGGTCAGAGAATTTACAATGCACCAGACTTGAATGATTCGGGTCTTAATGTGAAAGGAGGTTGGAAACCTTGGTGGTCGCAAGGGCAGACTGGATGACATAGTTCGCGTAGCGGTCTTGCAGTAGTTGTTCGAACCGGGGCATGTTGAGCAACTCAAGAACAATCCTCGCTCGGTCCTCTTCCCTAAAGAAGAACTTGAGGCATTTTTCGACAACATTGCTGCTGAATTTCTGCATCGATAGCTGAACGTAGTTCCCCTTGAATCCGGATGCGAGAATTGCACTAGCTGATGGGTTTCTGAGCTCTAGGACGTATTGTACAACATAATTTCTGAGACATGAGAAACAGAAACACTTTGAGTTTGGGTTGCTATTATACAACAAAAGCTATTGTGATATATATATATATATATATATATATATATATATATATATATATATATAGAGAGAGAGAGAGAGAGAGAGAGAGGTAGCCTACTCCAGGAAGTAGGCAACTTACCTACTCTATGGTTTAAATGGATGCCATGTGGTACTTTTTAACCGGAGTTAAGTAAAGGGTAAAAAAGACTTCTTGCATAGAGCGAAAAAATCCGGAGATGGATATAGAAAAAGTTGTAAACTAGTTAGTGCATCGTATATAGCTGAAATACGTGAATCATAAAAAAATAAATGCACCTACTTGTCAAGGGAAAAAAAAGAAGCAAATATGAATCCATTCAGTAAGTTAATGCGGGGGCATATTTCTAGAGAACTAGAAAGCATAGTAATATGTTAGCAATCATTCTCAGAATTGGAAAATTAATATTTGATTGAAAATCTACACCCAACTTTAGGACGTACAATCCTAGAAAACAAAGGGTGGATCACCCAAAGTATGTCATGCATTTGAATAAATCTGAACTAGAAATATGCATGTGAATTTGAAATTCAGTGTTGGCCACTTTTTGGATCCTCGCGGGCAGTCGCATGATTGGATCATGGGCTTGCCTTACGCGGTGTCGCGTATAAATAAAGTGGTGCAAAAGTGTTAAACATAAAAAATCTAGTACTTGAAGCTATTGAACAGATCGAGCTTGATGTTGGAAGAGAAAAAGACGATACGGGAGCGGAGTAGGGCTGTATCATTGATGTTGAATAGGGGTAGAAAATTATGGGTAATATTGATTTCTGTTAGGTTATACTATTTATGTATCTGAAGTATTGGAATGATGTCAAGTGTATGTAGGCAATGGCGGCCTGCTGTACTGAGGACTGCTAGTAGGCCCCGTTCCGATGGTAACATAGTCTAACTGCCCATAAGACGTGAATGATAACAATAAGGCTTGACACGAATTTTTTGGTTGGATGTACCTGTTATCAACTCTCTAAGAGTAGTGCCGAAAATCTGACCTAGCCAACTTGACAAGATAGGGGTCTGCCACGAAGGCTAGAAGATGAATTGGCAGGTAAGAAAACTTAACACTTAAAGATCATGCAACTAGGACAAACAAGTTAGAGGATTTAGATAAGCAGGATTTGAGTAGCTCAATGCAAGTAATTCAGGTTATGCAAACAACTAGTTAGAAACATAAACATGGTCTTGTGCTGATTCTGTTGATTAAAACAAGAGGGAATTGCTTCAACGAAGAACTGTGCAAGGTGCGAATGACCTTCAGTGAAAAGGCTTAACGAATATGCATGTATTTGATCACAAACAAGTAGGCACAGACTATCAAAGCCTTGCGACGTTAAAAAAAAAAGGTCAATTGTGATGTAGATGTGCCTGCATATCGCATCACACCAGATACAGATGAAATGGCATACTCATGTGATGCTAAAATAAAATCTCCAATATCACTGTTAGATACCCTCATGGCCCAAAACCCGGGTCGTAAGGGGAGGTCCACAGAGGGTATATAAAGCGGGTGATGGATGCCCCCTTTATCTCACCCGCTTTATATACCCTCTGTGGACCTCCCCTTACGACCTGGTTTTGGGGCGTGAGGGTATCTAACATGGTTTCAGAGCTGTTCACCGTCTCCCTCCGGGTGCGGCCCCTTCTGATTGTGCCCCGCTCTGCGTGCTCCGTTTGGAGGGGGGGGGGGGGGTTGAGGAAGTCCACCGGTTAGTCCCACATCGATAAAGGGGGCATCCATCACCCGCTTTATATACCCTCTGTGGACCTCCCCTTACGACCCGGGTTTTGGGGCGTGCCGGTATCTAACAATGATGTTTAAAAATTATGAAGTCTCAAATCGATGTTAGGACGCTACAAATGTTTCAGTCCAAGCCACTGGGCAAGGATTCATTAATCTTCTAAACATTACAACTATTCTCTCTAAAGGATTGCTAACAGAGATTAGTGTCACATAGGCTAGGGCCTCAACAAAGTTCCAGCAAATTTTTTTTCTTCAATAAGCTGCAGTAATATCTAGACAAATAATTACCCAAAAGCATCTTGAGCAAGCTGGAGTCCATTTACAGAAATTGTTTCCATCATATGTGCTCTATGTTCACCGGTAGATTTAGTGATGCAGCTTTGGAGGACAACACATCCATGCCGATGAGTTGCAATATCAACACAGTGCTTTGCAGCACCATCAAAAATAAACTGTCACAAAGAAAGTCACGTGAAAATGATGTATAAGAAGAAAACTCAGATAAAGAAGGTTATGCATAAAATAAATTCATTTTATGAACAAAATAAATCGGATCTTCGCTGTATCATAGATTCATAGCTTTGGAATCTCAAATGTTCAGAAAAAATTGAAGCAGTTTTTGGAATCTAATGCAATTGATAATATGATGGTCAACTTTCAATTATTAGTTTCTTTCCATAGTATCCTGTGTAACTGTGTATATTGTATCCATCATGCAATCACTCTTTATAAAAATGATACATCGATACTAAAAGTAACTAATATAATGACATTTGCTCATCCAGCACAAATTATTTAATTTCTCAAAAAGTAAATAAGATTTGAAGAAGAACAGATAGACCACATTCAAAGTATAAAGCCGAAACAAGAATAAAGCTGAAAAAAGAAGCAATGTCTAAAATCCAAGAAAAGCTAAGAAGAAGCAATGCCTAAAAAATCCAAAATAATGCAGGTTTGATCTGCATCATGACTTTTAATTGTTGAGAGAAAAAAATTATGACAATAGTGTTTTCTTTATTTATGTCCGTTTTAGGCCATTTATGATATTTGGCCCTTTTAGCTTTTATTTATCACCTTAGTTTATTGTATTGTTGTGTGGGGATGTCCACGACCTCATTCAAGAGCTTTTCGCATCATTCTGGGCTCTTGTGGATGTGTTTCCAGTATTATTTAATAATAAATAGCTAACAGGTTTCAGCATGAACAAAATTAGAAGCTCGGTCTGACGGTCGGATGACATTATTAAAGCCATTTAATGATGTGGCATTTATTTGAGACTTAATTGGGCTTTATAAGAACAAAACCTACCCGGTTCCACCTCCCCTCTCTTATTTTCTCTCACCGTACACCGTACGGACGACAATATTCCCCCTCCCCATCCCATCAAGTCCATCCCTTTTCCCTTTTCTCTCTCTCTCTCTCTCTCTCTCTCTCTCTCTCTCTCCCATACTTTCTTCTCTTGATCTCCTCCATTGATTCAAAACCCTAAATCATATAAAAATGGGTGGAAAAGAAAGAGATTTCAGATTTAGATTATTTACTTCCTCATTGTGAAAGAAACCCTAGAGGACGACGACTTCGAGCTCTCCTCATTCCCCAACTTCGTCTCGGAAAGTTCGTCGATTGGATCAAGACTCCTAACCTTCGTCTCGATAAGAGCTTCAATTGCGAGTTTTCGAAGGATCCGATGATTCCATTGACTGGTGTTGTTCCACAAGAGGATTCGACGATGATTCCTTATATATGCGGCGAATCTTACCTAGGCTATATGTTTTCTTTGTTCTCTTTTCTTTTATCCATAATCTTCCATCGTTCATCATTATCTTTGCCACAACCATCTTACCATCCCTCTTTTGAACCTAATCAGTGCCTGTTAAGTCCAAACAACCCACGACCATCGAGAGCCCTTGCTAGCATGTTTTGTTATTTAATTTAGATTAAAATATAATTGTTGTGCTTTTTTTTATAGAAATTTGTTGCTTACCTTATTTCATATCATGCTCAAGCTCTTATAAAACCTAAAACCAAAACCCCATTGAAGAATTAAAAACTGATGGTTGTTTTAATAAAATCTGCACACAAATCGAGCCATAACTTTATATCCAATAATCCGATCGACTTCAAATTTTGACTAGTCTTTGCTAACCTTAATACCCTCACCTCCACCAATTTCACCAAGATCAAAAGTTGACCACACTGAAAAGACAAAAATACCCCGATTTGTCCTAATTCTAGAATTCCACTAAAACCCTCCCAAACCTAGTGTGAGTCCTCGCTTGCCTATATCAGAATACCACATCATCATATTTGAATGACCATAAAATAGTCTAAACTCTAAAGTTATCAAGGCCATTGTTTACATGTCATGTCTTACTGACCATGATAGCGTAGCCTCTTCAACTATAAGGAATAAGCTTTCCAGCATTCACCTTATTAAGTATGAATTAGTAGAGAAGAGTGCAAAGGTTAGAGGAGTGAGTGGCAAACCATCAAATAGGATACTCAAGTATGCCATAGGTGAACTTGAAACTTGTGACGTGTTATGAAGGTCTAGCTATAACATGGATCCAACCCTCTAAAGATGCTACAAAAGATGGAGAATGAAAGTAAAGGGAGCTCTCATGTCCGCTAAGAAGTCATCGTAAAGTAACCAATGGAGGTACTTGTTATTAATTTGTTTCATAAAGAATTAGAAAGATGAAACCTTCATTCTTCTATATATAAATGTGCCACTTGGTTTTTTGTCATTTACCACATATTTGTTATGGAAAATTGTTTCCCTCCGAAGTCCAAACTTTTCACCCTAAACTTCCCTCTGAAGACCTTTCCACCTTTTGGCCTTTATTTCCTTTGACAACTAAAATTTAGTCCTGCATTGGTAGTGGGATGAGAGTTGGGGGAGTATATAAAGAAACACTCATCTCATTCATTGTGTGAAATGAACAAGTGAAGATGGTGTGGTACACGTAAGCCAACCTACGACACGGTGCAATGCACTGCATCATGCACATGTGGCATTAGCAATGTGACATAAGGTGCTAGCCGTGCTAATTAGGTGCACTTTACACTTAGTATGACTCATTGTCACGAGTCTGTTGTAGCACCTTTACTTTTGACTAGCCTCTGTTCGGGTTTGGTTGACTCGAGTGCGAATCAAGTTCGGGTCCGAGTTGACTCGGTGGTTCCAACCATTGGGTAGGATTTGAGCGATCTAGTAGAGTCTATAATTTCCAACCGTTGGCCCAAACAGTTATAGGTCAATTGGCCCAATAGGTGTCTCTAGCATCCCTTCAGCTAAGTGGACCAGAGGTAGAACTGTGGATTGAATACAGATTGGATAAGGCTATATCCTAATCCGATCCATTAAGTAAACAAGCTACCAGATTCAAACCGACAACTTAAAAACCCAATCCATATCCGTTAAGTACGAATAAGATCAGATTCAGATCAAAATCCAGTCTATTGACAAATCTAATCTCAGACGGCTGTGATATCGTTCAACGTCGAATCCGCAGAAGAGCTGTCAATTCTAGACTCGAGACTGGGAAGGGTCGGGATAAAAGCAGACCCGATTAGACGATAATGAGTATATTTTTTGTATTGACCGTTAGGGCCATGGTTTTAAATTTCGATTTTGTATCTGGTTTCAATCAGGTTGAAACGTTAATTTTAGTCGAAATTTTGATTGAAATGATGCAAAAAAATTTAATCAAAATGATTTAAATTTTTTGAAATAGTCAAAAAAATTTATATTTATGATGGTTTTTTTTAAAAAAAATTAAATTAAGTCTTATTTTTAAAATTTTTAAATATGGTGAATTTGACAGTGAGATCCGGTAATATCTAGCAGCTTCAGGCGAAAACAAGTGGGTTTCGGTCGAAATCTGGGTACATATAAAGCCTCAAACCCATCAAAACCAGCCCACAAGTTTCACAAAATCTGTGGGCTGGTTTCAGTCGAAATACCCTCGAAATCATGAAATTTCGACGAAATGGTCAATGAAATTGGCCTATATATTTCAAACCCACACGGTTCTGGTGGGCCCCCATGCTTTCGGTTGAAATTTCAGTGAAACACATCTAAAGTGAAATGGGTAAGGGTCTAGGTTTCGACCGTATCTTTAGTTTTGGTCTCTGCCAAAACCGAAATATTTGCAAAATTTTACCATTTCGACTGAAATTTGAAACCATGCTTAGGGCCTTAAGATCTAAACTCTAAAGCAATTTATTCTTTTGGTGGGTAAAATATACTATATTATGTTATTGTTTGTCTGATCAGGTTCTTAACGAATTGGATTGGTCTAAATCCATATCCGATTTGTTACGTAAATGGGCTACCGGATTCAGATCGTTATGAGGTCATCGGATAAAAAAAACATCCATATCTGACTTAACAAATCAGATTGGGATCGAATTCTAGTCCAATGACAGGCCTAACCGGTGGGCCTTGTGTCAATATAAACAACCCATTCCTCTCCCATTTCATATGTCTAAATTCCAAAATTCTTCACTCTAAGTTCTCTTTTATCTTTTGATCTGTAGAGAGATCGGAAGTAATAGTGGGTAATACTTGTGCATCAAAAGCGTTCTAATTACAAAGACGTAGTGCAAACTTCTATGGAATACAATGCACACTGGTTATATCGTATCATGTGGATAATTTCACCAATTATTTTTGCACCATAGAGGAGGCATCAATTGGCTTAAAGAAAGCTAACTACGCCCTTGCTTTATGACCAAATGGTGCATATCTTCTCAGTCTAGTGAAGGATTTTTCCCAACAATACTCTACACTTGTTGGTATCTCCAAGTGTCATTGGGGCGAAGATCAAGATCGTTAAGGCAATGTTTAATGGAGATAGTGGTTTTTTGTTGAAGAAAAATTGTAAAACAAAAAGAACATGTTCATATGCCTTAAGCTTCTACTCGATTAGTAGGAATGTTGTGCATGAAAAGAATTCATTGGTAAGGGCGTGTTTGGTTGGTTGAAAAATTATACAGGAAATAGAATTTGTTGTAAAGGGAAGCATAGTAAAATAATTGAAAAGTAAATTTGACTTTTCTAGTGCTACTTGATTGTCTTGAAAAGAAAGTTTTTTTTTTTGAGAATCCCTCTCAGTGAGATGAGGGGGGGTTCGGCCTAGACCCCTACCGGTTTATTAAAATAAAAAGAAAGTACAGAGAATGCCTAAGAGGCACCGACACCCGAGGTGTACCCACTTCCAACACGGGCTAACAAAATTGCCCTGCACAACAAGCAAGAAAAACAAAAAACTGAAAGTCCTATGGCTTAAAAGCCCTCGATCTTTCCAAATCATGGATCTGTGCTAGGAGCGATCCCGAGTCTTTCCCCTTGATGGAGAGGCCGGCAGCCGAAGCTAAATCAAGGATGGTTCTGTCCTCCAGCAGGTTGAGGGGTAGGCTCAGATCATTTCCATCAAGTTTAGACAATTGATCATGAAAATCCTGCATGAGTGGGATCCTAGGCCGTGGTGGTCGGCGGTTCATGTTGGATTCAAGGGCTCGAGATTTGGCTTGAAGCGAAGCCCTGACTTCAATCGAGTCCGACCCTCGATTAGCTAGTCTAGGATTGCGGCGAGCGAGTCCCCCCTCCACTAAGCCTCCAACTTGTGAAACCTCATCCGAGGGTGGGGCCACTACAGGAATTGAAATCCCATGGACCTCCACACCGTTGCTGACTCCCGAGTTGTCCTCGTTGACCTGCTGCTGCTCCTCGTCAACTGCAGTTCCAACTCCAACTCTAGATGACGCAAGGAGCTCATTGCTTTCTACCGGCACTTCAATGAGGAAGTCAGCGGACTTCTCACCTATACTTTCCACTGCTAGCTCCAAGGCCGCATCCACAGCCTCCGAAACCCCCAAATCCAAATGGCGCTCACGGCACTCTGTAACAGCAGCCACCTGATTACCATCCAAGGGCTTCTCCTTAATAGCTGCACTCCTGAAGCCTAAGAAAAGTCCCTTCTCTGGATCCCCGGAACCCACCCTCTCCTTCGTACCAGTCCCCAGATGGTCATCCTCTGTTCCCCTGCTGACCTCTTCAACTTGAACCGCAGTAACTGATGACCCAGCATTACTGAAGACATTAACCACTCCAGTCACTCGGGGTGAGCTCGACCCAAGATGCCCCTCTTCTGGTTGCCCACCATCGGCACCAGAATAACATGTTTCATCACCAACTGGCCCAATTGGATCCCTCAAGGCCTCCCCTCCTCGAGGCTCGGTACCATGCTCCACTAGGAGGTCGTCCTCTGCCTCCTTACCCTCAACTTCAGCAAGAGTCCCCACATCCACCCCGCGTCCTAAAGATCCTTCACGAGGGGAACTAGGCTCATTCTCTAGGACCGAGAACTGAGAGCCCGAGACTTGCAACCCTACCTTGTTGGTAACCATCCTGTGCTTTGTCTCGACCTCTGTCTCCCGGATCACTGATGCTGCTTCACTAACAAGAGCCTTGGGACCTCCAACTTCTCGGTTAGCACAATTAACCCCCTTGTCAGGAGGAGCACTCACTGTATGGGGCTTACTGAAATTGCCAGACTCAACTCCCACAGGCCTCCAACCCCTCACACCATCATTAGCACCCATCTTCCGGCTGGGTCCACGATAGGAACTAGGAGCAATCCTATTAATCGGATTTATCTGTGCATTGCCACCATAAGCCGAGGTAGCATGCCCGAAAATCTTGCACTTCGCACAACTAGTCGGCTTCCACTCGTATAAAACTTTCTGCGTAAAGAGAACTTCCTCGTTTTCACTTCGGCCCGGTAAAGCACTGGGCAATTCGTCGCCAAATTTGATCTCGACACAACATCTAGCATAGTTCCGTCGAACACCTTGGGCAGTCGGACGGTCTCTTGTGAGAGGAACCCCAATCAAGCTTGTCAAAAGGCTAATACCTTCCTTGGACCACCAATCGATTGGTAGATCCGGTAGTCTAATTCATATGGAAATTTTATCGAGCGAATCGCGGTCGTATTTTATACCCTTGTTCCACCTCTTCAAGACCACAACCCGGCCCTCAAAGTACCAAGGGCCCTCTTCTAGCACTCTAGTGCTGTCACTAGCCACCAGAAATTTGAATAAAAATAGGCCATTCTCCCTCGAAAATATTTCCAACCCGCCCACCGGTTTCCATAATTTATGCATCACATCTTGGAACTTCGGAAAGAAGGGCTTTCTCCCCACAACATAGCCCACCAGTGTATGCTCCCAACCTCTCAAATTAGCTTCAATCTCACTTGAAGGCAAGATAGCATACTTAACTCCATTGCGCACTGCCGACTCGACGTAGTGTAGCCGAAGATCCTCCGCCTCCAAAGATGATCCTCCACAAATGGCACTCCACGATTGCCCTATGATAGCTATAGCCTTGCAAGCTTAGGGGGTGGCCTAGGCGCCCAAGGGTCCAAAACATCTATGTGCCCACCTAGGCAGTGCCTAATCAATGCTTTGACTACAGAGTGACAAACCAAAGAAGATAATGGAGGAGAAGTAGCCTGACGATGGAGCTATTTATAGCCTCAATCGAGTAAGAGTAATACATCACATCCACAGTTAAGGCCTTAAAATATGAAGCTTTAGGGGCCATAATTAGAAACCACGTGACTTTCCAGGACTTGCGTCATTGATCGATGTGGAGATTAGCCTATTGATGAAGGTAACCAAGTGATTCGATAGAAAAAAGACATAATATCCAATCCAAAAGATCACAAAGAATCACGAGGACCACACAGGCACACAATACCAACGACAACATATTAGCTCGACTTCAACCAAAGCTAAGGGTCATCCACAACCGCAAGGAGCACAATGATGCAACTTTCCAAAAGGTACCTATCTGACTTAGCAAAAAAATTAGACAAACAACTTATTGGACGAATGGTTCCTACAAAGGATCCAGCCACCCGAGAAGAGGCTATTGTTGACATATGAATATGCCCTATCTAAGAAGGAAACATGGATGGACGACAGACTGACAATGTGCTAGATTGATACCAATGACAGGACAACACAAAGAACCAGAACAGAGCAATCAAGGTCGATTCGATGCATATCTGACTCTATATCATGAGTCTACAAGTTGGAATCGCCTTCACGAATATCAGAAATCGGTTCTGTAGTCCTACTTTCAGGTAAAGTCGGGTCGTCCCCCAGTTAGCATTTCGAAATGAGGGACCACATTGTTCATCTGCACGTACTGGTGATGAAGACCTGATCAGCACCTTCAGATCATCGCCGCATCTTCCGTTTATCGTCGGAGACATTTATTTACTGTCGTTTTTATTTTATGCATGGAAGACATTAGCCGTTTGGGCTTGTTAGTCGTTTATTTCAGTTTTTGGCCATTTTTCCCTGTTTTTGGCCTTATTTCAGCATTTAGTTTTATTTCTGTTCTTGCCCAGTTCATGGGGGATGTCCATGATCTCATCCGAGGGCTTTTCGGATTGAATCCGGGTCTTCTCGGGTGAGTTTCAGCATGATATTAATAAAATTATGGGTGTGTGTGTTTGCGGGGCACCGACGGACGAGATTAGATCTCGAAACCGACGGTAAGATGGCGAAATAACTTAAATTTGATGATGTGGCATCAATTGGGCTTCAATTAGGGCTATGTGGGCTTCAATTAGGGCTTTTCCGTCCCTTGCCCGTGCGGAAACCGAGCCAATCCGCCCCCTCTTCCGTCCCCTAACTTCTCTCTCTCTTTTCCCCTTATTTCTCTCTCTTTTCCTTTCCTTTTTTGGCCCATTGCATCCCCACCATTCCCCCTTGATTTCCCTTTGATCTTGGCCATCCAAAAAGAAACCCTAGTTCTACAAAAAGGGGAAGATTGAAGGAGATTTCAGATTTTGATAGTTGCTGAAATTCGTGCCTCTTCGTGAGTGCTTCCGGGCGAGACTCGTGTCCCCGATCCTCGCCGATTCCACGACTTCGCCTCGTGAAGGCTTTGGGCTTCGTTTTCCGAAGGTTCCGGCTTCTCCCGACGTCCGGCCTTGCTCCGTGTGCAGGATCGTCGGCGCATCCTTGCAATCGACCCACGGCGGGAAACCCCAGGCAGTATCTTTCCTTTTCCTTTATTTTCCCATCGCATCCGCTTCGTTTTCATTAGTTTTCATTGCCTCCGCTCCGCATCGCAGCCGTCATCATCCTTTTCATCGCTAGTTGAAGCCATAACTTTGCCTATTTATTAGATTCGCCATATATCGTCTGTCGGTAACCCTAGCAAGCATTCGTAACCTATTTTAGTGAAAATCTGTTGCATGCCTATTGTCCAATTTACATATCTATTGCTGCGATTGACCCTATTATGTGCTGAAATCAGTTTTTTTGTGATAGTATTGCGCTCTTTAATTGTTTTAAGTCTTAACCCTGCTTTATGTTGATTGCATAAACTTTAGAACTGCATAAGATAACTTCTGGTTGCTGTCCTTTTGATCTATACGTCGCTATATTGATAAATAAAACCTAGTCATTGACCAAAGAAAACCCTAAAAGGGTTCAGGATTGTAGTGTGCCTTATCGGCGCCTGCATCAAGTTGGTATCAGAGCAATCTGACGCCATGTCCTATCATAGCGTCCGATCCCATTATTCGCTTGATCCATTAGATACCCGCACCTATAAGGAATTTGTCAAGCTATATAAATCTTTTGGGCCATGTCCTACCCTTTTCCCTAGATCTCCGATGGAACATCGCTACTCCTCTTCGATTCGAGATCGAGCCCATGACCTAGATCTATCTTCTAAGCCCTTTGTTCAATGGATTTTACGGAGTCCTTCAGTGCCTTCCTTGAAATTCCGCTATATTGAAACCCAGCTCGTACTTGATGATATTGATGATGAGTTGGCATGGAGAGAGAAGCAGAACCAGAGGCTTGCCAGATACAGCAGGCCACCACCTCCAGCAGAGCCTCCACCTCCTGTGGAGTACCCGGTTCCACCAGTGGCCCCACTTGAGAAGCATCCACCTCCTGTGGAGCTTCCTCGGCCAATGCCTATGGAGGAGCCACCTCTTCCGTCAGCGA
Organism: Chamaelirium japonicum; assembly: GCA_947650365.1. NCBI lineage: Eukaryota > Viridiplantae > Streptophyta > Magnoliopsida > Liliales > Melanthiaceae > Chamaelirium > Chamaelirium japonicum. The sequence goes on from OX393549.1 coordinate 88,578,072, forward strand.
CTACAGAGGAGTTCCTTCCACCTTCTCCGGTGCCTACAGCGGTGCCACCTCCTCCTTCAGTGGCTTCAGAGGAGTTCCTTCCACCTTCAGCAGTGCCTACAGAGGAGCCCCTTCCTCCGGTAGAGACTACGGAGAGGCTTCTCCTACCTTTCACAGAGCTTACAGATGAGGCACCTCCTCCTGCAGTTCTTCCTACAACAGAGACACCCGTGGAGCCTTCGTCCTCTGCGGAACTTCCATCACAACTGCAGTCAGAGTCAGTTGGGGAGTTTCAGCCAGTTGAGCCACTTACGCGCTTTGACTTTGTCGGGACTGACCGACCACCTACCGCTCGTGTGCTTCTGTTTACGTACTTCAGTAGCTTCTGGCCCTCGCTCGACGCCAGCAATCTCTTCGCGAGGGGCCCAGAGGTTGTTGACTGCCCGAGACATCACTTGTTGGGAATTCATCATCAGATCCAGGCCCAGCGACGTTCCCACGGTGGTGGTCTCCCTCCTGCTACCGGCGATGTCTTTCGGCGTAAACTCGAGGACGAGTTTTTCGCAGCGGAAGCGATTGATGAAGACCTGATCAGCACCTTCAGATCATCGCCGCATCTTCCGTTTATCGTCGGAGACATTTATTTACTGTCGTTTTTATTTTATGCATGGAAGACATTAGCCGTTTGGGCTTGTTAGTCGTTTATTTCAGTTTTTGGCCATTTTTCCCTGTTTTTGGCCTTATTTCAGCATTTAGTTTTATTTCTGTTCTTGCCCAGTTCATGGGGGATGTCCATGATCTCATCCGAGGGCTTTTCGGATTGAATCCGGGTCTTCTCGGGTGAGTTTCAGCATGATATTAATAAAATTATGGGTGTGTGTGTTTGCGGGGCACCGACGGACGAGATTAGATCTCGAAACCGACGGTAAGATGGCGAAATAACTTAAATTTGATGATGTGGCATCAATTGGGCTTCAATTAGGGCTATGTGGGCTTCAATTAGGGCTTTTCCGTCCCTTGCCCGTGCGGAAACCGAGCCAATCCGCCCCCTCTTCCGTCCCCTAACTTCTCTCTCTCTTTTCCCCTTATTTCTCTCTCTTTTCCTTTCCTTTTTTGGCCCATTGCATCCCCACCATTCCCCCTTGATTTCCCTTTGATCTTGGCCATCCAAAAAGAAACCCTAGTTCTACCAAAAGGGGAAGATTGAAGGAGATTTCAGATTTTGATAGTTGCTGAAATTCGTGCCTCTTCGTGAGTGCTTCCGGGCGAGACTCGTGTCCCCGATCCTCGCCGATTCCACGACTTCGCCTCGTGAAGGCTTTGGGCTTCGTTTTCCGAAGGTTCCGGCTTCTCCCGACGTCCGGCCTTGCTCCGTGTGCAGGATCGTCGGCGCATCCTTGCAATCGACCCACGGCGGGAAACCCCAGGCAGTATCTTTCCTTTTCCTTTATTTTCCCATCGCATCCGCTTCGTTTTCATTAGTTTTCATTGCCTCCGCTCCGCATCGCAGCCGTCATCATCCTTTTCATCGCTAGTTGAAGCCATAACTTTGCCTATTTATTAGATTCGCCATATATCGTCTGTCGGTAACCCTAGCAAGCATTCGTAACCTATTTTAGTGAAAATCTGTTGCATGCCTATTGTCCAATTTACATATCTATTGCTGCGATTGACCCTATTATGTGCTGAAATCAGTTTTTTTGTGATAGTATTGCGCTCTTTAATTGTTTTAAGTCTTAACCCTGCTTTATGTTGATTGCATAAACTTTAGAACTGCATAAGATAACTTCTGGTTGCTGTCCTTTTGATCTATACGTCGCTATATTGATAAATAAAACCTAGTCATTGACCAAAGAAAACCCTAAAAGGGTTCAGGATTGTAGTGTGCCTTATTGGTGCCTGCATCAACTGGTCACCCAAATATCAGCACCCCAAGAATGAAGGAACATATAGATGAGGATCTGTGCTACGACAACACGGCACCCCTAGGCGCTTGCCACCCATTATTGGTAACGAAAGACAATCCAATTAACAAGGGAAACACACGCATCAACTAGGAGTAAATAGTAAGGCCAGCCATGATGCAGAAGCTGTTACCACAACATGATCAATGGAGTAGACAAATACTAGTCTATTTTATAAAAAAAGATGAGTACTAGAAAGAGAATTCTAGATTTTGGGCTTAATATCAGATCCGAACTATAACCCCTCAACTTTTACTGAGATTGGGATAAATAATCTATAAGAGAGGTATCGATGTACTCCGGAGAAGATATTTGACTTCTCTTTGATGGCTTTGTGGTTTTTCCCAGTGTTTTAAAAAACTCGCCCCAGGGTACGCCCGGGGCTCGCCCCGGGGCGGGGCGGTCCCAAAACGCCCGGGGCGGATCAAGTTGGGGCTTTTTTCCTGTGGGGCTTACGCCCGAACCACTGGGGCGTACGTCCCGAATGCCCGGGCACGTCTTTTACGCCCCAATGGCCTGGGCTTACGCCCCACTGGAGTTTGTCTGCATAGTTGAAAAAAAACGATTTAATTGCTACCGTGTGATCTTTTATATGCGTCTTACTCTCTTGGATGGCGATTATGACATTCTTGGGAACTAAAGTTGTTTTAAATTGGTTATATATCATGTTTAGAATGATAGAATCTATGGAATATAAACGTAGATAGTTTGAATTTTGGTTAGAAATTTAGAATTAGATCTTAAATGATCTTGAAAGACAACGATAAGTTCATTTTTATTATCGTTTTGTATATATTTGTGATTTATCAACCAATTTTGTAGGCTTAAATGCTTTGTTGTTTCATAATATTTTTTATTTTGTTTGTTTTTAATCTATTTTCACTATTTATATAATATTTTTTATTTCTATATATTTTTTAAATTAAAAAATAAAAAATTCGTGGGGCTTACGCCCCACGATCTGGGGCTTACGCCCCGCCTTACGCCCCCGCCTCTGAAAACACTGGTTTTTCCACTTCATTGTGAAAGGCTTTCCACGTAAAACCTTGTGTTATTCCTTCTTCACTCTTCTTTGTTTTACCAGTGATCTCCTATTCGATGTCAACCTGGATCCAACTTCTCCCAACGGAGAGATTGGGAGAGGTGGGGGGTCTGGAAAAATTCCCCACAGGTTTAGTCGAGCAAAATATTAACATGCATTGTTGGGTAAAAAATCATACACAATTGTTTTTTCAGTAGATCATATTAGAAATAATATTGTGTTCATATTTCCATCTTGATCATCATCATCATCCAAGTGTTATCCCACTAAGATGGGATTGACTATATTTTTCTGTAATTAAGAAGGTTCCCTGAAAGATTGACAAGAACTTGTCAACCAGCTACTTGATGTAAAAGCCTCTAAGATTGGTGCCAAAACATTATCAAAGGCAACTTGGTAAGAGAGGGATCTGCCAAAAAAAACCTAAAAGGCCAATTGATGGGTAAGTAGACCTACCTTTATTCAATTGTAGCCCATGCAATCAAAGCAGCCTTCAACTTTACCCCATAGAGTCTGAATGAAGAGGGTAGAAGGCAAGATTTGATATGGGGAATTGCTATCATGTCTTTGGACTATAAGCCCAATGGAAAAAATATTGGACCACAAGAATGCAAACTAAAACAAAAAAATACAATGTCTTCAGTGTTCTTCAACGTACACGTTAGATAAATTTCATAAAACACCAATTATCAAAGCAGAAAGGGCCGTAGTTGATGGATCAATATTGATTAGGAAACATCGGAAGGCCTAAAGGAATAAAAGAATACATCATGATTGTTTACTGTTTTAAAATATTTGACAACAAATGTGCACATATAGCATATTACACATAGATAATTGTTTTACTATTACATATTACAGATAACGCTACACATACGCTTGCCTTGATATGTGGAAAAAAAAGACTAGACTCCTAAGATTTAAAAATCCAAAGGAATGGAGGAGCAATGTGGCTTCAGTGTTCTTCTTAACGGTACAAACCGATGCACATCATAGAACACACATATCAATTCCGAACGGATATCAGGTAATGGATAGCTGCTGTTTAACCGAAAACATATAAAGGCCTGAAGGATCCTGTTTAAGCATTCTGAAGGAGCGTAAAGATAAAAACGCAGAAAAATCCATTATTTAGCATCAAGAAAGAAATAAAAGCAATGATAGGCATAAACATCATGAAACAGTTTAGTCATTGCAACAGATTTGGGCTTCATCAGCATTAAAAAAAAATTGAGAAGACATAATACCTTATTGGACTCAGGTGAAAGAAAATTTAAGCAACACAGAATAACATGGCTTCCATTCAAGTCCTTGATGAGATCAAGAAAGCCGGGTTTTAGGGCCGAAACTACCAGCACGATTTCCGGCTGGTTTTTGATAATCTCTATCAATCTCTGCACCGCCCTTGTCCTGAAACGATATTATTATAGTAATCAAAACCCAATTAGACCAACCAATGTAGGATCTCACATGTTTAAGAAACAACACAACCTAAAGAACAAGACAACTTAGACATCAAAGAGCACGGCAATACCCGTGCGTGTCGAGAGAGATCCTGACAAGCTCCGCTGGATCATTGGTGAGCTCAAGGAGGATCCTCATCCTCTGCTGTCTGCAGCACACAACCAGCAGCTTCTGCATGAGATAGTTCCCAAAGGGGTCCTTCATGAGCTCAACCACGTGACATAAGATCGCGTTAATCACCACATCGATCTCATGAGGATGACGAGCATTGATCATGTCTTGCAGGACCAGACACCCTTCCTGGTCCTTTGCCATGCGGTAGATGTCCATATTCATCAAGTCATCCCGACTTTGCATCCGAGCCAAGTTTACATGACTTCCTCCGGTATGCCGGAGGTTGTCGAGCACCCACCTCCACCTTTTGCTATCAATGCAGCTCCCACTGATTCCCACATAATCAAAAGTGCTTCCTCGGTTTCTCTCCAAGTGTAGGGGGTGAGGATCGTAGAATGCCGAGGGAGGAGGGGGGGCCAGATGGTTTGATGTCGCCGGTGAGGCATAAAGCTCCTCCGGCGGTCCTCGAGGAACAGAGCTACTTCGATTCGGTAAACCCAAATTTCGATCCAACCCATTCTGCTGTGGCTGCAGATTGGCTTCGGCAATCGAAGACCGGTGGACGGATGAGAGCGGTGGGTATAATTCTGGGTCGAAGCAATGACCGTTCATATACCGCGGAAGCAGAGAGTAGGCCCTCGAGGAGCTCGGAAGATCAGAACGTCGAAACGCCTCCTGCTCAATGGGGCTCTTCGCTGTGAAACCATCATAACCAGCCGGGAGCGCGCACGGGTCGATCGACTGGTTCCCAAATCGGACCGCGGCGTTTGCCGGCGGACCGGTTGCCGCGTCTCGGAGTTGCCCCACGCGAAGCTTCTCCAATATCTTCCGCACCACGTCAATAGGCTTAGGGCGATCACCCAGTTCAGGGCAGGGCCGGAAAGGGTCGCCACCGCCGCCGCCGCCGCCGCCGTCATTACCGGAGTGCGAGCTAGAGGCGGACGACGAGGCCTCTGAGCACATGCCAATGCGGTGGCCCTGACGGAGGGCATGGCCATGGGTTGGTGATGGGCCATCGCCGTACGTGTCATGTACTGCAAAACCATGGTGGGCGTGGGTCCGATGGATGGTGCTATGACGGGGAGAGGGAGTCCCATCCGGCAGATTCTCCATCTTCTCCCTCATCGACTTTCTCCTCGACCCAACATTCAATAAAAAGGCCCCATAGAAGGGATCAAAACAGAGAAAAAAAGGGATCAAAGGAGCTTAACCGAAGATAAGCAGTTGGAATGGATAATACCCAGATTTGAAAACCAAGAATTGGATAGGCATTGCAGTTTACAGGGTTTTGGGTTTTGGGATAGAGTCCATGAAGCAGAGAGAGAGAGAGAGAGAGAGAGAGAGAGAGAGAGAGAGAGAGGCAAGAGTAGGGTTCGGGGTCGGGGGATTTTACAGAGATTACAATGACTATAGTAGGGGTCGGGGGAGAGGTTTTACACACGATTGGAGATTGAAAACACTACACTTATATCAAAAAAATACAGAGCAGAGAAGAGACAGAGGAGGAGAAGAGGGGATCATATATGTGGGTTTATAGGGTTATTTTAATATTTTTTTATTCAGAATAAAATATAATAAACAATTTAAGATTTTACCTTTGAGATTAGATAAACTTTGTCTTTGAGATTAGCAACAAATAATAACAAACCCATCATTTTAAAAACAAGGAAAATCCTAGGGAACTAATGGAATTCATAGGGTCCATCTTCGGATAAAATAACATTAACTAACTCCACTCTTGTTACTCTCATCCCTCTGGATCCCTCCAGCAAGGCTTATTTCCGGCCTATTAGCTTATGTAATGCCATTTATAATTTGGCGGCTAAAATCCTAGCGGAATGGCTTCATTTAGTACTCCATATGCTTATCTCCAAAGATCGGGGGCTTTAGTGAGTGGCCGCAACATGAGTGGGCGTAACATCTTGGATAAACATTATTCTTGCTCATAAGCTACTCCACTCTATGCAGCCAGGGATGGAACCAGGATTTTATATTGGGAGGGACCAAGGTATAATAATTTCCATTTGGGGGTGGGAGAAGTATGAATCTAAGTTTTTTTTGTATGCTAAGATTAAGATATTTATTATATAAATTAAAAAAATAATAATAATTAAGGGGCGCCATGGCCTCCCTTGGTCCATACATTGTTTCGTCCCTGTATGCAGCATTCCTCTCTCAACTTGAATTTGGTTGCTCTCAAAATGGATATGGCTAGCACGTATGATCGCATGGCTTGGGACTTCCTGTGCAAGGTCCTTAGCCACTTTGGGTTCTCAGACAAGTGGACGATTTGGATTATGGGCTGTGTTGAGCAACCTTCTTTCTCTATCTTGTTGAATGGCTCACACGCTCGTTGGTTCAATTCGTTGCGGGGGCTTTGACAGGGTGATCCGTTCGCTCCTTTCGTCTCTATCCTTGGTGTTGAAGTTCTCACTCTACGAGATCATGGGACTCTTCATGATGTGCGGCCGTCGTCTGCAGGCCCGACTGTCTAGACCCTCTCATATGCTGATGATTGTCTTCTTTTTGTTGCTGTTGATTGCTTCGAGGTCCAATGGAAGTTATGTAGCATACTTAACATGTCCAATGTGTCGGGGCCCTTCATGGGTAAGCTGGTTTTTAACCTTATTGACCAATGGGACACCTTGTGGGTTCAATTTTGCATCTACAATTATGGGTCCTCTCCTGATCTTTGGAATTGGTCGCAGCCACGCAGCTGCTCATGGGCTCGGCGCACGGTGTGTACTGGTGTTGCTCTGGTTTGCAACCACACCTACCTCATGGTTGGCCCCTTGATCCATTACCCGGATGGTCGTGCCTGTTTGCATGCATTCCTCTGGTTTATAATGATGTGCTATTAAAAAAAAAAAAAGAGGGGAGGGGGGGGGTTGATAGGTCTCTGGCCAAAAGACCAACTAGCCTAAAGGACACCAAATTATTAGGACAAAAATATCTCTCACTGCACTTCAAATTTAGGTTTTATGTCACTCTTTTAAAACTAAACCCTAAGATCCATAAGCCAAAGTTTGAATCCTAGACCTAGAAATTATAAACCGAACTCTTCCGCCCCTCGTGGCTTCTTGTCTCCGTTGTTCGTCTATTCTCGTGTCCGCCTCCGTCACCACTGATCGGGAGAAATAAAAAAAATGGGAGGCCAATGTGAGAATATTTTAGAGTTATGGCACCCCTTTTCACCGAACCGAGATTTTGACCAGAGATCTTAGGCAAAACATATCTTTTGCTTGTCCTTTTCACCCCTAACGAACTCCTGTCAAGGACCTTAGCCACATTAATCTTAAAATGAAAAAAAAAACTTTGCTTGGGTCGGAAGTAAGAGCAAAACTAGTAACTCACTAGTCACTACATAATTCAAATTTTTTTTTTTTTATATCCTCATATCCAACAAGAACGTGACACATGAGGAAACTGATCTCCGTGTACCATCGGTCACATTGTAACATAAGCGTATAAACATTAAATTAAGGTTGTAGTTTTTGTTGAGCAATGTTATTTAGCCAACCTTCCTTTAGCCAGCTTGACGTGGCATCCAATCATAGGTGTACGTCCATTTGCATACAAGTTAAGGCCGAGTGTGATTCTTTTCTTTTTTTTATAAATCCCTTGGATGTTGAGGGGGGGTTCGGTCTGGACCCCTACCTGTTTATTAATAGGAAGAAAGAAGGAGAGAGTTACAGTTCAGGTAATGGTAGTACAAATTCGCTATAGGGAAGTCCTCACTCCCTCTGGTGCGCAGGACACCCAAAGATGGACCAGCGACTTCGTGGAGAGGATCACTCTGTCCACCGGCAGGTAACGGTTCTCGAAAGACCTCTGATTCCGCTCCATCCATAAGGACCACGAAATACCAATTGCTAGCGAGTCCCAAGCCCGTCTGTCTCAGCCTCTGAAGCGTCTTCGCCGCCAACGACTCCACAACTCATACACGGAGTCCGGGATAGGCCAATCTTAAAGTGGGACCAGACTGCCCTAGAATAGTCGCAACCCATCATCCGAGGTGATTCACCGGTTGGGTCTGGGTGCAAAGGATGGTGGTGATCGTACCACGTCAGAATGGTTACAGGAAGGTCGGCTATTAGGCTGGTTGAGTAGCATTTTCCTTGTTTTATTAGAAGTCTGTGCTTATCGCAGCCGTTCGATCAAGATCGATTGTTGTATGAACACAATCAACCCTGATCAACTGAAACAGATATATTTATAATTTTATTGGCAAATTAGGTATAGGTCCTTAACTATTTTGCAATATTAGCCGCAGGTCACCATAATTTACTATATTAGCTAAGGTCCCTATAAGTATACATTCATCTCCAGAAAGAGTATATATTCATGTTCAAAAACAATATATATTCGTTTCAGAAAGAGTATATATTCATCTTTAGAAAGAGCATATATTAATCGAGAGGGACTTGAGCTATATTTTGAAATTAATATGTCTTGCAACTAAAAGTCATTTTTCAAAAAAGACTTATGTCAAACTTTTCCTAATATTTTTATTATTTGGTATATGTTTATACTAGTGTGAGACTTCAGGGATGGTAATAGGTCGGGTTCGGGTTTTAAACTTCTATTGTAAACGGAGCGGGTTTAGAACGAGCCTATTAAAAAACGAATGATTTAAAGTAGTCACCCTGAACCATAGAATCACAGTGGTTAGGGGTCCAACCATCGACAAATGTCCCCATCAGTTTGATCAGCCGGCTCTTATGATGGGAGTCCCATGGGATTCACTTGGTATCCTGTAGATCACAACATGTCCATGGAGACGAAAACATCACATGTCGATAGTCGGATCCGAACCACGGTGATACCATTGTTCGGGGCCACTAAGTTAAGGGTTTCAATTAAAAAATCATAAAAATTAATTTTTAAATCCGTCCCATTGTCATTCTTAAGAGAGAGAGAGAGAGAGAGAGAGAGAGAGAGAGAGAGAGAGAGAGAGAGAGAGAGAGAGAGAGAGAGAGAGAGAGAGAGAGAGAGAGAGAGAGAGAGAGAGAGAGAGAGAGAGAGAGAGAGAGAGAGAGAGAGGGGTGGGGGGGATCACAACAGAAATAGCTTTTTCCCGATTATTTCTCTTCCACGTTGCGATTTTATTGGCAACTAATGAGCAGCTGCGGGCTGGCCGCCACCTTACCGGCTGCTCCAGATTCCAGATACGGGACGCCTTATGGGATCACGCGCTGCAAAATGGAACCTTCCAGATGCGGGACGCCTTATGGGATCACGCGCTGCAAAATGGAATCTTCCCGGCTTCCAGCCCGCAACTAACTTTACCAACAACCAGTTGTTCCCGAGTGCATTTTTGCTGCCGGCTGCTTTTGCTTCCGGCCCAATCGCAGTCTGCCACGTTGTCCTTCCGGCTACGTTTGCTGTATTTCCTTCCGGCCCAATCACAATGTACCACGTCACCAATTTAAAAGGTAAGGATGGGACCCATTTATATAGTCCGTCGGCACCGATCGGTGGGCCTGGCACGAATCACAATCGCACGCGGTTGCTGGAGTGCGATTTAAAAGGATCTCACGACAGGATACAAGTCACTGTAGAATGGCAAAACAGACTTACCACCCAACCAACTCAGGATAAGTCGCAACACTGTATCAAGCAACATGAATGCGGCTTTGGAGTGTATTTTTGCTACCCGATTCATTTGATGCACTTGCTTACGGTCCAATCATTGGCTGCCATATCGTCCAAAAAAAAAAGACATTATGGCCCAATCATTGGCTGCCATATCGTCCAAAAGAAAAGACATTACGGCCCAATCGTGAATTGCCACATAGTCCAGAAAAAAGGTTGTGTGGCAGTCCACGATTGGGTTGTAAGCAAGTGCACCAAATGAATCGAGTAGCAAAAAATACTCTCGCCCTGGGCAGGGTAAAAAACATAAAGGTCGGGTCTGGATGGAATGATAGATATAGGACCCATACAAGCCCATCGGGCTAGCCAGACCGAGCCATGGCAACGGGTTAGAACCTCGGACTAGCTCGCATCTTACAAACAAGTTGTTAGGTTAGGTTGTGCCTGCTCGAGTTGGGCCAGACCGGGCCAAGTCGTTTTATAATTTAATTTTTACGGTTTAAGTTTATAAGTTAACAAATAAGTTTAAGCTTACGTTCACGTTTCTAAGTTTAAGTTTAAGTTCTAGTTAAAAGTTTAAAATATTTAAACCTTTAAACTTAGTTATTTAAAGGGGGAGATGGTGTATGATAAGAGATCAGTTTTAACTAAAGTCTCCCAAAATGATGTGGACAAAAATGCCCTCCACACAATTTAAATTTTTCTTAGAATGCCATTAGGTACTCTGAAACTAATCCAACCTCCGCCACCGGATCTTCTCGCCTCCGCCGCTCACCACCGTTGGAGCTACTCACTGCCACCAAACCGGACCTAAACCTAACCCTAAACCTAAGATTTATAGGCTATGGCACAAACCCTAGACCTAGGAATCCTAAACCTAACCGAACCCCCCCCCCCCCCCCCCCCCCGTCCCTCGTTCATTCTCGTCTTTGCCGCCACCTCTGATACCTGTGCTGGAGACCGCCATGACTGCTCGTGCTTGAAAGAGATGGGAGCAGTGGGCATTTTCAGGTTTGTATATAAAATCAGAGACCTAACATTAACAGAAATGTCTCATTGTCCTGCGCCTTCGTGATTTGTTCTGTCAGGGATTAATCACCAATTAACCCTTATTTAAAAGGGCAATGTGGCTTAGTTCCCTAACAAGAGATCGGTTTGAGTTAAAGGACTGACAATGCTTCGGTTTAGTGAATAGTCCATCCGAAATAACTTTAATTTCACTATCTATTTTACCCCTACATATGGATGTACAAAAAATTATATAGAACCAAGATGTTGACAAAAATCATTGTAGCAATTTCGGACTGCTATAGTGATTTTGGACTGCTACGGTGATTTCGGTTAGGTCTATGGTTAGGACTCTGTGTTAGGGGTACAAAATTAGGTTTAGGATTAGGGTTCACTGTTTAGGGTATAAATTTAGAGTTACGGTTAGGTTTAGGATTGATTGGCTGGATAATAGAAGGGTAGTTTTGTTAAAGTCAATGGAGAGACTTGATGTTATTGCATCTTTTGGGGAGAGACCTAATGCTAAAGTATCTTGTTGTCTATTCTTTTCACCAAACTGATCTCTTACCAGAGATCTAACACGAAGACCCCCCTTATTTAAAACATATAATCTAATACTATTTAAACCTATAAACCTTATCTAGAATATCTTTTCCTCCTTTATGTTCATTGGGGGAGTGGGGACCAACAACGGAAGCAAGACTTAACATTTTACAATCTGCCTAAAAAAAACTTAAAACATTTTACAATTTGTATAAAATTAAAAAAAACAACATATTCAATGGGCATAGCTAGTGTAGTTCTTTAGCCCAACTATTAATATTGCTTTTAGAATTCTAAATAGAACACCTTTTCTTATGGACCTTTTTTGGTATATCATGCAGTTCTAGTGTTTGTATCATTTGTTGTTTCTTAGCTGCATTTGACTCCTGGTAATTTTTATTAGATTTTTTCTTTATGATCTCTAACTTTGGTCGAAGATATGATTCCTCGAAAAAATTCACATTCCACAGAGTAGGAGGAATGGGATTCACTTTCAGCTAAGTATGAGAAAGGGGGTTCACTTTCTACTGAGTAAGATGGAAGAGCTCACTTTTTGTTGAGAGAGAGAGAGAGAGAGAGAGAGAGAGAGAGAGAGAGAGAGAGAGAGAGAGAGAGAGAGAGAGAGAGAGAGAGAGTGGTTTGTTGGGAATTCGACCACGAGAGTTCGTGCCGATAATCCCACTTTGAGACAATTCAGAGATAATAAGAACAATAATAAATCACAGATAAATCAATCAAACACAAACGAGAGAAAACACGAGATTTAAGTGGAAACCCTTGAGGGAAAAACCATTGTCGAGCTATCGCTATGGAAAAGCTTCACTATCAAAGGCAAGCAAGAACGAAGTACACCCGACTCCTCTTCTACTTCCTCCAATCTAGATCCATCTCTTCCCTTTAGGGTTCAACAACCAACACCATAGAAAGCTTCGAAAACTCACCTTTCAATGAAGCTTCGATCCGATCGATCTCCCGTAGATCAATCCCTAATGGTTTTCTCTTCCAACGTGATAGAGAAACCTCCTCTATCTCCTTTGATGTTCAGTTGTCGTCCTCTCAATCAATTGTTGTTTACCCTAAAAGGAAAAAAATCCCTTTTATAGGGTCAAACTCAAAACAAATAAACCAGTAGCCCATGTGAGCTTCGCCCTGGGCGACCAGACTGGCGCCCAGGGCACCGTCGACCTGGAGCCCGAGCCCAAGCCGCCCTACTGCCTGGGACTGGGGCCTAGGGCACCGTCAACTGTGCGCCAACTAGAGAAGGGCTCCGATCCTGGCACATGTGGGTGCAAAATCTGGCTAACGCTCTACAGTGGAACCCGCAGCCCTGCCTGGGGCTCATAAAGACGACAATAGGACCCACAGCCCTGCCTGGAGCCCACAAAGATGACAGTGGAACCCGCAACCCTGCCTAGGGCCCATGAAGACAATAGTAGGAGCCGCAGCCCTGCCCGGGGCCCATGAAGACAACAGTGGGAGCCACAGACCTGCTTGGGGCCCACGAATACTATTTGAGCCTGGTGAATCCCCTCCCGAGTATTGATCGAAACCCCTAAGATGACAAGGAATATTTCTAGAATATTCTTCATAGACCAAAACTCTATAAATAGCCAACCCTGTAAAATATTCGGGACCTGAATTCCAGACTAAAATCCCACCTCCTATTTTCTAGAGCTCTTTGAGTTTTCTGGTTTTCAGACTCCTTCTCCACCCTCTGTCAATTTAGAAGAAGCACACCTCGTCCTGTCAAGAGTAGCTCTATTTTTAACTCAAAGATAGTGGATTAAAAGGTTGCGTTTTACAACACGGAGACATAGGCTTCGGCCAGACTCCGTCATTACATCCTGTGTCAGTTCTTTCTCTACCTTTCTACTCTACAGTACTTGTGTGATAGCCCTACAAGTCACAGCTCAGCGCTTCGAAGTGCGCCACATCCCGAAGGATAAAACCTTCACTCGACTGTTAGAGGAGGGTCACGTACGACGGCCGAAATCCTCCCTTATAGTTTGGCACCATCTGTTGAATTCGTCCTATCAACTTGCAACTTCCAAGATTTCCAGCTCCTTCGGTAGTAGCTACCGATTGCCCGAGTAATCCGTCTGTCTCCATCGCTATACCTAAATGGCAAAGATACCGATGAACCAGAGGAAGAGAAGTAACATGCATCCAGACGGTCAGAATCCAATGACTCACTCAATGAGTCATCGGTTCACAACCAGCTTACACTTGGAACAGCAACCCGCTATGAATTCGATGAGTCGCTCGTTGGTGGATTGCACTGCTCAAGCTAAACCTCGGCAGTCCCCTCAGCTTGTTGGCGCAACTACTCCGCAATGCTTAGGGAAAGCGCACATCTCCCCCATCGCCGATCCTTAGGTAACGTATCAAATCACGACAGAGAACTTCCAGATCCTTACTCTCATAAAGCATAATATTGCTCTCATGGTTAAGAGAGATGCTCTCCAATAAACCACAATCAATGCATAAGTCAACCTTCCGCGGTCAGTCGTCGACATCAATGATGGAGCAAATGTCCGCCGGTAGGTCGACCAATTTTTCGCTCCTTCTAAACAATCTGCCGTAGACATCCCTCAAAGGTCCCTTGAATCCCTCTTGAGAAGACCCTCGTCTATTCCTCCCAAGCCAACGGTCTAGGAACATCTCAATGAATCTGCTCGCCATCCTCAGTCTCTTAGCTCTGAGTCATCCCCCGATCCCCGCATCGTGAGGGATGTTTGGAACGATGGTCGCCGCTCTACCGTTCGACAATATTATAACGACGACCGAACCCCAACAGGGCATCGGATGACGAGAGGGACTCTGACGCCCTCTCTTCGTCCTCTTCCTCCGAGACGCCTCTCCATCCAATGAGGTAATCATCGAAACAATCATGCCTCCAAAGGTACATCAGCAGATTCATCGATCCTAGTTTTCTCAAAACTGAAGAGCCCCCATTCTCCCCAGGTTCAACTTTCTAACTAGAGATCCAGCGCTGCATGTCTTGCCTTCAAGTAAGCGCTAATGCCACATGATAACGACAATCAGTTTCTATGTCGCACATTTGCTGGCAGTCTGGACGATATCTCTCTCGATTGGTATCACAACCTCCCAACAAGGTTTGTGATACTATCGGTTGAACCTCAAGCCAGAGAAGAAGATAGACTCCCTCTACCTGCTCAGGATGAGATCAGATGAAAACCTCCGAGAGTTCACTCGGAGATTCCAGAAAGAACACGCAGCGCTCTCAGCGCGTCACCTCGACGATGAAGCCGTCATGTTGGCATTCCAGACCGCCCTACGCTTTGATCTCCATATTTACAACGACCTCATCCACAATCCTCATGCTTCCCTTGGAGTACTCTTCAATTAAATCCAGCAGGAGATCGAGATAGCGGACGATCAAGTCACTCACAAAAAATATGACCTCAAGAAGTGTCTTTCTAATAAAGAGCCAATGAGACTAATAGCTCAAGCTTACAATGCGCAGGCTAAAGAAGATGGAGCCTCCAAAAGGCCAAGGCAGGCAGACGATGGACCCACCGAGCCTAGAAAGACCACGGACACCAAAGGGAAGTAGCCCATCAATCGATCAGAGTAAAAGGCCACCGACTATCAACAAATGCAGCTCATCTAAAATACATGATGTAACATCTGCCGAGTTATCAATAAAATGGCAGCCGCTTCAAGTTCTATCGAACACTATCAAATTCTATCCCAACTTTTACTCAACGCCACAGTTAGTCCGGTTCACGTTGCGACAGGGCCGGCAAACCTGCAACGGTACAAATACAAGGGCGCAACAAGAGCGCTACATACTTTCCCTAAGTCCAACCGATACAAGGGCGCTACACTGAGTACTTCGAATCATTGGCGTCACACATGCTCCCGTTGTCACATAAGGACACATGCACTAGTGCCTCGCCGTACAGTTAGTTCGGTTCGCATTGTGACACGGCCGACTAACTTGTAACAGTATAAAGTTAAGTGTCCCAAGACGTAGGTTCGACTGAAATGGTGCTTCGCTTAAGTCCAACCAATGCTTCCCCTAAGTCCAACCGATACAAGGCCGCTACACTGAGTACTTTGAATCATTGGCGTCACACATGCTCCCAATGTCATATAAGAACACATGCACTAGTGCCTCGCCACAGTTAGTTCGGTTCATATTGCAACACGACTGACTAACCTGCAACGGTATAAAGCTACGTGTCCCGAGATATAGGTTCGACTGAAATGGCTCTTCGCCTAAGTCCAACTGATACAAGGGCGCTACGCTGAGTACTTTGAATCAATGACATCACATGCTCCCGTTGTCACATAAGGGCACATGCACTAGTGACTCGTCACAGTTAGCTCGGTTCATGTTAGGACACGGTCGACTAACCTGCAACAGTATAAAGCTGTGTGTCCTAACGTAGGTTTGACTGAAATGGTGCTTCGCCTAAGTCTAACTGATACAAAGGCGCCACACTGAGTACTATGAAGTTTAACCCCCATCGATCAACAAGCCCAAGTCCCTGCCCTTGACATTCAAAGACAAAGCACAAGACTGTGATATTGTCTCGACCCAAGGTGACAGCCTTGGCATTTGAAAGCAAAGCCTGATGCAGGCTCCACCGTCTCGGCAACAGACAAAGTCTGAGACGGTGACATCGTCTCAGTCCAAGGTGACAGCTAGCCTTGGCATTCGAAAGCAAATCCCCGAGGCAGGCTCCGTTGCCTCGGTATCTGACAAACCCCGAGATAACGATATCGTCTCGGCCCAAGGTGACTGCCTTGGTATTCGAAAGCAAAGCCCGAGGCAGGCTCCACTACCTCGGTAACAGACAAAGCCCGAGACGGTGATATCGTCTCAGCCCAAGGTGCCAGCCTTGGTATTCGAAAGCAAAATCCAAGGTAGGCACCATCGCCTCGGCACCAGACAAAGCCCGAGGTGGCGACATCGTCTTGGCCTAAGGTGATAGCCTTGGTATTCAAAAGCAAAGCCCGAGACATCGGTACCGTCTTGGCCCAAGGCAACCTCCGCCTTAGCATTCAAAGACAAAGTCTGAGGCAGGCTTTACCGCCTTGGCACCTGACGAAGCCCGAGACATCGACGCTGTATCGGCCTAAAGCTACCTTCGCCTTGGCATTTAAAGACAAAGTCAGAGACAGGCTTCACCTCCTTGGCACCTGACGATGCCCGAGACGTCCGCACCGTCTCGGCCCGAGGCAACTTTTGCCTCGGCATTTGAAGACAAAAAGTCCGAGTCAAGCTTCAAGGCAGGCTTCGCCACCTCGGCACCTGACGAAGCCCAAGACGTCGGCACCGTCTCGAACCGAGGTGACCTTTGCCTTGACATTCAAAGACAATGTCCGAGGCAGGCTTCACTGGCTCGGCACCTGATGAAGCCCAAGACGTCAGTACCGTCTCAGCCGAAGGTGACCTTCACCTCGACATTTGAAGACAAAGTCCGAGGCAGGCTTCGCCGCCTCGATACCTGACGAAACCAGAGACGTCGGCACCATCTTGGCCCGAGGTGACCTTCACCTCGACATTCAAAGACAAATTCCAAGGCAGGCTTCTCCACCTTGGCACTTGACAAAGCCCGAGACATCGACACCGTCTCGACCTGAGGTGACCTCCGCCTCAGCATTCGAGGACAAAGTCTGAGGCAGGCTTCGCCGCCTCGATACCTGACGAAGCCCGATACATCGATGTCGTCTCGGCCCAATGCGACCTCCGCCTCAGCATTCGAAGACAAAGTCCGAGGCAGGCTTCATCACCTCGGTACCTGACGAAGGCCAAGACATGGCTACATGGTAATCCACTTGAGTGGGAGACTCAATGGAATGGTCCTATGTAACCTAAATACGTTCGCAGCTCTGATTAGGGCTGGTCGCTCTATCAGGATAAGCTGTTGGGATGACAGAGCATGGGTGTCTCCACCACGGTCATTATCAGGCATAGTGTCTATGGCCGAACGGAACCAACACGGTGCACAGATCAGTAAGCATACACCGGTGCACTAAACCATATTTATGCTTAGGGTAAAACGGTCATAAACCCTGAGGAACTATGTCTGGTGGGCTAATCAGTTGTGTGGTGCTTTGACGCACCAATGTATAAGGGTCTAGTTACGTGACCCAAAATCACGGTGTACTGGGTTACTCGGCTAGCATCGCATCAGCGTGCCACTCCAGCAGGCCATCCACACCTTTAACGGGAGGTGTGTTCCTTGGTCTGACCTACTTTGTATTAAACCCTAGCCAGGTGGTCATCAGTTGGACTGTTGACCGGATCTGGTTACTCGGTAAAGTAATCGGAGGTATAATGTACGTGGTCAACCTGGAAGGAACCGAGTCATATGAGCACTCGAGTCTGATAGTATTCTCCACCGATTGAGTTGCATTATGGCACCAAGTAGAGGGACAGCGGGTTTACCACACTAAGCGGAGAGCAATGGTATGCGAGAGAACATAGTAAGTTCGGGGGAATTGGAGTGTAGCCTACGTCGCACTTTGGGTGGCTACGCAGGTTAACTCGGGCTCATATGATCGATGGTACACTCGGGTAGTGTGTCGATCGAGTCCACGTTGGAAGCCATGAACCCTGGTCCCTGAAGGTTCCACCTTATCCACATTATGTATGGTCCTTGTACCATCACCTCAAAACACAGGACACAGTTAGAAGAAGCAAGAAGTCCAAACCTACACTCCGTGAGTGCTTCGCACTAGTGCACGGTATATGCGTAACTACGTGTGTGCACTATAGGGAAACCCTAGGTTAGTGTAGAGACGCATGTAGCAATCCCTTGCCATAAGTGGACTCTGCTATATGGGTGTGATGCACCAGGACATGTTGCGAGTTGACTGGTTAACTTTACTAGGGGCACCCTATGGGCACCTCAATAAAAAGTAAAATCACTAGTGCACTTCACTTATGTGTGCCTTGTAAAGTCTCGTACACGAGGGACGGCCAATTAGTGACATATGAGCGTTTTGGTCAAACCATGCGCCACTTAAGGGGGCCGACCCTAGGTGTTGGGAGACTGGTCAAGACCGCCCCCCCTGTTTGTAGGAGGTTGTTGCCTTCAATAAAGGAGACGGTCATAATGGACAAAAAGTGGGCCTTATACATGCCCTAGAAGCTAGGGTCGGCCCGATCTTCTCTCTCTCTCCTTTCCATATGAAGGTCGACCCCCTATGGTACCTAGAGGCCGGCCCCCCTATTGGTCAAACCCCTAAAACCGGCCCCCCCTTCTCCTTGAAGTTTGCAACTGCAAACCCTTGAAACAAGGGGGGCTGGCCATGCCTTGTCCTCATGTGAGGGGCCGGCCACCCTAGTGTGTGGTGGTGCCCTTGGTTTCCCAAGGCACCCCCACACCTCTAGTTGGTTGCCCCTCGCATTGAGACTCGCATGGCGCGTCCGAGTGAATTATGACTAGTGCTTTCACTATTATTGGGGTACCCTCAGTAAACACCTAGGGTGCCCCTAGTAAAGTCATCCGGTCAACTCACAACATGTACCGGTGCATCGCACCCATATTACGAACATCACTAGGGTTAGGTTATGACTTAGTATGTCTCCGTACTATTCCGGATTTATATCCTAGTGCACACACGTGCATACGTAACCACCGTGAACTAGTGCAAAGCACACACGGAGCGTATTTCCTTTGGACTAAATAATTTGCCTAATGAATCGAGGAGATGGTTCAAGAACCATGCAAAGTGTGGATGAGGTGGAACCTTCAGGGACCAAGGTTCATAGCTTCCAACTCGGACTCGGTCGACACACTACCCGAGTGTACCATCGACCCTCTGAGTATAAGTAACCTGCGTAGCCACCCAGAGTACAATGCAGGCTGTACTCTATTCCCCCTGGACTTATTATGTTCTCTCTAGTATACCCCTGCTCTCCGCTTAGTAATGGTAAACATGATGTCCCTCCACTCGGTGCCATGAGTCGACTCTAGCGATGGAAAACACCGTCAAACTCGAGTGCTCATATGACTTGGTTCCTTCCAGGTTGTACATACGTCATACCCACTGATGACCAACCCGGTCAATAGTCCAACTGATGACCACCAGGCCTGGGCTCTGTACAACGTAAGTCAGACCAGGGAACGCACCTCCTGTTAAGGATGTGGATGACCTGCAGAAGTGGCATGCTAATACAACGCCAGCCGAGTAACCAAGCGCACCGTGGTTTTGGATCACGTAACTGGATCCTCACACATTGATACACCAAAGCACCACACAACTGGTTAGCTCATCAGTTATGGTTCCTCAGGGTTTAAGATCGTTTTACCCTAAGCAGAAACACGACTTAGTGCACCAGCGTCTACCCACTGATCTATGCATCGTGTTGGTTCTATTCAGCCACAGACATTGTGCCTGGTGATGACCATGGTGAAGACTCCTCATGTACTGTCATCGCCAACAGGCTGTCATGATGAGGTGACCAACGTGATCATAGTTATGAACTAATATAGGTTACATAATACCTATTCACTTAGTCTTTAACTCAGTAAACTACCATGTAACCATGGCTCTCTGTTCTGATAAGAACACATAATTATATTACGTACCAACATGCATCTCATATAATAACATCCATCATTTATTATTAGATCAAAACTCAAAGTTTTACAAGCTTAGAACACACCAATTCCAACAAGCAGGGGGTCCACGGGCGCAACGGTCGGCCCCGCGCAACGGGTCGACAGATGCACACCCGGCCGACCCCTGACAGGGGGTCGGCAGGCACAATAGTCGGCCCCACGCAACGGGTCGGCAGACGCACACCCGATCGACTACTGGCAGGGGGTCGACGGGAGCAAAAGTCGACCCCGCGCAACAGGTCGGCAGACGCACACCTGGCCAACCCTGTGCAGGGGGTCGGCGGGAGCAATAGTCGGCCCCGCACAACGGGTCAGCAGACGCACACACGGTTGGCCCCTGGCTGGTGGTCGGCAGGCGCACCGGTCGGTCCTTGACAGGGGGTCAGTAAACAGACAACAGTCAGCCCCGCGCAATAGATCAACAGATGCACACCCGACTGGCCCCTGATAGGGGGTCGATAGGCGTAACGATCGATCCCGGACAAGAAGTCAGCAAACGAGCGACCAATATTTTGCACCTGAAAGTCCCAACCAGCCAGGTTAGTACCTAACTAGCTGGAAGGGGGTAACTGTGGGTGCAAAATTTGACTAACGCCTTATAGTGGGACCCACAACCCTGCCTGGGGCCCACGAGCACAATGCTGGGACCCGCAGCCCTGCCTGGGGCTCACAAGCATGACGGTGGGACCCGCAGCCCTGCTTGGGGTCCACGAGCATGATGGTAGGGCCCGTAACCATGCTAGGGCCCACGAGCACGACGATGGGACCCACAGACCTGCATGGGGCTCACGAAGACAACAACAGAACCTAGTAAATCCCCTCCCGGGTATTTACCAAAACCCTTATATGTTGGGAAATATTCCTAGAATATTCTCCATAAACCAAATCTTTATAAATAGCCAACCCTAGGAAATATTCCCGATCCAAAATTTCAGACCAGAAAACCACTTTCTGTTTTCCAGAGCTCTTCGAGTTTTCTGGTTTTCAGATTCCTTTTCCACCCTCTGATTACTTGTAAGAAGCACTCCTTAGCCTGTCGAGAGTAGCCTACTGTTTACTCAGAAATAGTGGATTCAAAGGTTGCGTCTTACCGCACAGAGACGTAGGCTTCGGCCGAACTCCGTTATCACATCCTGTGTCATCTCTTTCTCTACCTTTCTACTCTACATTGTTTGTGTGACAGCCTACAAGTCACAACTCAGCGCTTCGAAGCACGCCACATCCCGAAGGGTAAAACCTTCACTCGACTGTTGGAGGAGGGTCACGTACGTCGGCCAAAATCCTCCCCCACATATACCATCCCTTAGATAATATATTCGGAAGGGCGAAACCACCAGTTGTTGTGGGCGGTGTACATGAGTTCAAGGATTGGAGAACGGCATTCTGGGGAATGGCTGAAGGGGTAAAGGTTATTGAAGAAAACGTTATCGAGGAACCAGAGCCTCTCTGGTAGTTGAGCGCGTCGGATGACTCCTCCCACCACAATGCTGGGGTTGAGGGAGACGAGGATGTCTTCGATCCTCGTGGAGGGGAGCTCTCGATGTGCAAACGCCGGTGGCTCTTCAAATGGGAGGTTGAGGGCGTGGTGAGCGTTGCTTCAATGAAGGCGATCGAGACCCGATCTATCGTTGTATGATAGACCATGTGGTCCTGGGCTGCGTACTCTCCTTGGATCACCTCTTTCTAGAGGTTATCATAGAATTGTCGCATCGAAACTTTTCATTTGAGCTCTAGCCCCTCAAACCAACTGAACATTAGGAAAAACCCCTCTACTTTTTTTAAAATCCCGAGATCACCCTCACCTCCTCTCCTCTCTCGATCAACCATGGTGGAATGTGCAGTCTTGAGGGGCGGAGGCTGGATTCGACCACGAGCAGCGGTGAAGGAGGCTGTGAGCGTAAGTGGCGGAGACGAAGGTGGCCACGAGCAGTGGTGACAGAGGCGGCGGAGGTGAAGATGGCAGCGATGGCGGGGCGGGGCGGCAGTTTAGGTTTGGGATTCCTAAGTCTAGGGTTCATCCCATGGCCTGTAGATCTTAGTGTAGAAGGTTCGGTTAGGTCCGACAACAATAGGTGGGTTGTAGCAAACATAAATTTGAAATGAGATGAGGGCCTTTTTTCGTCCATAGGGGTTTGAGCACAAATGGAAAGGTTGTTGGGACTGAAGCTCTAACCGATCTCCTAAGAAGGTCTTTAGGCTCATTACCCCAAAAAAAATCCTTCAAAAATAAAGTAGTAACTCATAGATCAAGCCGAGATGCAACGGACAGGTGGGATCAAACCCCACAAGATAAATAGAGAGTCAGTTTGACAGCTCTTCAATCTCTACTCCCTATTTTGCCTACATGGTAGCTAGGAGCTTCAAGAATAGGGAAGGTACCTAGGAGCTCGTTTGAGATGCTCTAATGACATTGCTTTGCAGATAGAATATCTGGCATTTAAAAGAAAAATTGGGGATAATTAGTCTTTAATCCCTTGCGAGGTCTTAATAAGCTAAGAGATATAGTTAGGTAAGATATTACGTAAAGTTCCTCCATAAGCACAACTTTGTACAACTCCCTAACTGAAATTGTTCACTTTTTCAACCCTCCAACAAAAGAGTATACATTCATCTTTAGCAAAGATTATACATTCGCCGGTTGACACAGTACATGTGGTGGTTGTGAACGTGAGCCTCTCTCCCGAGTTGTGACATATGGACGTCTTTTAAAGTGTCATAATTCTTCTTCTGTGTGTGAACACGACTCTCTTTTAAATCCATTTAAAAGCCTACCATAGAGATAATAAATTTATGTCGTCTTTGCCAAATGGCGTGCATCAAGCATATCGGGCATTGCCCAAATTTCTTACTGGTGTATACTAAAAGCTACAGCACATGCTGTTTCGGGGAGGGACTTGGGTGCAATATTGAAATAGTGCTTGTCCTTCAGCTTATAAGCCTCCCAAAAAAATTCCATAGAAACACCATCATGAATAATGAGCTCAGCAAGTTTTTACAACTCACAGATTCCGAAATTTTCGGAAACACAATCACACATTTGTGAAAACCAGAAAGGAATCAGACAGTCCCTAATTAATCATTAAATTTAGATAATTATATCACAACCACATCTCACATCAGGCCATCATCAAACACCAACAAGCATCAGGCATATGCTGGTAGCACTACAATCAGTCCAAAGAAACCATTACACCTCCGACTAAGCATCAGAAAGCCAAATCGCATACTGGCTCGGAAAAATAAATTATGTCAAGGGTTGGTCAGACGAGCGCGATGCTGCTCTCGCCGCCGGGGGGCTTGCGGACACCGCCGAGGTAGTCTCTGGAAGCCGCCTTCCCGTCAGCAAAGATATCGCTGCCGCTCATCTCCTTCAGCTTCGCCACGCTCAGCGGCTTCTCCGCCGACCCCGGCGGCACATCCCCTTTGAATATGTTGTTGCCTGTCAGCTCCGCAAACTTCTGGTTGTGGATCTTCTTTGCTGTCTTGATCACAGGGTCCTCGCTGAACATGATATTACTATGTCCCCCGGCCGGCTACCAAATTTGTAAAGGAAAAATAAAGCTTAGAAATGAAATATAAAGACAAGTTTTACTTTTACCCCCCCGGGAATCATCACTCACATTGGAGACTTTTACAGATGTATGTACGTTCCTTGGTGCGGGCTCAGCGAAATCGATGTTGCCCTTCAACTCCAAATTGCGTGCTGCTAAAGGCCTGGGGGGAGCCTCAGGAGCGGGGCCGAAGATGTCATGCCCGCTCAGCTCTTTGCACTTTGCGTCCGAGATCTGCTTCTTCATTGTAGCCTCTGATTCGCTCTCCATATTCCCACTAAGCTCCCGCTGCTTTGCTACCTCTGTTAGCGAGGCTGGCTTCTTCGGGGAAACACTCTCATCAGCGCTGAATGAGATCTGGCTAATGGCACTAACTGCTTGCTGAGTGACATAAATAGAAGCTGATTCAGTCTCACATCATAATACCAATTGCATATTTTACAGCTATTTTAGTTCCAAACCAGCTATGTTACCCAAAACTCCAGGGGTTTTTTCAATAAGTCAAGATTAACACGCGACCTATTCAGTAAATGTTCGCTACGTGACTCTTTCCCAATTTACTTAAAAATCACACTTTTGTTAAAAAAATCATGATTTTCAGGTTTTAATCCAGATTTATGCATTTTAATCCTGTCATGTACCACTAAAAAAATTATTGAAACATCTATATAAAAATATATTTAAAATCCAACCGTTTGGTTTCCCGATTTTTTCGGATTTTTCCGACTTCTCCCCTAGCCGATTTTTCCCCACTTCTGACTTGATTACTATGCAAACCAGGAGCATGGCAAAAGTTTAGCATATTTAACAAAGATGTCATGATGCAGATCAAATAAGTTTCAGCATGATTCAAACTTAACAAGCTCTTTTAAAACATACACTTAAAAGAACACAACAAAATGATATTTTAGTAATTGTTAGATCTTAGGATTACCTACTTTTATGTCATTCCAGTCTACCTAAGAATATAAATATGTATAGAGAAGATGTCAATCATGTCACCAACCTAGTAGAACGTTAATAGTAAATAACTAAAGGATTTCAGAACATTTAACCTTGTTTGGGTGAATAAACAATTTGAATTTTGTTCAATTGATTTAGGGCACAACTTAAGGTTAAATACTTGTCGAGTCTTCATAGAAAATAGGGATTACCTAATCACCTCAATGAACTAAAAGTTTCCAATTAAGTCGGGAAGATATACCTGATAAATTCGTAAACCTGTCCTGTTATTCGGAGTAGACAAGGCACTGCCAGATTCCGATGCACCGTTTTCACCGTCTCCCACAAAGATACCACTGCCAGTCATCTCCCTCAACTTCGGGCCTGAACAATGTTTCCTGAAGAGGGGAAACACAAAATGTTACAACATTCAGGAAAAAGTTTTACATGAAGTCATTAATCTAGTATGTAATGTATGATCAGTGGTTCCAACTTTCTAGCAAATAAATTGCAAAAAAAAAACTTTCTAGCAAATAATTAATTTGCTTAAGTTGCTCACACAAAGTAGTCTGTCCCATAATTCTCAACTTATTAAAGCTTCACTAGAACAGCCCATGCGCCTGTTAGAGGATGTATTATAGTACTACATGGTGTCTAGGTGTAAGTACTAGCGACCATATGATTGTCCTGAACAGGGGGCTGGTTGTATAGGCTTCAAAGCCCAATTATAAATGATTGCCTTGACCACATTGTGTTGTGAACATAGAATCAAATATTGACAAACATTGACTGAAATCACCGACATTGGATTTAGCACAACGTAAAATTACCAACCTTCAGCTGTTTCGATCTAGCATTTTCAACAAAAATTAGTTTGAATCAAGTTGATTTCGCCAACGGATCAATGCAGAAGATGATCAAACTGGAACAAGCTAAAACAAAACGAGAATGTGGCATGTATAAGTTCCTTTGAGCATCCTCACATTGTGGGTCCAAATTCCAATTGGGATGGCTCATTCTAAATTTGGATTCATATCATGGTCAATCAGGCCAAACCAAAACAATTCCTTAAATTTATACCAGTTTATAACGATTTCAACCACGGTTAGGTATTAAATCACATCGTTGTTCATTAGAATTGCAATCAAGCAACATATAATGCTTTTGCTCAGTGATTAATCAAATTAGCTGTTGTTTGTTTCAAAATTTAAACCATCTGTTTTAGATCAGATTTCTAACACAAATCTTGCTTTCGTTCAAAATGATACACATGCAAGAAGCCATGAGGCTGCACCCTAGTGTATACCTTAAAACCAGAAACATGTTCATTTCTAGACAATTTAATTGGTATGCAGTAGCAGGCTAGGTTAGGAACGTTTACATCAAAACAGAAGGGATAAGCAACGCAAGAAGAAACATTTCAGTGTCATTTAAGTGACAAAATTGCATCTTTGATGTTCCATTGGCTTTAAAATTTCTAGTCAAAATATCTAAATCTTCCGAATGATGTTCTTTACTTGTCCACATTTCTTACGTTGTAGACGTGTAGTTACTTGTTTGAAGCATGGACTGATGTGATTATGCGCTATCCTTAAGCTGCATCTTTTCCTAAGCTAAAACTTTTGTCACTTGCACTTCTATATGTTGCAGTTACATACTTGAATCATGGAATCTATTTATTTGTGGATTATGGGTCCCATTTGCTGTATCTTTCCCTTAACTCCCACTCTTGGTCACTTACATTATGATATTTTATGCTACGATGATAAGAACCTAATATGTGTTATGGTTCCTAATTGTTAGGAGTTACAGATAGGTCTTTTACATAGAACATGTGGATGTAAGTCTGATGAGGGAGGATAGGACTAGGCAAGATCAAGGATTAATTCAAAACTTGAGTTGAAAATATATATATATATATATATATATATATATATATATATATATGGAATGCAATTTTAATATAAACAATAATGATACTGAAGTCCTTACTCAATTGATTGCCAAGAAATATAATAATTTCAGTGTTGTTGATCTATTATCCATAAGAATGGAGAGAAATATGATATATCCAATAGAATTAAAGTTGGTTGGATGAAGAGGAGATGATTCAGCGTAAATTTTACAAGACAACAAAAAGGCTCACAATGTTATATGGTCGAGAATGCTGGGTGGTCATAAGGAGAGCTCAAGTACATAAGATGAGCGTAGCTGAGATAAAAATGTTGAGGCGGATTTTTAAAACTACCATGAAAGATAAGAGTGAAAAATGAGTTTATTAGAGGACGTGTTGAAGTTGCACAAGTTGAAGACAAAATGATGAAGAACAAATTAAGATGGTATGGTCAAGTACAACATAGAGTAGAGACGACCCTATAAGAAGGGTAGGAGGACCATGGATTAAGGTGGAAGAGCCACCTAGGAGGGGAAGACCTAAATAACATTGATGGAAGCTATTAGAAGCAATGTGGAAAAACTTTAATTGGCAACAAAGAGAGCCCTTGATAGAGATGAATTACGAAGGACATAAAGCCAACCCAAAATAGATGGGGCAAGACACAATGATTACGGTTATGGTAAGAAAAAATCTAGAAAATTCTGAACGATTTTGGAACTTAATTTAATCTGAATTACTTATAAAAAGGCCTCAAAGCCCGCTCTTTTGAAATAATGTTTTGATTAATAAAAAGCTTTACTTCGACAATTTGTTCTCTTTCGTGTGATTCAAATAACCCTCGGAGTGATTCCGTTGAACCGGAGCGACTCCAGAGAGATGCGAGGCCTCATCCATTTAAATCATCAACTATTCTTCTCCCTTCTCATCACGTTCATCATTCGCCATTATAACCCTAGAAATACCCCACAACTGAACATTATACCTTAGAGCAAACCAATCAAATCACCTCCCAATTCCACAAAACTAAGTTCCTTGGCTACCCCCATCTTCCCTCAATCATCCCACACAAAAGCCCCAAAGTTATAGCCAAATTGATCCCCAATTGAATCCAAAACTCAATTATGGAAATACAATCTAGATGTGGAAAAACCCGCAAAAGCCAAAGATTCCCCGGCCAAATCCAACAAAATTCAAACAACATATCACTTATTCCAAGACTTAAAACCCCCACCAAATTTCATCGCAATCTGATTATCGCCATGGTTCTAAAAAGTGCTAGGCGCTAGTCGGGCGGTCGAGGGCCGCCTAGCACCTAAGCGTTTTTGCTTTTTTTTAATTCTTTTTAAAAAAAGGGGTGATCCACCGTTGAGTAAGGCTGCATCCAAAAGATGAACTACCGCTGAGAAAGATCGGATCAAGAAAGTGACTACCGCTGAGGAGCCCGTCCAGCTCGCCTGAGCCCGCCTGGCCTACCTATCCCGCCTGGCCAGCCTCAGCCCGCATAGACCGCCTAGGCGGCCGCCTTGCCCCGCCTAGCTCCGCCTGGGAGCTTGGCCGCTTTTCTGAAGCGCCTAAGCCCTAGGCTGGGCAGTGAAGGGGGCCACCTAACACCTAGGCGGCCGCCTGAGCCGCTTTTTAGAACACTTATTATCCCAACTAAATCAAAATCCTACTTTTCCTCGCTACTTCCCCGAAATTTGCACTTTATCAAAACCAAAATTTCCACATAGAGAAAGAATTCATACTTCTGTAGGACCCCTAATCCGTCCGGCATTATATAGGTTTTTTCAGATGCATCAACTTCATCTTACAAAGTTCTTCTGTCCCGTTTATACATCAAATTCTTGTGGTACTATCACTTCATTTCTAGCAAGACTTCTAGAAAGTCTGACTCTCCTTCAATGTTTAAAATACGAGTATCAATCGGTTCCAGACCGATCCGTATCGATGATACGACTCGATATAGGCCTATTTTTTAAAAAATGTTACCGAATATTAACTAACAATATTAGAATTATATACAAATAAAATATAGGCTTTATGAGCTTTAATGCTTTTGTGGTTGTAGCGTCTCGATCCCCAGAGAGTCGGAGACTCAGAGGATGCTTTTGTGGTTGTAGAGCCTCGATCCCCAGAGAGTCGGAGACTCAGAGGATGCTTCTTCCCTCCCTTTGCATAATATTTTCCCATTGAATTTAACGAATAGATTTGGCCAAACGATTTCCCAATGGGTGCCTCTTCCTTCTCTCTTGCGCACTAAATGATTTCTTGATTCCACACTAACGGACCAATCACTTTCACACCTCACAACACTTCCTCATCATACGCTCACTTCTTCACAAATCACAAAACTTCATACTTAACACATTGAAGGATGAGACTGCTGTGAAAAAACATAAACTCATGCTCCCTTATAAAGGTCCAAATTGATACCTTCTCTAAGGTTAAAAAAATTGATACCAAAAAATTGATACCCTCTCTACTATGCACACTTGTGCACATCCCATGGTCCTATGCACATACTTGTGACTAGGGAGGGGGCAGAGGAGGGTTAAAACCCCTAAAGATTCTATTAAGACCCGATACCGAGTTGTATCGGCCAATACCTTACTAACTCAACCGGTACGAACTGATACCACAAGGTATCGACCTATACAACTATGGGTTTTTTTCGATGTGGTATCACTGCAATCCGGACTGTACCCGAGTCGTACCGACTGGTACGACTCGATATCGGTCAAGTTTTAAAACCATGCTCTCCAATAAGGAAAAAACTAGCTAAATAATCTCACTTAGGTAATATACTTAGTGGGAAGTATAGGAATCCAACTAAACCTTATTTTATGTATAAGAAATGGCATCCACATAAACTTAATGCATTAACTTGCCTTCTTCGCACCCAAGTTGGATAAAAGGCTCTTCTCAATTCAAGAATAGGGCCCAAAATTGACCTCAAACTGGGTTCATCCTGTCAAATAGTCAATTGATTTGGAATACATCTCATATTTTATCCATTTCATAGTAGGTATTTCCATATATATGTGTGGTTTATCCTGCTTTGACCTTCTTTCTTACTATAAAATACAAATAAATTGAACAAGACAAAGCACTTTGACTAACCTTTAACTAACTTATTGGAGCTATGGCTCCACTATTACATGGAGAGAAAAAAAACAATCTAAAGAATAAACAAAAAAAAAAACCCAAACATCTATTGTACCTATAAATGATATTCTTTGCATAATTTCCCTATAACCGGACAAATGAGACCTAAGAAGGTGAAACGTTTCACCTTTGATCTATTTTTTGAAGATTCGGGAAGTTACTAAATATATAAAAGGTAGATGGAATTATGCCATTTTGGACAACAAAAAAGTTCTTTGTGGTTTTTGTAGTGCCTTTAGGGTTTGTTGTTACTTCACGGAGATATCATATTTGATTATTTCCTAAGTTAAATAATTTGAATTGTTTAAGTAAGCATTTAAAATAAATTCAAACAAGATAAATAGGATACAATACAATTACAATAGGATTTAATAAAACCCCCGCACCGTTACAATAGGAAGCTCTTCTACCGCGTCTCTCCCACATTCGAGACTACGCGCTGTGATGCTTGGCACAAACGAGTGAACAACATTACAGTCATTTGATTGCACGCACACACGCACGCACACGCGCACACACACACAATATATATATATATATATATATATATATATATATATATATATATATATATATATATATATATATATATATATATATATGTGTGTGTATATAATTATTATTATTGTTAGTGGTTGTTAGTTACTTTGAAATCAAAGCATAAAGATGGTTGCTATATGCTGCGAAACTCCACATATGCCCAAATTAAGCACATAAGGATGTCGAAAGATTGGCACATTTAAAGACAAGTACATGAGCTCATACAAACATGTAAATTATAGAATGTGTTAAGAGTTAATTGTCGTTGAAGCTGTAACAAAATATAGAAAACAAAATTCCAACAACCAACCATAAAAACAAACTCAGCACTTAGTAGTAGGATGCTATTTTCGTATCCTACATGGTTCATATACTTTGCATATCGAGCACAATTGGATATGTCCCGTTTCAAACTCTCTCAAGAAAACTGATTTTCCAGTACAAGATAATAATGCAAGCAGAGGGAGGGTCACTTTCTTGTAAATTACACTAAAACTTCAATACCTACAGACTAGAAAATTCTGTAGGATCCATTCTTTTCAAACTTCTAGACAATGATTGCTGAAAAGAATCTCCAATGTCATCAATGGCTTCCACGATCACCATAGTTCAGTGCAAGGCGGCGAAGCAAAGTACCCTAATTGTTTCAATCCTACTACTCTTTATTAAAACCACCATGTGATTGTGAAACTTACTTTATGGGTGGGCAATCAAGATCTAGGATTTTACATGCTGTGCGATAAGCTAAAGACAAGATGGAGAAGACAAATACCCAAATTGCTCTGATCCAATTACTCCTGATTTAAATCACCATGTGGTTATGATACATTATTGATGGGCAATCAGATCTAGGACTACTAATGTACAAAACAAAAGGCCCGATCCTCCAATAGGACATTCCATTACCATGATTATAACCAGTTCACTGAATCTGAGTGAAGGAAACCCTCTATTCCAAGTTCCAAATCCCCCTCACTGTATAAAATCTTGAAAATAACTAAATCGATTCAAAGAATCCATACGCAAATCAAAAGAACAGGAAATAAATGAGCAATGCACCAAAGAGAAACACTTCCAGAGACGACGCTTCTCTGATACACAAGGTCCGAAACCCTAATCAGATCCAGAAATGGAACGGATCTCACCTTTTGTTCAAACTCTCAGCCTCCTCTTCCGTCAGCTGTGCCCCGAACATCACCGCGCTGATCCCTCCAGCCGGCTGCAATGTTTTTCCGAGAATGGAAACCCTAAGCCGCCGGAAACCATAGAAAGATCAAGGATACAAGGCATATGTCCCGCTGGAAGGCAGTCATACCTTGTGCGAGCGCGATCCAGATGCCGCAGGGGCGGCCGCCGGCGAATCGGCCGGCGGGATCTCCGACCAAGTGAGCAGATCCGCCGTGGAGGTGTGCGGCTTCCTCACCGGGGTGCTCCTCTCCATCTCGTTCCTCCCTCTCCGCCTGCTGCCTGTCTCTTGAGCTTGAGTGTAGTACAAAAAAAGATGGGCTTGAGTCCAACCTCGGCCAACCCTTTTCTTTTATATTTCTCTCCCGTTTCTCTCTCTTCACGCCGGGGCGAAAGAGGAGGCTCGATCTCCGGATATTAGGTGGCGCTCCTCTCTCGTTCTCTCTCTAGATCCAGTCACCTCCAGTTTCAAATCTGCGTAGCTCGATTAGCCTCGTTGCCTCCAGATCTGCGGGAGGGGTCTGTGGTTACCATACCGGGATGGGTGATGGGATGACAGTCCAGTGTGTGCAGCTAGTGATGGTGGATGGCATCATGTAACGTCCCTTTTTCAAAATTTGAATTGCGGTTTTGCCCCCGAGTATTTTGGAGAAGGACCAAGCACACCGGCACGTGTCACGAACCATGGGCTCACAGTTTGGTGCGAGATCTGGCCCGGCTGTTGCGCCCCGATCAGAAGATGGGACGGTTGATGCTGCCGCGATGGGCGCTGTCCGATGGACCTCTTCGTGATCGTAGGATTCATGGTGGGCCTGATGTGGAGTCGCTATTTCTAAATCTCGACCGTCCAACTGATAGTACGCGGCAAACTCTTCCTTCCCGTAGGAAGCTGCCTGTGTGGCATTGCCCATCGATACTTCAGTGGAGCCGTCTCTATTAGGGGGCCCCAAGCTACCACCCTTGGATCATTGGTCCGAACACCTTGTTGGGTTTGGCCCAATGAAACCCACACACACATGAGGGAGGGAGGACTGATCTGTCAAGCAAACGTGCCCCTGACCTAGAGGCAGATCGTGCGCACAATATGTTCAGGTCGGGTGCATGATCAATCGGCAGGAAAGTTGAACGAGTAACTTTAGAGCAGATCATGATCACGACTAACTCGGGCTAGGCCACAGGATCAAGTCGTTTCGGACGAGATTTTTGAGAGGTTTCGGTCTCCCATTGGTTTACACATGCTCTCCTATTTAAGGGGAGAATGGGTGGCCTAGGGTTAGATGGAGAACTCTTGAGGATCGTCTACGATGGCTACGTGGAGATCAAGATCGTCTACGGAGAATGAGAGTTTGCGGTAGGAGAAAGGATCATGGGGGGGGCACCAGCCTGGCACTCCCCCGGGGTTCTTGAAGGTTTATAGCGATGGTGACACGGTGAAGTGTGGCTTCTCGGTAGAGGATTGAAAGAAAGAATTGAAGTATGAGGAGAGAAAGGGAAACCAGATCTAGGGTTTTCCGCAAGGAGAGAGAAGAGAGGAAGGAAGGAAAAAAGAAGAAGAATGAGGAAGAGGATACGGTGTGTGAATCATCTTCCGGGTTCTTCAACGCGACTACCTCGGCTTCTACTTCGAGGCTTTCATCTCTTGGCAGATCTTTT
This sequence comes from Chamaelirium japonicum, assembly GCA_947650365.1. NCBI lineage: Eukaryota > Viridiplantae > Streptophyta > Magnoliopsida > Liliales > Melanthiaceae > Chamaelirium > Chamaelirium japonicum. The sequence goes on from OX393549.1 coordinate 88,611,320, forward strand.
GGTATATCTCTACTTCGTGGATATTCTGTGTGAGGAATCAAAGAGGGCTTTGCGGGAGTCTGACAAACAGTGACCCACTACTTGTGTAATCTCTAGATCGATGATAATCCAAATCCTTGATTGCCGATGATATTCTATGGTTTTGTACTATTGTGTGTTGCTTCGTATTCTCTGTGTCGGTTAGGCGTGATCTCCACGGGCTCCTGTTCTTTGATCCAAAGCACGATACTTCCGATTACACCTAACGAATTATCACGATGTGTGCACAATGTACTCTAGGATTCATGCTTGGTATCCACTCAACACAGTGGGTATCGAGGACTCAGATCCCAACATACCTAATAAAAAACCCATCCAAGGGTGCAGGCTTGGCGTCGTTAATAGGCCTCCCCATTGAAGGTTTTTTTTTTTTTTTTTCCGTCATTACCTGGGTTTCATATCAGTGTGGGTGGGTGAAATATGCAGCGATGAGAAAGCTATTGTAGCTCGTGTGTCCTAAGCGTGAATTTTTTGTTTTAATATTAATAGAGATGACTTTGGTTATTACTTTAATTAAAATACTACTTTGATGTATGATAATTCATATATCTTAAAGGACCCTATAGAGCACAGTAGGCCACTAAGGTGAATAGTGGGTTCATGCTTGGGAGACCCAATGGGCCGGTTCTGTGTAGACCTAGAACTGGTTCATAGTTTTGGTGATGTCGGTTGCTTCATCAGGAATAAGCTGTTGGCAGGTAGATGATGTGGTGAAGTCTCCACCACGAAAACGTGGGATTTCCATTCACCTGACCAAGTACAATTATCGTGTTGAACAGGAACCAAGATGATGCAAGGATCAGTGGATCATAGCCTGGTGCATAAACTGTCTTGCACTATAGATAATTTGTCCTTAACCATAAGAGACCATACACACTGAGCCAATCAGTTGTGTGGTGCTTTAATGTGCAAACGTGTGTGGACCTTCCATAGTCTAATACCATAGTACGTTGGGTTATTCGGCTGACGCTAGAGTAGCATGCAACCCCTACACGTTATCCGATGTCCAGTGATGGATGAGTGTGTTTTGATGAGTCAATATGTCCACACAATTAATCCAGGCCTAGTGGTTGTCAGTATGACTGATGACGTTCCGGATGCTAGGCTTAACACCGAAAAAGGTATGGCGTTATGGATGACAAGTCATCAAATCCTAGTCAGATGATCGATCAGGTTCTGACGGTACTCCCCACCACCCTAGTTGAATTATGACACCAGTAATAGAAGGGACTAAAGATTATCAGAGTATAGAAGAGAACAGGGTTACGAGGAAGTAACATAAGTTTAGGATTACCAGAGTTCAACTCGCGTTGCACTCTAGGTTGCTACGTAGATTAATCAGATTAGGACTGATTAGTGAAACTTTCGGTGTGTCACCAAAATAGTTTATTAGAGATCCGGTTGGAGCTAGAGATCCTAAACTCTAAAGGTTTCACCCTATCGTTGCGTAGACCTGGTTGGACACATTAGATGCGAAGTAGCACAAGTCTGAAGTCTAAGAACCTAATTCACATGTGTTAAGGGGCCATCTAAGTATTTTGGTAAATACTAAAATATGACTTAGAATATATTGAATATGGATCTTAAAATGAGCGAAATAATTCTAGGAGCTCATAGGCGCTGACGGAACTCGATTTCGAGTAGCAGACCTCACTCCATCTCTCTTATAGTGCTCCCCCTTTCTTGAGGGCATTTTTGTAAAGGCATCACGGAAGACAAGGGGGATGCCCTAACCCTAGGCTAGCCTTTAGGAATTCTACACCCCCCCCTCTCTTGTGGCCTTCATAGGGCTGGCCACAAGTGGCTTACGCTAGCGTAAGCTACTTCGAGGCCACCCCATAAAAGCACAATAAGGGGGGAGGGGCTGGCCCTTGATGCCTCTCTCCCTCTCTTGAGAAATCTGGACCCCTACTTCTATCTCCCCTTGTGGTTTCGGCCAAGGAAAAGGAGGAAGAAGTAAGAGGAAGAAAGAAGGAAAGGAAGGAGAAGGAAGAAGAAGACAGAAAGAGAAGAGAAGGCTTTGGCACGTCATCGTCTTTGCAACGTAATCATCCATCGGCTTATAGTTCTTGCACTCAGAGATAAAACTTTGATGATTCCTCCCTTCGCAAATGACAAGGTGATATCCGACAGCTTCACTCTCAATTCATGTGTAGCTCATCTCAACCATCATTCCGTTCTCTTTGGATCTAAGATCCACATAGTATGATGATTCTAAACACCTAACTAGATGTATGCATATCTTTCATATATCGTATTATGCCTCTAGGGTGTTTGCATATATGCTAGGTTCATAGAGTTGCATGTAGATTATATTTGTGGAATTAATTGTAATGAAACATACACTATGAGATTCTCGGATCTATCTTTTGCTTCCGCTGCGACTCTGATAATATGATTTAATTCCAACAAAAGCAGCACATGGCATTCTCTTGTGATGACGACCATTGGTGAATCTTAGAAGTAAGCCTATGGTTACCCTGATTTGTGTTTAGATAAGGGTATCAAATTATCGATAAAGCTAGACGGTCGATTAAAGGGAGAGTGCCACATGTCAGCCACACATATCAGTACATCACGAGTAGTCAGGTAACCATGACAGACTAGTGAAACTAAGCAGGGGTATATCTCCCGAAGCGCTCTATGTCAAGCCGAGGATCTAGAAAAGGTACAAGCAATTGCTCCCTTCATAAGAAACCCTATTCGCCTTAAGGGAAATCTTATCTCAAAAATTTACCAAAATATCTTCTTACCCACCCAACCCTCGAAACACCCTTTATATAGGGTTACATGGTTTGAGAAAAACTATAGAAATAACTCCCATAAACTTTTTCTAAAGATTACCTTCCTTGAGTCTCGATCTAGATCAGTTGGGCATTTTTCACCCGGCCCTCGGGAAGGACCCCTTGCCAGTAATTGAGCCATAACTCAACACTATCGAGTTCAACTCCTCTCCCATTTGTACTTCCCCCCATGATCTCCTATTCGGATGTTCTTTTGAACTGCAATGTCATCCATGCCATCTAGTCATCGGATTGAGAGCAATTTCACCCGTCAAAGGTGCCTCATAGCATTCTTCCACCTCGACTCTTTTGCTAATCATATCGGATATATATCTATTTTCTCTTATGTGATTTCGTGGCATTCGTGCTCATCGCACCCATCTTTTACCTTGCATCCCAAATTAGAAAGTTTTCCACGAAGTCGATTCTCTTTGCATTACACCTTCTACAAACTTAGTTGTATCACATATCGTTCGTCTACAAGGCTAACTTATCTAACTATGCCTAATGGATTAGGCATCACATACTGGATTATTCATCACATAACTAGTATATAATAGTAAATACCACGAGGTTTACACACGAGATACACATAAAAAAAAGTAATGTACCTAAGGTCCTTGTAGCAGATTCTATGATGGCTAAAGGACAAACAACATTTCGGTTGCGTGAAAAGCCCTCCCGTAACAAATATATTTTCAGTATCCATTTTACCCATACATGTGACCGTATAGAAAATATATAGAATTCGGATATATTGACACAAATCACTGTAGCAATTGATACTCTTTGCATTGCAAATTGTTTCTCTTGCTACAGTGAAATCATTGTAGCAAATTTTAAAGGAATTTTGCTGGAAAAAAATTGCTACAGTGAAATCATTGTAGCAATTGATACTATTTGCGTTGCATATTGTTATTCATACTACAGTGAAATCACTGTAGCAAATTTTTTGGAGGAATCTTGTTATAAATTTTTTTTGCTACAATGAAAGCACTGTAACAAAGAGTAATAATCTGTGCAAATTGTTAATCTTTATGTCGCAGATAGTTACTCTTTGCTACAATGAAATCACTGTAGACTGGAGCAATTTTTTTTGAATAGATCTTGCGTTTAAAAAAAAATTCTATATTAAAATCACTTTAGCAAAGATCTGCATAATACCTTGATATAGGATGGGGGTATTTTTATCATTTGGATGGTTTAAAAAAGTCAAACCGATTGTTGCGGGGACTTGCTATCTATATAACATGGCACGTCGGTTTTGTGCTGACGAGAGAAAACGGAAGCTGACTAGAACAAGCTGACTGGACAAAAATGAACTGAATAGATCTAACCATTTGTTCAAAAATCAATGCACGATCTCTATTTCCCTGTCCATTTGTTCAAAAATCAACGCATGATCTCTATTTTCCCATCAACCAACTCCCTCCCTAACCATTTAAACTGCATTAAACCCCTAAAATCCTGGCCCATTTAAACTGCACAAAACATGATCGTTCATCCTGTGATTGTTGTTCGCATAAACGGCTATAACCCGCTTGCTGAAATTTCGGCCGCCCCAAGTCATCGGGTCGATCTCGAGGAATCTGTTCAAATAGAGACAGCTGTCATTGATCAATTATAGGGGGAGGGAGAGTTGGTCGCGTCGAAGGCGCTCGTGGCACTTCGTGCCAATAGGCACAGGCGAGGAAATTGGTGTCCCTATGAATACCGGTGTTGTCGTTGAAAGTGTTTTGTTGTCGAAGATGTTCCGGTGTGTTGCCACCGAAGACGAGCCGTTGCAGTGCCAATATATGTGTTACCATTGAAGACGGTCCACTGCAATACCGACAAACACAGGCATGCACCAGTAAAATATGATATTTCGAGGAGGGATCGTCTGATGCAAAACCGAAATATTGTGTAGCCTCAGTACATAGGAGGATCCAGCTGAGTGTTACCAAGGATGTCACGTGCCCCAGCTACAGAACGCACTCCTGCTGAGCATAACAGCGGCTCCACATGAGGTCACCAAGGGCATTTCCATGGATGATGTCATCTCATGATTATGATTGACACCACTTCCTCAATTGGCAAAATAAGGATTAAATTATCAGTAAATTAAGCTTTGCCCCCCTGAAGGTTTGATCAAGAAACACTTAACCCCTCGGAAGTTTATTTTATTCCAAATCACTCTCTAAAGTTTGAAATGTTAGTACAATATCCCCTTTTGACAACTACTTGATTCCCTCATTTGGTGATTATTATCTGATTAAAACTTAGTTAAAAGGGGCAAAATGTAATTTTTTAAAGTTTGAGTGTTTTTAGCTAAACATTAAGGGTGCAAAGTGTAATTTACACAATTATTTATCGATAATACTGTGGTCCATTTTGGATGTATATCCACCAACATGCATCATTCATTGGTTTCGGCCAAACATCCATGCCACTCAAGAAGACTATTGTTAGGAGCAATGCTATTCAGCCCGAAGGTTTGTTCCGAATTCGCCGATCTGAAAGACATGACAGTATGCAACTGGTGCTGTTAAAGATTTTAAAATCAATAGTAGGTTTCAGCCACCAATTGCACACTGTCACATCTTTCGGGCTGCTGAATTCGGAACAAGCCTTCGGGCTGCATCGCATTTCTCCTATTGTCAGTGGCCACAATTGAACGCCCGACTCGCTTAATACCTAGTAACCGCTATGTAAATGAGTTGGGGATGTAAATGGGTCGCCAGTCGGATCCAAGTTTACGTTGCCTGGGTCAAGCTTTCGGGTCGGGTCCATTCAAAATTTGATTTTGCTAGGCCCTAGATCGGTCATTTGCAGGCTTTATTGGGTTAAGATCGAATTGGGAAACTTTGTGATCCATCATTTTAATGAACTTTTATTTACATTCAAAATAGACAAAACTTTTCTATTAAGAGTTGTCCACAATGAAAAGTTTAATTGTAAAAGGTCCAGCAACAGATAAAATAACTCATATGTCCTTCCATTAACCATCTAATTAAATCGGTTTCACAACACGAAATTTTTTTTTGAAATTCTAAAACTTTTTGCCATCTTGTGAAATCATAACACCAACCCGACTTCTATACCCTAAATAGTGAACTCTAACCCTGATTCTATACCCTAAATAGTGAATCTTAGCCCTAAACTTACTTCTATACCCCTAATAGTGAACCATAACCCTAACCCTAATCATACACCCCAAAATAGTGAACTCTAATTCTATACCCCTAATAGTGAACCATAACCCTAACCCAAATCATTGTAAATACTATAGTGATTTTACTATAGCAGTGTGACGACCAAGAGCCAAGAGCCAAGACTCATGGGACAAGAAAGAATAAGATGGATGAGGTGAGGTGTCCAAGTCTATGAATAAGTCTTACATTGCCTGAGGAGAAAAAGATTATGGCCGGGTGTTTATATATAACTACACATCCCTAACACTCAAGACGCATTTAAAAATCGTGAGGCACTGTGGATCCCATAAAAACTCCGTAGTTCAGTGTACTAGAGCAAGGACAATACTAGGATTGGAGACCTCCTAGAAAGTCCTTGTGCAAAGCATGGGTAAAGCAGACAATATCATGTTTGTATGGTGTGAGATGTTACAAAATAGTATCAAAGCTATATCTCCTCGCGATGGGGGGTCTAATTCCACAAGAGGATGTGTTACCTTTTATGGGCCGTTTGTTTTGACTTAAGAAGCTGTAGAAGTCATCGAAGTGGCTGACTCGAGCACTTCAATCGCTCGACTTCGAAGCATTTTAGTCTGAAGTGGGACTTCCCTATCCGGAAGTGGTATTTTATATGTCACATCATTCCTGCAAAAACACTTTTTACACTTCTGTCATTTTTCTGTATAACACTTTTTACACTTTTGTCACTTCCCTGTAGAACACTTTCGCCAAAACAAATAGTGGAAGTGGTAGAATTATAGTTTTTAGCTTTACCACTTTCATCAAAACAAACAGTGAAATTGGGAACTTCCTACCATTTTGCTATTTTCTACATTTATCCAACTTTTAGATAACTAAATGGCCCCTGAATGGGGGTGGATTGTGACGACAAAGATCCAATAACCAATAGCCAAATGTCAAGACTCCTTAGGTGGGGAAAGACAAGATGAATGAGTTGAGGTTATATTTGGCGAGATGAAGTGTCCAAGGCCACGAATTAGTCCCACATCACTTGGAGAGAGAGATTCTGGGCTATAAATATAACTTTTCATCCCAAACAGATATAACGTGTTTTAAAATTGTGAGCCACTGCGGATTCCATAATAACTCCGTAATTAAGTGTGCTCGGGCAAGGGAAGTATTAGATGGGTGACATCCTGGGAAGTCCTCGTGTGGCACAAGTACTAGGATGGGTGAAATCCTGGGAAATCCTCGTGAGGCACAGCCAAAGTGGGCAATATCATGTTTGTGTGAGGCGAGATGTTATCGCCCTTACACCCAAGATATTATCCGCTTTACTCGTGCCGCACGAGGACTTCCATCCTAGTATTGTCCTTGCCCAAGCACATTTAACAATGGAGTTCTAATGAGATTCACAATGGCTCATGGTTTTAAAACAGTCGTATAAGTTGGGGATGAAAACTATATATATAGCCCATAATATTTATCTTCCCAAGCGATGTGAGACTAATTCGTGGCCTTGAACATCTCATCATACCTTACCTCATCTCATCTATCTTGGATTTCCCTGCCTCAGGAATCCTGGCTGTTGGATCTTGGTCGTCACAATTAAGCAAATCACTGTAATAGTCTGAAAATCATTGTAGTAGCAGTGGCGCTATACAGTGGTGAAGCCAGGAATTACTTGCAGGGGAGGCAAGGTGTGCATTAAGGTGAATTGTAAGTGATGATCAATGCGGTAAATTAAAATGAAGGTATCATGCATTGAAGATTTCACTACTATTTTTTTATAAAATATTTTAACAAAAAAAAAAAGACCATAACAAGTCATTGGAAAAAAAATAAAGAAAAATTTAACTTATATTAAGAAGCCATTGGGTTTCATAAATCATAGTAGTTCCCATCAACCATAAACCTCATTCGTTAGATTAAATCCAATGGTTGGGGAGCAATTGGACTTTATTGTGAGTTGGTCTTTAGATCGGAGTTGGAAGTAGTGGAGATAGAAAGATTTAAGAATTTTTTTTAACATATAGTCCTTGTTGTGCCCATCCTTTTATTGGACTACGTGCCATAACTGGAAACAAGTGCAGCAAATAAATATAGGGAGCAAAATTGCTCCCCTAACTAGTGCACGTGAAATTAAAAAAAAAACTCTTGTGCACTTAAATAAGTGTTTGTTGTTTTGTTTTGTTTGTTTTTTTTTATTGGAGTGTAACTTAGTTGTATGGCACATAAGGGGGGGGGGTGGGGGGGAAACTACTGCTAATGTGCTACATGGCCACTGCACAACGAGCCACACGAGATCATATATAGAAAATCTCAAAATACAGGAGGGGCAATTGCCCCCTCTGGTCCCCATGTAGCTCCGCCCCTGGCGCTATAGTAAGTTCGGTGACTATTAGCTGGGAGAGTATCATATGCGTAGTTTCAGCAGTTAAAAAAAAAACAAATAAAAAGAACAATTGAAAGGGACCTCTTATGCGTGTAATCGGGTGTACATGATTGACTCTTAATTTAAACCTATTTCGAGGACCTCATCATGTAAACGGGTAGTATTTGGTGGACTTAATATAAACCAATATTAGTACAGTGGACCTAACCCCTTAAAGAATTACGTCGAGATCTAGCAATCTTGTACTTAGCTTCACTTAATAGTCAAGTATATTAGGTCATAATGGAGGTTCTCCGTAGCGATCTCGTCTGAGGAATTGAAAACATTTGTTTATTAGAACAAAGGCTTCAGTGGCTTTGTAATTCAACTGGAGATTCCTCTCAAAGATCAAATGCTTCTAACTGGCTTTCATAGCCTTTTTGGAGTGTTGATGTCTCTGTTAGATGCCACCCCCAGCCATCCTGACAAGGATATATGATGCTGTGAGTGATTAACAAGAGCTTTCATCACTTGAATTGAAAGGAAGGAATCCAAGATCACGTGGAGAGCAAGGTGGTCGAGTGAAGCAATTTAAAGGGACATGGTTGTCGGGCTTGAATCATACGATTCATACCCGCAAGGGTGAGTCGGGTCTGAGTGAGTTGGATCCATTTTAGACAAGCCCATGATCGCTCGTTCTCCATTATATTAAAGAGAATTGATCCGATGACACAAACCAAGGAGTAATGCTATTCATGCAGAAAGCTTTTATCGATCGATTCTCTTACAAAGAGTTACGTGGCATCCAATTAGAGCGCCCCTTCGCCTGCCTGTCTCGGTTGAGTACGATTCACTAGTTAGGGCTTGATGAAACAGACAACTGTGATTATGACATGTCATTCTGTGGGAGAGAATCGGTAAAAGCTTTCGGGGAAAATAGCTAAAGGATAAACATGTTAGAAAAAAATCTTTCTTAATGTTAATGCACCAATAAGATACAACAATAAACCATGGCACCAATAGATCACCGCAGGCAAAGGGACAGCTGTGATTGGGTGTCACAGCATGTTGGCTAAAAGAAAATGAAAAATATTGTTTGTCCCAAAGCGTATATCCCGAATGGTCAACAATAACGATGTGTCTTGATCACAGCTATCTGTTGCATCCAGCTCAGATCGGTGAATCACACTTAGTCCCGATTGGATGCTGCGATTGTAAGCCACGTCATTCGGGTTGAGCATTCGGAATAAACATTTCGGGTTGAATAGCACTGCGAAGAGAAAATTAGAAAATATAGGGGGTGTTTGGTAAGCGGAATAGTTGTTCCCCTTAATCCTCTTCCAGAAGAGGTTATTACCATAAATTACTAAATCTAATACAATTTAACGATCTAGCTTTTTGGTTGGCATAGAAACTGCCAGAGTGATATTTTTGGTTCCCAATTCTTTTATTACACCGGAACAATTACTAGCCGTTATTTTCAAATCATAAAATTTGGAATGGAAATAGATTGATCCGGAATGATGCCAAACACCCCCATATAGGCTGAATGTGATTTCCCTGTTTGCTGACTTTCTGTTATTCTCTCTTTTAATTAATGTCATTGTCATGTTTATCTTTTTAGCTAAACAAACTCATTTAAGTAAACTATTTCCCTACCTTTATTTTTTAAGGTACAAGAGTCCATCTTTTCTTGGTGCTCACTATTCTTTTTGGCTATTGTGGATGGTTTTAGTGGATGCACTTGGGTTTTACTTGATGCGTTGCAAACTTGAAACCTAGTAAGTACTACCTAAAATGTCATTACTCCATGATTCAGACTCTAAATCATTGTCAAGCACAAAAATCCTACTGATAATGATGTTAAATATTTTTCCAGGACATGGCTAATTTTTTTATTGATCATGGTGCACATCATTGATATCGATCGATGCGATGCTGCACCCCAACAGAATAGGGTGGTTGAACGGAAGCACCGTCATTAACTTGAAGCCGCTCATGCTGGAATTTCAATTTCTTTTTTGACCATTGGCTATATTGTTCATGGCGAATAGGAAATAGCTAATATCCCTCTTGGCCTTTCTATCCTTCTTTTTGTGGTTCATCAAGGGGGAATCATAATCGGATCCCCAAGAGGCGGCACATGCCGGTGTGAGCACAGGAAACCGCTGCTCGGCAGGAGAAATGCCACCACCGACGCATCCCCAATCCCCAAAAAGAAAGGAAAAAAAAAAACAAAGACGCCGCCCACCATCGGAGACAACCGCCGCCGCCCACCGGCGGAAACACAATCCCACAAAAAAAAAAACTCAAAAAACAGGCACTACATCTTAAAATGAAAGATGATTGCTCTTTGGTGCTTTGGCTGGATCGCATCCATGATCCAATGTTTTGAAAACCGGATCGGACCGGATCGGCCAGTTCGACCGGTTTGGATCGGAACCGGAACATGTTTTGGCTCACCACCCTACTAACCCTTTGATTCTTTCACCCGGTTTCCTCTCCCTCACCATCACGTGGCCTATTTTTTCTCTCGATCTTGAAGGCGTTCGGTTGCAACAATTCTCCTCTCCACCTCAATAAGGGACATCATGATGATTTGATTTACATAGGCTAAAACCCTTCTTCGAAACCCCAACTATACAATATACAAAAGCTAGTGTTACTATTCCCATGTCCCCTCAAAACCGGTGATGAGAGGGAGGGGGCAACGATATAGGAAGATATTGAACTTCCACTCCTTTACCGATGTGGGACTATTCTCAACACCTGTCCGCACGCAGAGCGCCTTTCGATCGGAGGGAGGAAGAAGATTTCAATCGGAGGAAGAAAGAGGGTGCAACGGGTCGGGACCACATAGAGGGGAGACGGGGTGGAGCTTAGCTCTGATACCATGTTACGATTCCCATGCCCCCTCAAAACTGGTAATGAGAGGGAGGGGGCAACGATATATGAAGACATGAAACTCCCACTCCTTTACTGATGTGGGACTATTCTCAATAGCTAGAATCTTCTAGGTTGTATTTTAATATTATAAAATTCTAACCATTATTTTGTAAAACCCCAACTTTTTTTTTTTTTTTTGTGTTTTGCAACCTTCTTTCAAATAAGTGGCCGCAAAGCAATCTGCACACTAACCTATACAATAAGACCTCACTCTTTTTTCCCCTCTCCCTCTCTCTCTAAATTCTTATAACATCGTGTTCTAATAAATCCAAAAGGGACTCGGAGCGCCCCCTTTTCTTTCCCCTTTCTTCCTCCGGATCTAGGGTTTGTCGATCCCCTCTTAGTCTTCTTGGACACCAACGACGACTCCGAGGAAGCCAGGGCCTTGTGTCATGGAGCGTTCAGGATGGCATCTGGCCCCACTTCTTCCCCCTTGTACATAGGGGCTCCTCCGTGACCGGTGTTTTTTTTTTCTCGTCGCGTCGGTGACTCCGTAGCGAGTCATTGCTCGGTCAATGGCTTTTGCTCGGCATCGGGGGCATGGTTTATCGCTGGGTGCAGCCGGAATGTCAGATCTAGCCCCGCCCCCCTTAGTTGGCATCGGTGGTTTTCCAGGTTGCCTCCTCTAATCGGTGGTACAGGTCCCAGAACTGTGGTAGTTGTGCGTTCGACGGCAGATCACTCAAGGTTTGGCCGTGCTGCGGAGCTGGTGGTTTCTTTTTGTGATGGTGGTTATATTTTGGTTTACCCCCTTTTTTTTTTTCTTTTCTTCTTCTTCTCCGGTGTGGCGGAGTAGTTGTGGCTGCCTGTGTAGTGGTTGCTGCTGGTGTGCGGGGGTTTGCCGTCGGAATGGTGGGGTTGGTTTTGTTTGCTGGGGTGACGGTCTTCGTTTCTTTCGGCTGGGTGGCAGTCGGTGTTGGCTATGGCCGGACAGCTGTTGGTGTAGTCCCTTCGAGTGTTGGGCTTTCCCTTATTTGTGCCGGCATGTGACGCGTCCGGGGGGGTCCGATTATGACCTCCCCCATATGATGAACAAAAAAAAATTCTTATAAATCTAGAATTTAGAATGTGACAACCTGAGTTGCTCCCCCAAAAGTACCTATTGAGGAGGAGAGTAATCGGGTATATTAAGACAAGGATCCCCATTTCTATTACCAATGTGGGACTACACCATGTGAGGTATGACCATCTCAACACCCCCTCTCACACGGGACACTATGACAAGAGCACATTCGAGCAGAGCTCCAGGAGCGGGTCCAAGCTCTGATACCATGTGACAACCCGAGTTCTTCCCCGAAAGGTACTTGTTGAGGAGGTGAGTAATCGGGTATATTAAAACAAGAATCCCCACTTCCATTACCGTTGTGGGACTAAACCGTGTGAGTCATGACTATCTCAACATAGAAAAATGAAAAAAACAAAAAGAAATATACAAGTTAGACAATTTTTTTCTAGGGTAGAATCCGATACCTTGTTCCACTGTAATAATGATTTATATGTATATTTTGTTTTATGACAATTGATGTGTGTCTTGTTTTATATTTATTATATATGTAAGATGAGGTATTCTACTTATCAATCTAATGTCATTATGTCATATGTTTATAAATTGGGGAGCCATAAGTTCTAAGTTGCATTTGAGACCTTAGTTTTAGCTAAATGCATAAATGAGTCTGCTAAAATCTTGTAATTGGATGGTGGTGTTGATGCTCAAGTTTGTTTCAATAGATTTTTTTTCTCCTATAGTTGGACCGATTATCGCTTACACCCCCTCATGTTTGAAACCCTACAAATGCCCCCCTATAGTTTGAAAAACACATCACTAGCACCCCTCCAGATGGGCTCTATGTGTATGTTTTATCAAACTATAAGAGGGTATTGGTAGGGTTTTAAACATGAGAGGTGTAACTGATAATCGGTCAGGGATCTATGTGAAATTTACACTTTTTTTTTATCCCTATGTATATGTGTAGGCATAATTAGTTTGATTATTTAGGAATGGTGTCTTGAGAGTGCATATTAATTAACTTCTGCCCATTTACCAATGGACTCTTGGCCTAGTGAATGGTACTTCCTCTTCCTCTCTCCCATGTTGGAGAGGTTTTCTGTTCGACTCCCGATATAAACACTGTGGGGCGAACTTGGGTTTACTTGATGCGTTGCAAACTTAAAACCTAGTAAGTACTACCTAAAATGTCATTACTCCATGATTCAGACTCTAAATCATTGTCAAGTACAAACATCCTACTGATAATGATGTTAAATATTTTTCCAAGGACATGGCTAATTTTTTTATCGATCATGGTGCACTTCATTGATAACGATCGATGCGATGCTGCACCCCAACAAAATAGGGTGGTTGAACGGAAGCACCGTCATTTACTTGAAGTCGCTCATGCTGGAATTTCAATTTCTTTTTTTGACCATTGGGTATATTGTTGGTGACGAATAGGAAATAGCTAATATCCCTCTTGGCCGTCCCATCTTTTTTTTGTGGTTCATCAAAGGGGAATCATAATCGGATCCCTAAGAGGTGACGCATGCCGGCGTGAGCACAGGAGACCGCTGCTCGGCGGGAGAAATGCCACCACCGACGCATCCCCAATCTCCAAAAAGAAAAAAATAATAATACAAAGACGCCGCCCACCGGTGGAGACAACCGACGCCGCCCACCGGCGGAAACACAATCACACAAAAAATAAAAAAACCTCAGAAAACAGGCACTCCATCTTAAAATGAAAGATGATTGCTATTTGGTGCTTTGGCTGGATCACATCCATGATCCAATGTTTTGATAACCGGATCGGACTGGCCAGTTCGACCGGTTTGGATCGGAACCGGAACATGTTTCGGCTCACCACCCTACTAACCCTTCGATTCTTTCACCTGGTTTCCTCTCCCTCACCATCATGTGGCCTGGTTTTTCTCTCGATCTTGAAGGCGTTCGGTTGTAGCAATTCTCCTCTCCACCTCGACGAGGGACAGTATGATGATTTGATTTATATAAGCTAAACCCTTCTTCCAAACCCCAACTATACAATATACAAAAGCTAGTGTTACGATTTCCATGTCCCCTCAAAACTGGTGATGAGAGGGAGGGGACAACGATATATGAAGATATTGAACTTCCACTTCTTTACCGTTGTGGGACTATTCTCAACATATGCCCGCACGCAGAGCGCCTCTCGATCGGAGGAAGAAAGAGGGTGCGACGGGTCGAGGCCACATAGAGGGGAGATAGGGTGGGGCCCAACTCTGATACCATGTTACGATTCCCATGCCCCTTCAAAACTGGTAATAAGAGGGAGGGGGCAACGATATACGAAGACATGGAACTCCCACTCCTTTAGTGATATGGGACTATTCTCAACTGCTAGAATCTTCTAGGTTTTTTTTTAATATTATAAAATCCTAACCATTATTTTGTAAAACCCTAACCTTTTTTTTTTTTTTTGCGTTTTGCGACCTTCTTTTAAATCAGTGGCTGCAAAGCAATCTGCACAATAACCTAAACAATAAGACCTCACTCTTTTTTTTCTCTCTCCTCTCTAAATTCTTATAACATCGTGTTAGTATAAATCCAGAAGGGGCTCGGAGCGCCCCCTTTTTCTTTCCTCTTTCTTCCTCCCGACCTAGGGTTTGTCGATCCCCTCTTAGCCTCCTCACACACCAACGACGGCTCCGAGGAAGCCAGGACCTTGTGTCATGGAGCATTCGGGATGGTATCTGGCCCCACTTCTTCCCCCTTGTACATAGGGGCTCCTCCGTGGCCAGTGTTTTTTTATTTCTCGTCACGCCGGTGATGCCGCGACAAGTCTTTGCTCGGTCAACGGCTTTTGCTTGGCATCGGGGGTGTGGTTTATCGCTCGGTGCAGTCGGAGCGTCAGATCTGGCCCTGCCCCCCTTAGTTGGCATCGGTGGTTTTCTAGGTTGCTCCTCTGACCGACGACACGGGTCCCAGAACTGTGGTAGCGGCGCATTCGACGACAGTCTGTGAGCGACGACGGATCCCTCAAGGTTTGGTCGTGCTGCGGAGCTGGTGGTTTCTTTTTGTGATGGTGGTTATATTTTGGTTTTTCCCGCTTTTTTTTCTTTTCTTCTTCTTCTTCTCCGGTGTGGCGGAGTAGTTGTGGCCGCCTGTGTACGATGGTTGCTGCTGGTGTGCGGGGGTTTGCCGTTGGAATGGTGGGTTGGTTTTGTTTGCTGGGGTGACGGTCTGTGTTTCTTTCGGCTGGGTGACAGTCGGTGTTTGATACGGCCGGACAACTGTTGGTATAGTCCCGTCGAGTGTTGGGCTTTCCCTTGTTTGTGCCGGCATGTGGCGCCTCCGGAGGGGGGGGGGGGGGGGGGGTGTCCCGATTATGACCTCCCCCATATGATGAACAAAAAAAAAATGTTCTTATAAATCTAGAATTTAGAATGTGACAACCTGAGTTCCTCCCCAAAAGAAACCTATTGAGGAGGGGAGTAATCAGGTATATTAAGACAAGGATCCCCACTTCCATTACCAATGTAGAACTACACCATGTGAGACATGACCATCTGAACACCCCCCCTCACACGGGACACGTGTGGCAAGAGCACATTCGAGCGGAGCTCCAGAAGCGGGTCCAAGCTCTGAAATCATGTGACAACCCGAGATTTTCCCGAAACGGTACTTGTTGAGGAGGTGCGTAATCGGGTATAGGATCCCCACTCCCATTACCATTGTGGGACTAAACCGTGTGAGTCATGACCATCACAACATAGAAAAAAAAAAAAAAAACAAGTTCGACAATTTTTTTCTCGGGTAGAATCCAATACCTTGTTCCACTACTGATGTAATAATGATTTATTTGTATATTTTGTTTTATGACAATTTGTGTGCGTTTTGTTTTATATTTTTTATTATTATATATGTAAGATGAGCTATTCTACTTATCAACCTCATGTCATTATGTCATATGGTTATAAATTGGGGAGCCATAAGTTCTAAGTTGCATATCGTATCTATTGGGCATTTGAGACCTTAGTTTTAGCTAAATGCATGAATGAGTCCGCTAAAATCTTGTAATTGGATGGTGGTGTTGATGATCAAGTTTGTTTCAATAGTTTTATAATTTTTTTTTTTCTCCCTATGTATATGTGTAGGCATAATTAGTTTGATTATTTTGGAATGGTGTCGAGAGTGTATATTAATTAACTTCTGCCCATCTACCAATGGGCTCTTGGCTTGGTGGCCGGTACTTCCTCTTCCTGTCTACCATGTTGGAGAGGTTATTCCCTGTTCGACTTCCGGTATGGACATCTTGGGCGAATTTTCTCTCAAGGCCGTTGTGCCTTATTTGCACATGTGAATCCTTTTTTTTGGTAAGCTAGGTTGGTCATTACATTATGACCTGTAGGTCCTCACGAACAAGGACTGTCAACACATTTGGAAAAGAAGAGGTCCACTCACCTTCAACAGCCGCCAGCTTAGGCTCCCACGCCAACCAGTGTGCGGCGCTATTTGCGGTACGAGAGACCCACTGCACTTGCACCCCTGGTAGACTCTGCCACAACTGCATGCACTCAAGAATTATAGGGCTATGTTCTCTAGTAATTCGTTTCCCCAAAACCAACGCATCTCGAGCGCGTGCCGCATCCGTAAGGATCACCACATTTCTACTTTGCCTTCGCACCAGAGCCCCGAAAGCCTCCCTTAACGCCCACAATTCCGCGCCAAAAGCTGAAGAAACCCGGCACCTCTTCGCTGCCGCTTCTCTATTCTGCCCATCCGTGGATGCTAGAACCCACGCGCCACTAGCTATTTCCTCCTGTGAGTGAAAGGAACCATCCGTCCACAGCACCTCTACCACATCACTAATCCATCCCCCCAAAGCATTTTCATGCATCATACCACGAATATACTGGGAGCACATCTCAGTACTTTGGCGTACACTATCCTGAATATCACCATGAACATTTTGAAATATTTTTGCACATCTATCCTTCCAGATCTTCCATAATGACACCGCCACTACCTCACAAGGTAGCGGAGAAGCTCGTCTATGCTTCTCCTTCGAGATTGGATATAAAAGTTCAACCAAGTTACCTTGAATACCTGTACAGACACTGAGAACTTTCCAAAACGTACCTGCTCTCGGGCAGCTCCAGAACAAATGCTCTATAACTTCTTTAATAAACCCACACCACGGGCAGCAAGTAAAACCCCACCCGAGCCTCGATCGAAGCAATGCCCCCGTAGGTAATCCCCCATGTATAAGCTTCCAGAGGAAAACCTGAACCTTAGGAGGGACCCTTAGAGACAACAACAAGGAACCCCTCCAAGGTTGTATCACATCGGCAGAACCTCCACTCGTCCCCCTCAACCCCCGTAGCAATTGACTATATTTCTTCTCCAGCCTTTCCTCCGAAAACGTCAACTCCCAAACCCTCCTCACTGATCTCCTCAACCAAGTAGAACTCTTCCTTCCATTCCACTGCTCCCAGTTATCTGTATTAATCTGATTCTCTATTCGAATCCACCTAGCCCCTTCTTGTGGTGCCAAGAGAATATACGCCAAGGCCGACACCTCCTGTTGTATCTGTCTATCAATGAAACTCGGAATCTGCAGACCTCCATGACTTCTACTTTGATTGACCACCGCCCAAGAAATCAGATGAAGATGATGATCGGCCAAGTTATGTCCCCAGAAAAATGCCTGAACTATTCTATCCATTTTGTGTAGAACACTCAGTGGAAGCCGTCCAGCCATCATTAGATGGACCGGTATAGCCGCCATCACTGATTGTAACAGAATCATTCGCCCAGCTTGGGATAATAATTTTGATTTCCACCCAGACAGTCGAGCCTCCATACGACTGATAATAAACTGAAAATCTGTAGACCTCACCCGCGTCCCATTAATGGGAACCCCTAAATGAGTCCAAGGCTTCAACTCTTCTTTCATGCGTAGCACCTTCAGAATGTGTCGTCGATTCGCACCCGTCATGCTAAGCGAAAACTTAACGCTGGATTTGTTTGGGTTAATCCGCAGACCCGTGCTGTTCTCGACCCTGGCAAACACCTCCCTAAATCCTCGCGCATCCAGCAAAGTGGCTCTGGTAAAGAAAAGAAAATCATCAGCATAAGCAAGGGTACTAACCGGATTTGGGTTTCTCCTCGTGGTGAACCCCTCGATATCTCCCTCATCTAGGCTGTTATTGATCTCCCATTGAATGACCATTGCTACAAATAAAAACAGGTAAGGTGATAGGGGGTCTCCTTGTCGTATACCACAACTCGAAAATATCTCCATTGTCTCCTCACCATTCACCAGCAGTCGCATCATGGAAGTAGTGACACATTGCATAATCCACCTACACCATTGCTCGTGAAACCCCATCTGTCGAAGGATAGTCTCTAGCGCCTCCCATTGCACCCGATCATATGCTTTTTCCAAATCAATCTTCACAGCCATAGCTGAACGATTAACTGGGGCCAAGTGTATAGCATGCAAAATCTCCTGCGCTAACAAAATATTATCCCTAATCTTACGCCCAGGTATAAATGCATGCTGTGTCTCTGGGATAATCAACGGCATAATCAGCCTTAACCTGCTGGTGAGAATTTTTGAAATGAATTTGTATTTGACATTGCACAAACTGATCGGTCTAAAATCCTCCGGATTCGAAGGAGCCTCCACCTTTGGTATCAGCACCACCAAAGCTTCATTCCAATCTACTGACATACAACCTGACGTAAAAAAAGATTGAATATCACGCTCCACATCCATACCAATAATATCCCAGAAATTCTTGTAAAATTCACCATTCAGTCCATCCGATCCTGGAGCCTTATTATCCGGCATGGAAAACACTATTCTTCTGATCTCCTCCATACCCGGAATCCTTGTGAGGAAGTCATTCATTTCCACTGTTATGCACTGAGGCATTTCTTTCAATCGCTGGACATCAACTCCTACAGTCCTCTTCCACCTGCATTGGAAAAAATTAACTAGAACCTCCTTGATAGCATTAGATTCCTCCACTACCTGATCAGCAATGTATAACCCCCGAATCCGATTCCGAGCACGCCGGATTTTAGTGCTAGTGTGAAAATAATTTGTGTTCCGATCACCCAGTCTAGCCATTGCACTCTAGATTTTTGTGCCCAAATTTCTTCCTCTTGAGTTAAGGCCCACTCTAGGCGATAAGTTAGCCTTTTCTTCTCTCCCTGATCGTCCTCCTCCATATTGTCCACCTCGTTCCATAAGTGGTCCACTAGAGAGTGGATATCACCAATCTCTTTCTTATTCCAAAAGGCAAGGGCCTTACGGATAAACGGGGTGTTCGCCGTGCATCTCGCACCCCTTATCCAACTATGATTAACAACCTCTCGACAATCCGGTCTCTTCAACCAGAAATTCATAAAATGCCAAGGAACCCTTGCCGGCCGTATATTTGGCACCATGGAGATCAGCAACGGGGAGTGATCGGAAACACATCTGGGTAGGTGTCTCACCGAAGTGTCATCAAACTGCCTTGCCCATCTATCATTCATAAAACACCGATCCAGGCGCTCCCATATCCTAGCTTGGCCTTGTCGATTATTACACCATGTGTAGTAGTCACCTCGAAAGCACACATCTTTAAGACCACTCCCTTGAAGCAACTGCAAAAAATCCAACGAACTGCTAGTCCATTTAAATGGTCTACCTCCCTCTTTATCAGCTGGATCAAGAATAAAGTTGAAGTCACCAATCACACACCACGGCAACTCCTGGTGGCCCAACCTAACCAATTCTCTCCACAAAACTCTTCTATCTCGCTCAGAGGTACTCGCGTACACCACTGAGATAAGAACTGGTGATGCCCAGGGGACCGAAACAACCACATGCATCACTTGGTCTATTCTGTATAAGGTCGTAACTAAACTGACCTCCTCCCTCCATAAACACACAATCCCACCCGATTGACCATCCGACGGAACACACATCACCTTGTATCTCCCCTTACAAATAGCTGACACTCTATGAAGTTGATCTATACGAACATGGCTCTCCACGAGCATCACAAACTGTGGTTTAAACTTTTGCACTAACAACTTCACATGGCTAGCCGCAGCCGGTCGTAGCAACTCGTGGCAATTCCAAAACAGACATTGCATTAAGAAATTGCAGATATCAAGGACGAAGGAAGTCTACCTCCCTTATGTGACCGTTTTAGAATGGCTCCACGAAGCACCAGTTTCTCTTTATGTTTGGTCCTCAAACTACCACGCAGACTACAACCACCCCCCTCTCTAGCCTGTTGCGAACCCTCCAAACCTTCCTCGCTACTGCCACAATCCCCTTCTTCCGAAGAACCTGACAAACCGCCCAATTTTTCAACCTCCCCCCTGGGCTCTTCCATCAGCGTTATAGTTGACCGGACCACCTGCTCATGTAGTAATGCTATGTCCATATCAGAGCTCAAACCTTTGCTAGGCCTATCAATTACATCAGTCTCTACCACCGGATCTGGGGCAGTAATTGTTGGAATTGGATCCGTGTATCGGAGTCGCAGCGGAAGCAAAAAGAAAGATCCGAAGATCATACGGTGTATGTTTCATTACAATTTGTGATACAAAACAATCTACATGCAAATCTACGATCTTAGCATATGTGCGGACACCCTAGAGGCATACTACGATCTACGGAAGACATGCATGCATCTACTTAGATGTTTAGATTCATCATACCTTATGGATCTATGATCCAGAGATTACGGAACGATGAAGAACCGCACGTGAATCGCAAGGGAAACTGTCGGATAGCACCTTGTCCTTTGCGAATTGAAGAATCCTAGAAATCCCGTCTCTGAGTGCAAGGATTTCGAGCCGACGGAGGAATCCGTTGCGAAGACGATGGCGAGCCTCGAGATTTTCTCCTCCTCTTTCTTCTTTCTTCCTTCTCCTTCCTTCCTCTTCCTTCTCCCTTCTTCTTCCTCTCTTTTCCTTGGCCGAAACCACAAAGGAGGAGACTAGGGGTCGAATTTTGCAAAGGAGAGGGGGAAGCACCATTGGGCCGGCCCTCCCCCCCTATTTCCTTTATAGGGCCGGTCTCCTATGGCTCCAAGGAGCCTAGGGCCGGCCCCTAGGTGGATAGGGATGAGGGGGGGTCGGATATAGGTCTCCCGAGTGTCTATCGTGAAGCCCGGACGAAAACGCCCTTCACGAAAAGCGGAAAACTGAAAGTGAGACTGAGTGAGGTGCGCTACTCGGAATCGAGTTCCGTCAGCGCCTGTGAGCTCCTGGAATTATTCCGCTCAATCTAAGATCCATATTCAATATGTTCTGAGCCATATTTCAGTATTTACCAAAATACCCCTACGACCCGTAACACATGTGAATTAGGTTCTTTGGCTCCGGGCTTGCGCTCCATCGCGCTACTTCGCATCCAACGTATCCAACTATGTCGGGGAACAATTCCTATACGCAACGACAGGGTGGAACCTTCAGGGTTCGGGATCTCTAGCTCCAACCGGATCACTGATTAACTATTCCGGTGACACACCGAAAGTTCCGTTAATCAGCCCTAATCCGATTAACCCGCGTAGCCACCCAGAGTGCGACGCGAGTTGAACTCTAGTGATCTTAAACTTATGTTACTCCCTCGTAACCCTGTTCTCTACTATACTCCGATAATCCTTAGTCCCTCCTATTACTAGTGCCATGATACGACTCGGGCGGTGGGGAGCACCGTCAGATCCCTATCGATCATCTGACTAGGGTTTGATGACTTGTCATCTATAACACCACACACCTTCCGGTGCTATGCCTAGCATCCGAAACATCGTCAGTCATACTGACAACCACCAGGCCTGGGTTAACTGTGTGGACAGATTGACTCATCAAACCGCACCCATCCAACACTAGACGTCGGATAACCTGTAGGGATTATATGTCACTCAAGCGCCAGCCGGGTAACCCAACATACCGTGGTATTGGACTATGGAAGGCCCGCACACGTTGGCACATCAAAGCACCACACAACT
The DNA here is from genome assembly GCA_947650365.1 of Chamaelirium japonicum. Lineage (NCBI taxonomy): Eukaryota > Viridiplantae > Streptophyta > Magnoliopsida > Liliales > Melanthiaceae > Chamaelirium > Chamaelirium japonicum. The sequence goes on from OX393549.1 coordinate 88,633,594, forward strand.
GGTTGGCCCAGTGTACATGGTCCGTTAGGGTTAAGGACATATTATCTATAGTAGTAAGACGGTTTATGCACCAGTGTCTGAATCACTGAACTGTGCACCGTCTTGGTTCTTGTTCAACACGATCATCGTGCTTGGTCAGGTGAATGGGAATCCCACGTTCTCATGGTGGAGACTTCACCACATCCTCTACCTGCCAACAGCTTGTTCTCGGTGAAGCGACCGTCATCACCTAAGCTGTGAACTAGTTCTAGGTCTACACAGAACTGGTCACTGGGTCTCCCAAGCATGGATCCTCCATGCGCCTCAGTGGCCTACTGTGTTCCCTAGGGTCCTTTTATTATATGAGAATTATCATATACCATAGTAGTATTCTAATTAAAGCAATAACCAAAGTCATCTTTATTAATGTTAATACAGAAAATCTACGCTAAGGACACACGAGCCACAACAATCTCCCACTTGGCCTAGCGGGGAACAACAGCCTTAACTCCCATGGCATCCACGTGCTTCTCAAAAGCCTTGGTCGGTAACGCCTTTGTGAAAGGGTCCGCCATGTTATCTGCAGACGCCACCTGAGTCACTGCAACCTTCCCTCGCTTCTGCAAGTCCCGGATAATGTAGTATTTTCGCTCGATATGCTTGCTCTTTTGGTGATATCTTGGCTCCTTGGATTGTGCTACCACTCCACTATTGTCACAGTAAAGGACAATAGGATCTTGAGCTCCCGGTACGCATCCTAAGTTCGTGAGGAACTTCTTGAGCCACACCGCCTCCTTAGCTGCTTCGCACGCCGCAACGTACTCAGCCTCTGTCGTCGAATCCGCGATGCATCCCTGCTTCACGCTCCTCCAACTGACAGCTCCTCCTCCTAATGAAAACACAAACCCTGACGTCGATCTCCTGGATTCCGGATCTGACGCAAAGTCAGAATCCATATATCCAATCGGCATCAGTTCCTTTGAAGAGTAAACTAACTCATAATCTCTCGTCCTACGGAGATACTTGAGTATACTTTTCATAGCAGTCCAGTGCCCTGGACCCGGATTTGACTGATACCTGCCCATCATGCCTACTGCATAGTATATATCTGGTCTTGTGCACTGCATGACATATATCAGACTCCCTACAGCCGAAGCATAAGGTATCTTCTGCATCTTTGCCCTCTCCTCAGAAGTCTTAGGACCCTGATCCTTGGACAATTTTATTCCATGTCTGAATGGAACCAGTCCCTTCTTGGAGTTATGCATACTGAATCTGACCAAGATAGTATCTATGTAGGCTGACTGTGACAGTGAGAGAATCTTGTTCTGGCGATCTCGAGTTACCTTGATCCCCAGAACATAACTCGCTTCACACAGGTCTTTCATGTCAAATTGAGAGGATAACCACACCTTCACTGTAGACAACGTTCCAACATCGTTTCCGATGAGCAGGATATCGCCTATGTAAAACACTAGAAAAACTACTGCAGTTTTATCGCTCCTTTTATAAACATATGGTTCATCCACGTTTTGTTCAAATCCATAAGACTGGATAGCCTGATCAAAACGCATGTTCCAACTTCTGGATGCTTGCTTCTGTCCATAAATGGACCTTTGCAACTTGCACACCAGACCTTCCTGACCTTTTGCGACAAAGCCTGGAGGCTGAGACATGTAGATGTCTTCTTCCAAATCCCCGTTGAGGAATGCGGTCTTGACGTCCATTTGCCAGATCTCCCAATCATAATGGGCTGCAATGGACAAGAGGATCCGGATCGACTTAAGCATAGCCACTGGCGAAAAAGTTTCATCATAGTCGATCCCTTCTCACTGGGTATAACCCTTAGCGACTAGTCTAGCTTTGTAAGTCTCAACGGTACCATCCGGACCTCTTTTCCTTTTGTACATCCACTTACACCCAATAGGTTTAATGTTGTGAGGTGGTGTTACAAGTGTCCAGACCGAGTTTTGGGACATCGATGTCAGTTCTGCCTCCATGGATTCCTGCCATGCTGCATGGTCAGTGGATACCATCGCTTCGTCATAGTTCAGAGGATCATTCTCCTGAAACTTTGGATCAACCATAAAGGCTTCTCCAATATATCTATCAGGAGCACCTGTGGTCCTCCCACTGCGACGAACCTGCGGTGGTTCCATAGGAGTCGATTCTACAGTACCATTAATCTTAGTGGTATCGGCTCCCATTACGTTTTCTGTCTGCGTACTCCCATCAGTACCAAGCAATTCTTCAAGAACTATTTTACTGGTGGGCTTATGGTCTATTAAATAATCCTGCTCCAGGAATACGGCGTTCGTCGAGACGACAACCTTTATATCCTCATGATCATAAAATAAACCACCCTTTGTCCCTTTTGGATACCCAACGAACAGACATACCTTAGTTTTTGACTCCATCTTATCTCGCTTATCCTTTCGCATATGTTCTGGACAACCCCAAATCCTAAAGTACTGTAGGCTTGACTTTCGCTTCAACCACAGCTCCCAAGGAGTTAGGGGTACTGACTTTGATGGAACAAAGTTCAAAGTATATACTGCCGTCTCTAGGGCATATCCCTAAAAACTAGGTGGCAATATTGCATAACTCATCATAGTTCGAACCATGTCTAAACAAAGTTCGATTTCTCCTCTCAGATACACCGTTCTGTTGTGGTGTCCCTGGTGCAGTCAACTGGGATACGATCCCATGCTCACGCAGGTACCAAATAAATTCATCCGATAAGTATTCGCCTCCTCGATCCGATCGAAGAGACTTGATACTTCTACCTGTCTGCTTTTCTGCTTCAGCTCTGAACTCCTTGAACTTATCAAAGGATTCAGACTTCCGCCGCATTAGGTATATGTATCCAAACCTCGAGTGATCATCCGTGAAGGTGATGAAATACTCGAAGCCCCCTATAGCATGGACACTTATGGGCCCACATACATCAGTGTGTACCAACTCCAATACCTCCTTAGATCTGCTACCTTTGGCTCGGAAAGACCTTTTAGTCATCTTGCCTTCCAGGCAAGACTCACACGTCGGTAGGCTTTCTGAAACTTTTGGACTTAAGAGTCCTACCTTAACCAACCTGTGAATCCTGTCTGAGGCTATGTGTCCAAGCCTTAGATGCCAAAGGAGTATTAGATTATCTGAGGGAATTTTCCTTTTAGATGAATTAATCACACAAGCTTCAGTTATGTTATCCTGCTTATGATTGGAGTTAATTACATAGAGACCATTCTGTATCTTTCCCTTACAAACAAAGAAACCATTCAATTTAATTGACACACCAGAAGCATCAAATAAAACTGAAAAACCTTTATTATTCAATAAGGAAACAGAAATTAAATTATGTGTCAGTGACGGTACATAAAGTATGTCTCTAAGTAATAAACTTCTTCCATCAAGGAACTGCAAGATGACATCTCCAACTGCTTCAGCCTCTGCCACGGCCTCAGTTCCCATGCTTAGGATCATCTCCCCATCACCCAGTTTTCTTGTCTCCTTGAACCCCTGCAAATTATTGCAAGCATGGTTAGTAGAACCAGAATCCACAATCCATGAGTTTGGAGAACAACTGGATGCTACTAGGGATTCCACTATATGGATTTGAGATATACCTGTCTCAGCCTTCTTGGGAGCCGCGCAGCAATCACCCTTCCAGTGCCCCTTCTTGCCGCATCGGAAACATTTTCCTTTGGGCTTCGCCGGACCATTCTGCTTGGGAACCTGCAACTGCACCTGGCCCATCTTCACGGGCTTCTTAGACTTTCTTTTCTGAAACTTGCCCTTGGCTTTCAGAAAAAAATTCTGCTCCATGTTTAGGGATTGGACTCCTGCCTTCATCCCATCCTCTGCCGCCTAGAGCGCCGGTAGGAGCTCTGCGTTAGACATCTCCAACCGGTTAAGGTTGAAGTTGGTAACGAAGCCCTCAAACGCTCCTGACAGAGACGTGATGAAAATATCGGTCTGGATCTCTGCATCCAAGATGACATCGAAGGAACCAAGCTCGTTCACATAGCCAAACAATTTCAGCATATGATCCTGAACTAAAGTCCCCTCTGCCATCTTCGTGGACACCAATTTCTTGATGGTCAGGTAACGAGTTACCTGACTACGACCCTCGAACATTTCCTTAAGGTAGAGCATCATGTCTGAAGCAAAGGCCATGTCTTCGACTTGCTTCTGAAGGACGGTCTGCAAGGATGCCACTATGTAGCACTTGCATATCTCATCAGCATCTAGCCAGTCTTTCCATTCCTTTAACTGGGCCTCAGTTGTGCTTGGTCCCGGTATGGCCGGTTGAGGGGTACTTAGGGCAATTGTGTGTTTGCCAACCCTTAGGACGAGCATTAGGTTACGCTTCCAGTCCTCGTAGTTTGGTCCCGTAAGTTTGTTATCATTAAGTATGGAGGCAAGGGGGTCGAGCTTGGTTATGATTTCTGTAAACAATGGTTTAAAGCAATAGTTAGGGTCTACTACAATCTATTTCATGGAATTTAGAAATAGATAATGTCTACTCCAGCCGCTATGTCTTCACCACCTCAAGTGGAGACATCCAGGAATCTAAATTCCCTAGGCTGGAGCACTGAGACTATCGGCCCTGAATTGGAGACAGCATCTCGATGAGAGCATGCAACCGCTTCTGCCAACGGGGTTTTTATGACCCAGTCTTTATCAGAATTACCCATGGTAAACTGAAAGACCTCCCAGTCTCCTTTTGACCAGTTTTATGTGACCCGCGTGCGCAGCAACAACGGCTTCACACAAGCTTTCGGATGCTTCCCACAAATCTAGGTGGTGTCGGCAGAGGGGTTCATAGGCTCTCGCGGTGCAGGATAAAACCGTCACCCACTGCCACCGGCATCCTCCATGTCCCGAAGGAAACCACTAGGCAAACACGCATGGAAGGAAACACAGCTCTCACCCGGTGGGAATATCGAACTGCGTACCTCCCACCCAGATCCTTAGCCGGTTGATTATGGAGGCCAGGGGCTCCCCTTTGGAGGGAACCTCTTACATATCCCTTCTTTATGAGGTTTTATGCATATCTAGATAGGTCACGACCTCCTAGACATAGACCCTGGTCTACCGTGCTCCCACTAGGATTACAAACCCTCCCGCAAAGCATTAGTATCCTCGAAAAATATCATAGTCCCTACCTTGAATACTCAGCTTTCGCCTTTCTTGCAAGGATCACATTACATAGATTCCAAGGATCCCGATACTTCACTAGTTTGTCCATAATCCTAAGATCTCGAGCCTAGCCTAAGGTCAATGTGGAAAGGACTCCCACTACGATGACACCTCGTTCATAATTTGATGCCTGATGTTATAGTAGACCTCATCTCATTACAGGTTTCGATGCTGACCAAATAGGGATATTCGACAACCTCCGCCGGACCTCAACCTAATGGTGGTATAACCAAATCGTGATGAGTTCATACTACCATCAAACGTCATCTAGAAACGGATATCACACAGTAAAATCCTAACCTAACTTGGTCGCTAGGACCATGTGGGGAAAGGGCATCCCACCAGGGTTATCATACTTCTTATGGAGATATTAGTTAATTATCTCTAAACAAATCTAACACTGCGTCTATCTCGGTGCACAGTACTTGGCTACCTGAACTACCACGAGGGCGGTTACCACCTTTTCTTTAGCTAGCCACCGGATTCGCACGTGTTAGAAGCATATAGAGACACCGATGAATCCATAATCTTAGTACTAACCCTAAGCCTGATCTAGAGACAAACTCACAAGCAAGAATGATAATCACATTATCATCGAGGTTCTCTAAATACTGAATAAAGAGAAATAACAGAGAAAGCATCCAAACTGAATCAAGTCCAGGGTCCGACCCCTAAACCTGAATAATATATCCAAGATATCCTGCTCTTTCATTCTGCACGATCTCTGACGATGATCCCCTTCATCGCCAACGTGCACGCTTTCGCCAGGTCTTTGCACGCCATGGTACCGCTTGCCCGAACCGTGGATGTAGCATCATCTCCTTCTTCCTGTGATCGAAAAACTAACACGCTCCGAGCAAGTGCTCGTTCGTGTACAATTTCACTAGAAAGTAAAGAAGAGAATCCTAGAAACATGGCCAGGGAACCGAGGATGGTCAACCCCCACCCTCGCCCATCTAGAGCCTTACAAATCCACAATAATAATCAATGCAAAATAAAATCCGGGGTCCGACCCCCGGATGCATGCAATCACAGATTACTATTCAGCGCGGCACCTACAAAAAGACGATACATAGCACAATCCATATGCATGATCTCGCCGAACCCCGACGAAAACATATGACATTATATATTCACATGATGTTTTTACGAATTCATGCATGAAACATACACCAAAGCGTGCTCTGATACCAATTATTGGAATTGGATCCGTGTATCGGAGTCGTAGCGGAAGCAAAAAGAAAGATCCGAAGATCATACGGTGTATGTTTCATTACAATTCATGATTCAAAACAATCTACATGCAAATCTACGATCTTAGCATATGTGCGGACACCCTGGAGGCATACTACGATCTACGGAAGACATGCATGCATCTACTTAGATGTTTAGATTCATCATACCTTATGGATCTATGATCCACAGATTACGGAATGATAAAGAACCGCACGTTAATCGCAAGGGAAACTGTCGGATAGCACCTTGTCCTTTGCGAATTGAAGAATCCTCGAAATCCCGTCTCTAAGTGCAAGGATTTCGAGCCGACGGAGGAATCCGTTGCGAAGACGATGGCGAGCCTCGAGATTTTCTCCTCCTCTTTCTCCTTTCTTCCTTCTCCTTCCTTCCTCTTCCTTCTCCCTTCTTCTTCCTCTCTTTTCCTTGGCCGAAACCACAAAGGAGGAGACTTGGGGTCGGATTTTGCAAAGGAGAGGGGGAAGCACCATTGGGCCGGCCCTCCCCCCCTATTTCCTTTATAGGGCCGGTCTCCCATGGCTCCAAGGAGCCTAGGGCCGGCCCCTAGGTGGATAGGGATGAGGGGGGGTCGGATATAGGTCTCCCGGGTGTCTATCGTGAAGCCCGGACGAAAACACCCTTCACGAAAAAGCGGAAAACTGAAAGTGAGACTGAGTGAGATGCGCTACTCGGAATCGAGTTCCGTCAGTGCCTGTGAGCTCCTGGAATTATTCCGCTCAATCTAAGACCCATATTCAATATGTTCTGAGCCATATTTCAGTATTTACCAAAATACCTCTACGGCCCGTAACATATGTGAATTAGGTTCTTTGCCTCCGGGCTTGCGCTCCATCGCGCTACTTCGCATCCAATGTATCCAACTAGGTCGGGGAACAATTCCTATACGCAACGACAGGGTGGAACCTTCAGGGTTCGGGATCTCTAGCTCCAACCGAATCCCTGATTAACTATTCCGGTGACACACCGAAAGTTCCATTAATCAGCCCTAATCCGATTAACCCGCGTAGCCACCCAGAGTGCGACGCGAGTTGAACTCTAGTGATCCTAAACTTATGTTACTCCCTCGTAACCCTGTTCTCTACTATACTCCGATAATCCTTAGTCCCTCCTATTACTAGTGCCATGATATGACTCGGGCGGTGGGGAGCACCGTCAGATCCCGATCGATCATCTGACTAGGGCTTGATGACTTGTCATCTATAACACCACACACCTTCTGGTGCTATGCCTAGCATCCGGAACATCGTCAGTCATACTGACAACCACCAGGCCTGGGTTAACCATGTGGACAGATTGACTCATCAAACCGCACCTATCCAACACTGGACGTCGGATAACCTGTAGGGATTACATGTCACTCAAGCGCCAGCCGGGTAACCCAACGTATCGTGGTATTGGACTATGGAAGGCCCACACACGTTGGCACATCAAAGCACCACACAACTGGTTAGCCCAGTGTACATGGTCCCTCAGGGTTAAGGACAGATTATCTATAGTAGTAAGACGGTTTATGCACCAGTGTCTGAATCACTGACCTGTGTACCGTCTTGGTTCCTGTTCAACACGATCATCGTGCTTGGTCAGGTGAATGGGAATCCCACGTTCCCGTGGTGGAGACTTCACCACATCCTCTACCTGCCAACAGTTTGTTCTCGGTGAAGCGACCGGCATCACCTAAGCTGTGAACTAGTTCTAGGTCTACACAGAACTGGTCATCTGGGTCTCCCAAGCATGGATCCTCCATGCGCCTCAGTGGCCTACTGTGTTTCATAGGGTCCTTTTATTATATGAGAATTATCATATACCATAGTAGTATTCTAATTAAAGCAATAACCAAAGTCATCTTTTTTAATGTTAAAACAGAAAATCCACGCTAAGGACACACGAGCCACAACAGTAATACGTGCCTCCTGTTGCATGTCGAATCCCGGAGGGATCTCCGGAGTCATCGGATACTCCAATCCTCTCTCAACTCCCCCAACTTCCGGGCAAGAGAAGCTTTGCTCCAACCCCTACCGCCCACCTGAACTCCCTCCCTCCCACCAGACTGTCCCTCCGAGACCTCACTACTAATCTGCCTAGGCCCCACATCCACTGCCATCGGCTCAACTGCTCCTTTTGTCTGCCACATACGATGACCCACATCTTTAGGTGCCAGATTCCTCTCACCAACATTCTCAGTAGCCACCTCACCCCTTAATACTGTAAAGTTCTGATTGGACACTCCCCCCTTATCATCATTCTGCATGGAAGAAAGGAACACTTCCTCCTCATGCATTGAATGCACGACGTGAAAACGTGACCCAGATCCTGCTCCACTCACTCTACGCTGCACACGTTCTCCCACCTTCCTCGAAAAAGAAGGCTGAGATATCTGACACCCCACCGAGCCCGGAACGGCCGCTGGAGCACTCGATTTCTCCACCCCCTGCACTGTCACGCCTCGGATCCCGATGTTCATCGTTACCGCCCGGCAGACCACCACCACCCTGAACTCCGGCCGCCCTTGCCTTACCTGCTGCTCGACCAACACCACTCCCCAAATTCTCCGCCCGCTGATCCGCTGCCGCCTTGCCAGAAAAAGCTCTCCCACCGAACCGACGGGGCACCACCATCCACGGTCCAAATTCTGCGATCCCTTCTTTCTCCGATTGCAAACTCTTGTCACCGGCTACTCCCGACTTGGAACCCTGCGCCGAAGAAGCTCCGGCTCCCCCATCTCCCTCCTTGGGCACCCCCTCAACATCCAGCTTATCGCCCAACTCCCTCCCCAAAGGAACTCCTGAACCAGAAACTTTCCGACACTGATGCTCCAAATGACCCACCTTACCGTACGCAAAACATATGTTCGGGAGATTTTCATACACAAAAGGTTGATAAAAATAAAATCCCTCATCAGCAGTTCTCACATTCGTACCAGGAACAAGGCTTGACCCCAAATCCACCTCCACACACACACGTACAAACAACCCTCTTGAATTCTCTATGGAATTCATATCAACTCTTATAGGCTTCCCAACAGCCGAAGCTATCTCCATTACTAAATCTTCATCAAAGCAATCCACCAGCAGTCCCGGCAGCCGCACCCAAACTGGTGTCTGATCTATAGTATCCTTGATAGGTTGGAAGAATGGCGTCCATCGCTTAAGAGTCAAGACTCTCCCCTCAAAAATCCACGGGCTACCCTCCCACACATCAAGAAGATCTTCTTCAAGCTCAAATCGGAAACAAAAAAAACCATTAGGCAGGTCCATCACCTGTATCTTACCAGCACAAGGTCACCGCTGCTCCACCTTCTTCCGCAGCAACTCCAACGACAGCTTCGGTCCCAAGAACCGACCGACCAACGCCTGCCTCCACCGACTTTGAGAAGCCAACAACTTCTCTTTGTTTAACAATACCATACCATCAACGATATTGGACATCTTGGAGCAATGATTCGCATCAATCCGTCCTCCCCACCCTGAAGAAGCAGAACCCTTCGCCACCGCCGCATACGATCGAGGCAGTCGAACCGAACCTCCCGGATCATCACCATCCGCCACCACCTTCCGCCTAGGAGAAGGTTTTGGAGTATCAGCAGCGCAAGCCATCACTCTTGCAAATCAGCAGGGTGCTCTAACGTGTGAATCATTGCTCTTGTGAATCAGCAGGGTCTTGCACGTGTGAATCCTAAATAGCAATTGTTGCCTCTCCCGTTTCAATCTTCGGACCTTGAGCTCTTGCTCTAACGTCTTGTTCTCTAAACGTTTGGCCGGTCCAGCAAAAAAATAAAATTTCTTTCGCATTTGTTGTTCGAGATGCATTGGATTCTATGTAAATTTTTTTCTTTTGTGATTGGATTGGTAGTTGAACAAACGGTTGCGGCATTCCCCCCTACTTTGTCACAGTTCTGCCTTCGCACCTTACCCCCTTTCAAGAAACTTCTGGCTCCGTCTCTGACTCTGGTCCCAATACCTTCTTCCAGGCAACCTCACCTCTGCCAATAACATAGGCCCCATGATCCTTCCTAGAACCATTCTAGAACATGATGCAATGTGGAGCAGCTCCACGATAGAGTCTGAGCCCCCCCCCCCCCCCCCCCCCCTTCCTTCGGGAGATGAACTCGTTCCAACACTGATAGGTCAATCCGGATCCTTCTCGGACCTCCGACGAAGACACAATATCAAATGAAGAGGTTGCTGGGGAAATCGAGATCAAAAACTTTCAATTCGATGATGTTTATAGATGGGATGTGAGAAGTGGGTAATCATGGATTTGAGCCATGGCGAGCGCACTCGTGCAAGAGAGAGAGAAAGAGAGAGAGAGAGAGAGAGAGAGAGTTGGAAGGATGGTTGAAAAGGGAGGGATAATTAAGTACGCAAGGGTAACTTTTGGAATTTAATAAAGAGGTTTTTACCGAAATGGCCACCAACTCTCAACTATTGTTGAGAATGGACCCCGTCAAGAAATCTGAACGAAAATGGCCACCAGCACGTGGGAAACAGGTCGCACGGTGACACTAAACAGGTAAAAAGACATATTGACCCTTACCACTGTAAAATTTTTTAGTCCCTCTTCTCCCCCTTTCAAATCTCCGGGGCTCCTTTTGTTGGTCCCCGCTCTCCGAGGCGATGGCGGAGCCCGGGGAGACGACCTCCTCCTCTCCGCCTCCTCCCTCCTCGAATCCGGCGAAGGGGAAGCCGGTGGTCGTCAGGCATTTGGTTGATTAGATAGCATTTCAACCAAACCTGTTAAGTAGGTTGAAAGACATCTCTCAACGGGACCAAACACCAAACATCGTCATCGACGGCCAGGATTTACACCCTTCAAAGTGGCATTCGATCTAGTGGCTCTCTCTCGGGGTTGACCTGCAGTCATCATCACCATCTTCACCACCTCCATCTCCTCTTACAGAGAGAGTCAAAGAGTGAGAGAGTGAGCAGAGAGAGTGAGAGAGTGAAAGAGTGGGTGAGCAGAGAGAAAGAGAGAGTGAAAGAAAGAGTGAGAGAGAAACAAAGAGTGAGAGAGAAACAGAGAGTGAAGGAGAGAGAGAGAGAGAGTTGAAGAGAGGAGGGGTGCAACCCACGTTCCAGCAGCCCTCCTCCTCAAGCTCCGGCGACCATCCGACACCGGCCCGCCATCCTCCTCCACCTCCTCTCACGGTGGCAGTCAAGCCCAAGCCCGAGCCGACCTTCCCTAGCTCCGGCGGTCCACAACCGAGCTGGCGCCCAACCCCTGCTGTCGCGCTGCCGTCGCCGACAAACCCGAGCTCCGGTGACGCACGGGTGGAACAGCGGCGACACCCCCCCCCCCCCCCCCCCCCCCCCCCCCCCCCGCGCCCGATCTCCCGACCCCCCCCCTGCACTTCGGCGCCCGATCTCCCCCGAGCTCGATCTCGACCCCCCCTCTCCGTGCTCCGGTGACGCACGGGAGGAGCAGCGGCGACCCCCCCTCCCTGTGCTCCGATGACGCGTGGAGGGAGCAGCGGCGACGCCCCCTCCTTCGTCCTTTGCTCCGGCGAAATAACATGTTTCATCTAGTTTTCGTCGCCAAAAAATCACAGTCATTTCTGCCAGAGACTGGCTTTGGGCTGTGAGACGAAAATCGGACGAAATAACATGTTTCGTCTAGTTTTCGTCGCCAAAAAATCACAGTCATTTCTGCCAGAAACTGGCTTTGGGCTGTGAGACGAAAATCGGACGAAATCCGACGAAATAACATGTTTCGTCTAGTTTTCGTCGCCAAAAAATCACTGCCATTTCTGCCAGAGACTGGCTTTAGGCTGTGAGACGAAAATCGGACGAAATCCGACGAAATAACATGTTTCGTCTAGTTTTCGTCGCCAAAAAATCACAATCATTTCTGCCAGAGACTGGCTTTGGGCTGTGAGACGAAAATCGGACGAAATCCGACGAAATAACATGTTTCGTCTAGTTTTCGTCGCCAAAAAATCACAATCATTTCTCCCCGAGGCTGGCTTTGGGCTGTGTGACGAAAATCGGACGAAATAACAAATTTCGTCTAGTTTTCGTCGCCGAAAAATCACAGTCAGTAAAAGGGTAGTTTGGTCCCAAAGAATTTCAATGGTCATTTTGGTAAAGCTAAAAGCAACCTGGCCCATTCTCAACAATAGTTGAGAGTTGGTGGCCATTTCGGTAAAAACCTCTTTAATAAAATAGCAGTTATATTGGCTTCTTCATTTTGATTTCTGGACCTCTTTAAGCCCATGCGCTAGTACTCTGTCCTCTTACACCTGACCGGTCCATAAAAAAAACCTAACTTTTGGTTAGGAGAGAGAAATATGACTATCCAATTGGATGTGTTAGTTTGGGGGATCTACTACCTACAAAAAAATGTTTTGGGGATCGACTCCTCTAGTATAATTGAAGATTGCTGGTCGTGGCCCTCGTGGTTGTCTAATGCACTCACCCCTAAAGGTGAAGGGCATCCAATCCCATTGTGAGTTGGGGTGAATTAGGGGTGGCAATGGGTCGTGTCGGGTCGGGTTCGTGTCGTGTCTAGTTTCGGGTCGTGTACAAAACCCCTAGACCCTGGAACCGACCCTTTTAACTAATCGTGTCTAGATCACAAATCCATACCCGACCCGTTTATAAACGGATAGACCCGATAAGACCCGTTTACCACATGGGTTTATTCAGTCGACCCAATCCGACCTAACCCGATAGACCAGCTGATACTATATATATTACAGTATCGGATTGCGGGTAGAACCGATCGAACACGACCTGTTGAATTTTAAACGGGTCTTTCCGGGTCTATCGTGTCCAGACCCTAAACCCTGACCCGACCCGTTTATTAAGTGGGTCTATCGTGTCAACCCGTTTACGACCTGAACTCGTTTAGCCCTAACCCAGACCCGCTAACTTCGTGTCCGGTCGTGGCAGAGTCGGGGCCGAAATTGCCAGCCCTAGGGTGAATGCATCGGACGCCTTCCCCATAACTAACGGCCTCCGATTATCGGAGAGCTGTCAAACTTGCTACTTTGGGGTTAAGTGTGGCTTTTGTTAGATGGCCAAAGTACCCTTCGGCAAATAGTTATGGCCAAATATCCAAATCTTATGTGTGGCCTGCCACATTTAGGAATTTCCGGATATTGCTTCTTTTTTTTTTTAACCTTGAAGGTGACTATCCCTAGCTACATGGCAAAAAGCACATAAATAGATTATGGCCTCCACCAGCCACCTATCAGTGCCTAGATAAACTGTCTGTCGATGACTCAGCATATTGCTGCTAGTAGCCGTGCACGTAGCCATTCTTGGGCTACTGCTCTTGATCATGGAGCATCCGTCGTCCGTTGATGACTCCACATACTGCTCCTGTGGTCTCTCCTTGGCCACTGTTCTCGATCATGGAGAATCTGTCATTCGTTGACGACTCCTAACACTGTTGACTGTAGCAATGCTCGTTGCAACCCTCATGCAACTAATTCTCCATGTGTCCGTGTCTCTATGTACTCCACGTGTTACTCTCTTGTATGGTCTCATTTTTGTTGGTTTTATTTGTTCGTCCAAACCAATCTGTGAGAAATTACATATAAGCCATTTACTATTGAGTCGTGGTAGTATTTACGCCTTGAAGATCAGTCAATTACATTACAACAGTTCAAGATCTTCTATAGACTCAACAGTCCATCTCTCGATTTTAGATGTTCACTTGAGAGAGATGTGATGTGTGGGTTTACAAAGATAGAATAGGGATTCTTGATTGTATCGTTTTGCATGTATTTTTTTTTATAGTTTATCTTTTATGATGTTTTTTCAGGTTTTGACATGTTTATAATTGTTTTTATGTTAGGGTTAGTCGAGGTGTACTGTGTGCTTTTGGTTGAACTAGCGTGCACTACGTACAGAGTGATCGAGCTCCTCGGTAAACTTGTGGGGGTTCAGGGAGCAGTGCCACCTGGTGGGGGTTTGGGGGCAACGCTTCTGAAACCTAATCAGGATTTAGGTTTTGCACTTAAATTATTTCATTGATTTTGAATGCATTGGTTTTATCGATCATACTTTTTTATCGTACTTTGTGCATAGTAAGGATTTCGTTTTCGTCAAACTTTAGGTCGAGGATCCAACACTTAGATTTTTTTTTCTAAGTGTTGGAAGTCGACATTAGCCATTCGGATCATTGTCCGGACTGCTAGTGTTCTACTTTTGAATAACGATCCGGATGGCCAGACAAAAGGCCGGACTGCTTCATATAATGGTTTGGACCATTTTGGGACTAAATGTACAGGGAGTCCGGTCTGCTTGCCCTTTCTAGGGGTTAAGTTGAGTCTTCCGTCCGGACCATTATCTGGACTGTGATCAAGCCGATCCAGATCATTGTCTAGACGGCTAGTACCAAGAGATTATTGGTTTTGGTTTTCAATCGTTAGATTATGATCCAAGGGCTGTTATCAGCTTGGGATTGATTTACCTATATGCACTCATTTTCCTCTTGTTTGTGTGAAAAAACTGAGGAGAAGGGCTTTTAGCATTGGAGGAGAATCTATTGGAAATCTTTCTCCCTTCGAGCCCTACTAGCCAGGTAAGACCTTTGTTGGCTCGTAGGTTGTTTTTCACCATGTGTGCTTCAACTCTTTCTACTTGAAGCGTTGTTTTTGCTTGTAGATTCAATTCAATTATCCCTTTGTTTTAGTTTTCTTTGGGTTTTTTTGGTCTTCTTTAGTGGCGGATCCAAGATTTTTTCTCCGGAGGAACATAATTATTAAAAAGTAACAACAGTCGTTACCTCACAGTCGGAATCTTTAGTCGGCGGCATGTACAACTTCCCTATCATTTCTTCGATTGCACAGTAAAAGGCCCTTAGGATTTTGCCTCGAATTGCGCGGTAAAAGGCCCTCAGAGGCCTTCAAAAATTTGGGCCTATAACTGGACGACTCGGTTGGATTGCGCGGTTCGTGAATAATAGACTTGATCCCTTTTTTTTTTTTTTGAAAATTTCATATATACCCCTAAAAGCCTGAAACATACGCTGATTACCTCTTGATTCTCATTCACTATGGGTCATGGGATGAACCCTACGGGGATGCCATGTGCGCAGCTGGTGACTAACGGCGATGGGCATTGACGGCCAGTGGTGGGCGTTGATGGCTGGCGGACGGCAGCGCCAATCGTGGGTCGCTAGTATGGGCACTGAAGACGAGTGGTGGTCGATGGGGGTGGTGGCTGGCGGCTACGGGTGGCCCATGGGGCGGTGGGGTGGTGGTCGGCAGCATGGCAGTGGACATTGGCTGGCGGGGTGTGGTGGCCGGCAGGACGACGACGACCAGTGATGGGTGGCGGCAGGTGGTGGTGGACCTGGTGGCATCCCCCTATTGAACATATATGGGACATACTCGTGGATTTGTTCTGCAGTTTGCCCCTCAGTTTGTTCAAATAGCAATACTTATTCTAAATGTCAGTACTGATTTACATTCGGCCAATGAGCAGCTTCGAGGGGGCACCTCTACGTGAAATTGGTAGCCAAAAGTTGGCAAACGGATGGAAATCATTTTTTTTTGGGTAAATTAAACTTTGCCCTCCTGAAGTTTAGCTCCAAAACATTTAGCCCCCCTATAGTGCCCCTTTCAATTCAGTTTTGATCAGATAAAAATTACCAAATAAGGAAATCAAAGTAGTTGACAAAAGGGTGTATTGTGCTAACATTTCAAACTGAGCGATTCGGAATAAAATAGGCTATAGGTGGGTTCAGTGTTTTTGAGCTAAACTCAAGGGGCCAAAGTGTAACTAACCCCTGGTTTTTTTTGGAAAGTGAGGGCGGGCTTGAGCCCCCCTGGGCCCAGCGTAGGTCCGCCCCTGGTCTTCTTTCCTTTACCCTTATCTTTGTAAATCCCATGTTTTGGCTTCTTTCGTGTGAAATAGGAGAGGGTCGGGTCTTGTTTCGGTATATCTTATGAGAACCCTAATTTTCCTTAGTAAGGCATCGGGGTTTACGGACATAATTCCTTTGGGGTTAGTTAAGCGGATTACCTTGGTTAAGTAATCATGTACTCTAATAGCACTACAATGGGGTTTGACTCACTCTTGGATGCATTTTAACCTTTACTAAGATTAACGCTTTTAGGTGTCTCCGCTTGAGTCAATCAAGGGAGACCATGCGGCATCGCAGGTCATGAGCATCCAGATTACTCATGTTGAAGCAGGAGTAAGCGAGCCTAGATAGGGAGCTTACGTACGAAGATGGAAGGAGCCCGATGGAAGACAATGAGGTGTGGAGGGTTTACTCCTAGTTGGGCCATTGTGCTCGTGTTTTCAAGTATGTAACTAGACCTTTGGTTTTAGTGGATTGCTTTCACCATCCGGCGCAAAGCCATCGAGGTTTTTCCCGCGAAGGGTTTTCTCGTAAAAACTTTCGTGTGCGCTGTAGTTTAAACTTCTATATGCAAGAGCCTTGTATATATGCTTATGCCGATTACTTCATAGAAACCCTAATTTGATAAGAGTTTGCAAAAGAGAGAGAGAGAGAGAGAGAGAGAGAGAGAGAGAGAGAGAGAGAGAGAGAGAGAGAGAGAGAGAGAGATCTTACATCCAATCAACAGTGCATGCAAAATGTAATATTTTCATGGTGATGAGAGAACTTAGTAAAGTTGAATTTTCAATATATCATAGTCTAGCATAGTGCCTTTCGACCAAGGCATTGTAAGTGGTAGTTATTTTTAAGGCGGTCGTCGGGCTCCGATCGTACCTCCCCTGGTCCCTCCTAAGAGGGACCAACACCCTAAAGGGAGTGATCTCACCAAGCTCCATCACTTGGCACTCATCAACATCCTCCCCATGCCCGACGTCACGATGAGTCTGCCTTGCTACCACGCACCCGTCGGTGACTCGGTCACAGTTCCCGCCAGCACCTCCATGTGGGCACCCATCGGTAGCCCAGCACCTACTACTAGACATGTCAATGGACTTTATTTTGATTCGAATCCGATCCGTTAAGCCGGATATGGATCGGTTTTTTTTTTTTTATTTTTTCCGATAATCCGATAACGATCCGAATTCGATAGCCATTTACTTAACAAATTGGATATATATTTAGGCCAATTCGATCCTTTAAGAACTCGATCTGACAAATTATAACATAATATATTATATTTTATCCATTTTTAGATTATATTGCTTTAGATCTAAGTTCCTAAGGGTTAATATAAAAAAGATTCTCATGGTTCCCCAATCAAGACTTTGATTTTATCCTGGCCCTTTCGAGTCCCAAGTTCGGAATCGACTGTTGTTCTGTGGATTTGATGTTTAACGATATCACAACTGTCTGATATACTCCTGTCCGTGATCCGGATTTCGATCCGATCCGTACTTAAACAGATATGGATTGGTTTTTTTGTCATATAATCTGATAACGGTTTGAATCCGATAACCCATTTACTTAATAGATCAGATATGGATATAGCCTAATCCAATCTGACCCGATCTATTGATAGATCTACCTGCTGCACTGAAGGTGTGATGTGGCTGTGCTCGACGCCATTGCGACTGTTGTCGATAACCTCCGTCGTCCGTCAATAACTCGTACTGGTGTCCGTCGGCACCTCCACCAACCATATGTCGCAACCCAATTTGCCCGCTCATAATGACTGGAATAGTTGTCCATCGGTGACTCTACAAACATGTCTGCATCTCTCGTGCGACATTGCAAACCAGCACCTCGCTTCTTGCTTGGTGCCTCTGTGCCATCACGATACTCCCACGCAATCCGGAACTCTCGATCGCCTCGACGGTCGCCAGAGGCCCTCGCCGCACACCCTGGTAGAGAGAGACATTTGTTACCGCTCTGCGACTCGCCGTTGGCCGAGGGAGCATTGGTGCCACCGTAAATTCGCCCAAGCGCTGCCTGTATGTTTGCTCATGCGCCTGACTCTTCTGCTCAACTCTGATGTTTGATCCCCCTATCTCGTGCTTCATCGGTCGTCCACGTCGGCCTTCATGCGCCCTCGAGAGAGGTGTTATGCCTTCACCCTCGAGCCTCGGCTCCACCAGTCGTCATTGTGGGTGCAAAAATTGTACCGGACCAGATCAGAGCAGCATGGGCCCGCGCAACGGCCCAAATGGGTAAGCCCGCCTGGGCTCACATGGGCCCACTCTACGAGGCTCGCAGATCAAGCCCTACCCCTTATTGGGCCCGAACAACGGCCCAATAAGGGCCTGTGGGTGCAAATTCTGGCAAGAAGTCTGCAAACAGCGGGACCCACCAGCCCTGCCTGGTGGGCCCCCGAGTACCACAGCGGAACCCACCGGCCCTGCCCGGTGGGCCCATGAAGGCTTCCAAGGGACCCACCAGCCCTGCCCGGTGGGCCCCCGAGTACCACAGCGGGACCCACCGGCCCTGCCCGGTGGGCCCATGAAGGCTTCCAAGGGACCCACCAGCCCTGCCTGGTGGGCCCCCGAGTACCACAGCGGGACCCACCGGCCCTGCCCGGTGGGTCCATGAAGGCTTCCGAGGAACCCACCAGCCCTGCCTGGTGGGCCCTTCGAGTACCACAGCGGGACCCACCGGCCCTGACCGGTGGGCCCATGAAGGCTTCCGAGGGACCTACCAGCCCTGCCTGGAGGGCCCCCGAGTACCACAGCGGGACCCACCGGCCCTGCCCGGTGGGCCCATGAAGGCTTCCAAGGGACCCACCAGCCCTGCCTGGTGGGCCCCTGAGTACCACAGCGGGACCCACCGGCCCTGCCCGGTGGGCCCATGAAGGCTTCCGAGGGACCCACCAGCCCTGCCTGGTGGGCCCCCCCAAGTACCACAACGGGACCCACCGGCCCTGCCTGGTGGGCCCCTAAGTACCACAGCGGGACCCACCGGCCCTGCCCAGGGGGCCCATGAAGGCTTCCGAGGGACCCACCAGTCCTGCCTGGTGGGCCCCCGAGTACCACAGCGGGACCCACCGGCCCTGCCCGGTGGGCCCATGAAGGCTTCCAAGGGACCCACCAGCCCTGCCTGGTGGGCCCCCGAGTACCACAGCGGGACCCACCGGCCCTGCCCGGTGGGCCCATGAAGGCTTCCAAGGGACCCACCAGCCCTGCCTGGTGGGCCCCCGAGTACCACAGCGGGACCCACCGGCCCTGCCCGGTGGGCCCATTAAGGCTTCCGAGGGACCCACCAGCCCTGCCTGGTGGGCCCCCCAAGAACCACAACGGGACCCACCGGCCCTGCCTGGTGGGCACCTAAGACGGCAGCGGAGCCCACCAGCCTTACCTGGAGGATCCCCAGATACGACAGTAGAAAACCGCCATTTACCACCAGAGAATCCTATAAATAGCAGAGCCTTCAGGAGGAGGAGGGATCGAAACTCAGATCCTAAATCTGAAATTCCAGAACCAAAACCAGAGCTCTGGGATTTCCAACTTCCCATCTTCCACCTCTCTTTGATCTTCTTTTTCTCTCGAAGAGATCAAAGTTTTCAGTGATACTCGGCCTGTCGAGATCACTTCAACATAAATGTTAGTGAATTCGGGTTGCTCCCTATAGCACGGAGACGTAGGCTTCGGCTGAACTCCGAGATCACATCTCGTGTCAACAATCTCTCTGATTGTATCTCTCTGTTTACATATCAAAGGCTTCAACTTCAATTAACTGATCAAACAACAATTTTCGACGTCAACTTCAATTTCAATTGACTGGTGCTGCGAGAGTCTTCGGGTCGGCACGAAGATTTTCCCACAGACGGCGCCAAAACTGTGGGGGAAAATCTTCGTGCCGACCCGAAGACTCTCGCAGCACCAGTCAATTGAAATTGAAGTTGACGTCGAAGATTGTTGTTTGATCAGTTAATTGAAGTTAAAGCCTTTGATATGTAAACAGAGAGATACAATCAGAGAGATTGTTGACACGAGATGTGATCTCGGAGTTCAGCCGAAGCTTACGTCTCCGTGCTATAGGGAGCAACCCGAATTCACTAACATTTATGTTGAAGTGATCTCGACAGGCCGAGTATCACTGAAAACTTTGATCTCTTCGAGAGAAAAAGAAGATCAAAGAGAGGTGGAAGATGGGAAGTTGGAAATCCCAGAGCTCTGGTTTTGGTTCTGGAATTTCGGATTTCGGATCTGAGTTTCGATCCCTCCTCCTCCTGAAGGCTCTGCTATTTATAGGATTCTCTGGTGGTAAATGGCGGTTTTCTGCTGTCGTATCTGGGGATCCTCCAGGTAAGGCTGGTGGGCTCCGCTGCCGTCTTAGGGGCTCACCAGGCAGGGCCGGTGGGTCCCGTTGTGGTTCTTGGGGGGCCCACCAGGCAGGGCTGGTGGGTCCCTCGGAAGCCTTCATGGGCCCACCGGGCAGGGCCGGTGGGTCCCGCTGTGGTACTCGGGGGCCCACCAGGCAGGGCTGGTGGGTCCCTTGGAAGCCTTCATGGGCCCACCGGGCAGGGCCGGTGGGTCCCGCTGTGGTACTCGGGGGCCCACCAGGCAGGGCTGGTGGGTCCCTTGGAAGCCTTCATGGGCCCACCGGGCAGGGCCGGTGGGTCCCGCTGTGGTACTCGGGGGCCCACCAGGCAGGACTGGTGGGTCCCTCGGAAGCCTTCATGGGCCCCCTGGGCAGGGCCGGTGGGTCCCGCTGTGGTACTTAGGGGCCCACCAGGCAGGGCCGGTGGGTCCCGTTGTGGTACTTGGGGGGCCCACCAGGCAGGGCTGGTGGGTCCCTCGGAAGCCTTCATGGGCCCACCGGGCAGGGCCGGTGGGTCCCGCTGTGGTACTCGGGGGCCCACCAGGCAGGGCTGGTGGGTCCCTTGGAAGCCTTCATGGGCCCACCGGGCAGGGCCGGTGGGTCCCGCTGTGGTACTCGGGGGCCCTCCAGGCAGGGCTGGTGGGTCCCTCGGAAGCCTTCATGGGCCCACCGGGCAGGGCCGGTGTGTCCCGCTGTGGTACTCGGGGGGGCCCACCAGGCAGGGCTGGTGGGTTCCTCGGAAGCCTTCATGGGCCCACCGGGCAGGGCCGGTGGGTCCCGCTGTGGTACTCGGGGGCCCACCAGGCAGGGCTGGTGGGTCCCTTGGAAGCCTTCATGGGCCCACCGGGCAGGGCCGGTGGGTCCCGCTGTGGTACTCGGGGGCCCACCGGGCAGGGCTGGTGGGTCCCTTGGAAGCCTTCATGGGCCCACCGGGCAGGGCCGGTGGGTCCCGCTGTGGTACTCGGGGGCCCACCAGGCAGGGCTGGTGGGTCCCGCTGTTTGCAGACTTCTTGCCAGAATTTGCACCCACAGTTACCCCCTCCAAGTTAGCTAGAGTTCATTCTGGCTGGCTTGGATTTGGTGCAAAAAACAGCAACTCCCTGTCACAAAAGGCACGAGGAAGCTTGTCGAGTGTTTAGCATAAAAAAGGACTGACCGGTTAAATTTTGATTGAACGGTCAATTTTGACCGATCGGTCAAATTTGACCGATCGGTCAAATTTTGACCGATCGGTCAAAATTCAACCGGTCAAGAATCGGGTGATCGGTCAAAAAACTCCAGTAGGAAATTTGACCGATCGGTTGAAATTTGACCGATCGGTAAATTTTTGACCGATCGGTTGAAATTTGACCGATCGGTAAATTTTTGACCGATCGGTCAAATTTTGATCGATCGATCAAAATTCAACCGGTCAAGGATCGGGTGATCGGTCAAAAAACATGGTTTTTTGACCGATCCAGTAAGAAATTTGACCGATCGGTTGAAATTTGACCGATCGGTAAATTTTTGACCGATCGGTCAAAATTCAACCGGTCATGGATCGGGTGATCGGTCAAAAAACATGGTTTTTTGACCGATCCAGAAGGAAATTTGACCGATCGGTTGAAATTTGACCGATCGGTAAATTTTTGACCGATCGGTCAAATTTTGACCGATCGGTCAAAATTCAACCGGTCAAGGATCGGGTGATCGGTCAAAAGACATGGTTTTTTGACAGATCTAGTAGAAAATCGACCGATCGGTCGAATTCGACGGATCGGTCAAGTCTGACCGATCGGTCAAAGTGATCGGTCGAAGTGATCGGTCAAAAAGTGATCGGTCAAAAAGTGATCGGTCAAATTTGATCGGTCAAATTTGATCGGTCAAGAGTGATCGGTCAAATTTGATCGGTCAAAAGTGATCGGTCAAAAAGTGATCGGTCAAATTTGATCGGTCAAGAAGTGATCGGTCGAATTTGATCGGTCAAATTCGACCTACCGATCGAGGTGATCGGGTGCAAATCGCCGATGGAAGGGGAGTGTGTGAACATCTTCATATCTGTTTATGGCACCGAAGGGAGAAGTGGAGAATGGTATGGTATGTTCGATCAGGTAGAGATCAGATTAAGAGAGAAGATTGATGATCGGTCAAACATCCACGTTCGGCTCCAGATCTAGTGTGTTTTTCGCCGATCAGACGGAAGACGATCAGGAGAATTTCGCCGATCGGGTGAATTTCACCGATCGGACAAAAAACATCCGGTCAAGAAATGGTTGATCGGCAAAATACCCACGTTTCGCTCCAGATCTAGTGTGTTTTTCGCCGATCAGACGGAAGACGATCGGGAGAATTTCGCCGATCGGGTGAATTTCACCGATCGGACAAAAAACATCCGGTCAAGAAATGGTTGATCGGCAAAATACCCACGTTTCGCTCCAGATCTAGTGTGTTTTTCGCCGATCAGATGGAAAACGAAGGGGAAGAAAGGGGTCGAGGTTCGCCGATTGGGCGAATTTGACCGATCGGTCAAATTTGATCGATCGGGCAAATTCGACTGATCGGAGCATCGATCGGGTGATTTTGCACTAAATTTGGAGAAAAACCCCCTTTTTGACCGATCGACGAAATCTTGACCGGCTGAATTATGCCCGATCGGTCGCCGGCTGCCGATCTGAGGCGGAGTTGGCGTTGTCGGTGAAGGGGGGGACGCTGCAGCTGTGCTTGATCAGGTGTGCGCTGCCGATCGGAGCCGAGGGCGTAGAGGTGGCCGTCGCCGGATCCGCGATCTGCAGCCGCTTGGAGAGGAGGAGAGAGTGCTCGTGCTTGTAGGACGCCGGAGCAGAGAGGGTACTGCAGTCACGGGGCCGGGGGATCACAAGTCACGGGTTGAGACAGCTCAAACCCCACTGTGCAGTCACGGGCTCCCACTGCTGCCATACTTTTTTTGAATGCATAAATGCTGGCCGTTGGATCAGGTCAGTGGGCTGTGATCGATCGCCTGAGGCTCTTCACTGTGCAGTCACGGGCTCTCACCGCTGACCCATTTTTGTGAATGGATGGAGTCACGGACCCAACAGTAACTGCTGCACTCTTGTGAATGAGAATAGTCACGGACCGTTGATCAGGTCAATGGGCCTGTGATTCACCGCCACGCAGAAGGCTGAATTATGGTGCACAATGCCATCGTTGTTGTGAAGGCATTGATGCACAAATGATGGCCGTTTGATGGAGTTTTGGTGTTTGCTCTTGTTTGAGAGTTGGATTTGAACGGCAACTTGGATTCCAAGTGGAACTCTGAATGGGATTGAATGGCAACTTGGGTTCCAAGTGGGACTCTGAATGGGATTGAATGGCAACTTGGGTTCCAAGTGGGAAGTTGAGTTGGATTGAAGGGCAAGTTGGATTCCGAGTGGGATCTTCTCTCTAAAGTTGGAGACTTGGAGCAGTCCCCTGGTTTGATGTTGAGCCCTTCTGTAAAAGTGAATCCCAATCGTCGATTGCATGCTCTTGAAATATTGTAATTGAATGACCCTGTCAGCTGTTATAACCCGCCAACAGGTATAAGTGTAATTTCCTAATCGAACTTCAATGTGGTTGCGCTTCGGAGCTCGTGGGCCTCCATGCTACGTCGAGTGCATGGACGAACAAGGGCAACTCCAGACGAAGGGCTAATCGATCGATTGCCGCTAACTGGTAACGGTCTAGGGGATCGACTTTTCTGGCTGAACTTTGCGAAAATGGCCTTGAAGTTTGATTGATCGGTTGAGACGATATGCCATTACTAGATGCTCAATTACTGTCGGGAGATCGGTGATTGATCTTCAAATGTTTTGACTACCCCCTGAACGGTTTGCCTGTAACTGTCAGCTATGTCCTCAAACTTTGCACAGCCGAGCATCAATTGTGTTTCAAAATTCTCTGTTGGGAGCCGAGGCTATGACTTAGTACTTTACTGCCAAATACTAGAATTAGGTTTGGACTTTGCCTTCGAATGCTGAGGTTCAGGCCTCAGACTTTGTCCTTGAATGGTTGATGAGTCTTCGTCTGTAAGTTGTTGGAGGATTGTTTCTCCTATCTCTCCAGTTGACAGGAGTTGGGTTGCAACATTCTCTTAACTAATTTGGAGCGTGGAGCACATGTCTTTGTATGTTGATGCTGGCTATAGAAGAGTGTAGATTCACCCCCTCATCGGTGGTGAACTTCCAGAACGTGTCTTCTTCGAGCATGAGAGCGCGTGATGCTCTCTTATGAGTGTCGAGTGGTAGAAGTCTTCTGTAGTGACTTGGTAAGTTTGAGGGATGTCCTGCCTTTGGAGCGACGTTGGTTGAATGCTGCAGAACGCGTTGGACCTTGATTTTCATGTCGAGATGTGTTGGGGCTAAGAGCTTGGTGCTTTGCTACACGTCGAGGCAGCGAAGGTGCCTCGGATTATGTATCTGAGTGTTGATATTCTGTTAGCTTGAAATTGAGAGTTGTGCTGTTTCACAACCCGAAACCGTTTAACATTTGCACGTAAAGGGTCGTGTCGCAACACGAGGCCCTAAACTTGTTAAACGACCTGGTAGCTTGAAATTGAGAGTTGTGCTGTTTCACAACCCGAAACCGTTTAACATTTGCACGTAAAGGGTCGTGTCGCAACACGAGGCCCTAAACTTGTTAAACGACCTGGTAGCTTGAAATTGAGAGTTGTGCTGTTTCACAACCCGAAACCGTTTAACATTTGCACGTATAGGGTCGTGTCGCAACACGAGGCCCTAAACTTGTTAAACGACCTGGTAGCTTGAAGGTTGAGCTGGCTCAACTTGAATTTGCTTGAAGATGAAACTGAATGTTGCGCTGTCTCATAACTCAGAATTTGGACAGACAAGTAGACGTTTGAGAGCAATCTTTATTCAACATAGAAATTACATCAGAGACGGAAATCTCTCTCTTTTTGGCGAGACCAGTCGATAAGATCTTTGCTTGCGATAGATTCGACGGTGTAGGTTCCTTTCCAGTTGGGAGTTAGTTTCCCACTGCTCCTCTCTTGTATTGGAAAAGACTGCTCTGAGTACCGGGCTTTTGATAGGAAATTGTCTTGGCAACCCTCTGGTCATAGGCTCGCTTGATCTTCTGTTGGTAGTTCGCAATACGAATGATCACCTGATCTCGCAGTTCTTCGGAGAAGTCAAGATCGTTTATTTGGAGCTCATCGTTTATCCCTTCTTCGACTGCTCTGGTCTTCAAGGTGTTAGTAGCCTTGTAGCTTCGTCTTGGCTTCGAGAGACTTTCCTCTGGAATGATTTCCACAGGATCCAGAGCGGACGTTGATTAGAATCGCCTCTGCTTGTGTGGGGCCAACACATTTGAGCAGTGTCCCATTGTGTGACCTGAAGTAGAGATTTGCATCTTGAATACTGTAGTATGGAAGTTTTCTTTGAAGTCTCTTCTGGCTTGAATTGAATCTTCTGCATTCGGTCTTCTTTGAAGAAGTCGAAGATTGGCTATCTCCAATCTTCGGTGGAGGCGATAATTTGTTGTTCGATGGTAACTTTAGGCGACTCTTGATAGTCGATTTGTATTTGCCTAGATAAGCGCTTCGGACTTTGCATTCGATTACCAAGGCGGTCTCCTTGAGGTTCGCCGAATGTCGAGGCAACGAGTGCACCTCAGACTTTGCATTCGAGTGCCGGCTGTCTTCTTGGGCTTCGTCGAATGCCGAGGCAGCGAGTGCACCCCCGGACTTTGTGGATATATAGCACATGCCTTTGCCTATCACCTCGTTGTAGTCTTCAAGTGAGCCCTTTCGTTTCGAACCTCACCCCCAATGTAGGGATTGGAGGAGAGTCAGACTTGAAAGGCTTAGGATATCGATGGGAGATGTCGATGATAGATTGTCTAGAAAGAGTGGGTTGTTGGATTGAAGTTGAGCCGCCGACTCATTGAGCGAGTCTCGGGTCGAAACTGATGTCGTTCTGAGTAACTTCCCTCTGGATGATCCTGATAGAGTCTTCGCCATTCAGTGAAAGCGAAGGAAGCAACCAGATCGCTCGTATCTAATAGGTTGCCTGCTCAACCGAGGGAGCTGAGAAGTTTGACTTTGAAGATCAGTTGTCTGCTCAACCGATCCGATGTTGTTGTCGAGCACATTGAGCTTTTTAAACGAATCCCACAGACGGCTCCAAACTGTGGGGGAAAATCTTCGTGCCGACCCGAAGACTCTCGCAGCACCAGTCAATTGAAATTGAAGTTGACGTCGAAGATTGTTGTTTGATCAATTAATTGAAGTTGAAGCCTTTGATATGTAAACAGAGAGATACAATCAGAGAGATTGTTGACACGAGATGTGATCTCGGAGTTCAGCCGAAGCCTACGTCTCCGTGCTATAGGGAGCAACCCGAATTCACTAACATTTATGTTGAAGTGATCTCGACAAGCCGAGTATCACTGAAAACTTTGATCTCTTCGAGAGAAAAAGAAGATCAAAGAGAGGTGGAAGATGGGAAGTTGGAAATCCCAGAGCTCTGGTTTTGGTTCTGGAATTTCGGATTTCGGATCTGAGTTTCGATCCCTCCTCCTCCTGAAGGCTCTGCTATTTATAGGATTCTCTGGTGGTAAATGGCGGTTTTCTGCTGTCGTATCTGGGGATCCTCCAGGTAAGGCTGGTGGGCTCCGCTGCCGTCTTAGGGGCCCACCAGGCAGGGCCGGTGGGTCCCGTTGTGGTTCTTGGGGGGCCCACCAGGCAGGGCTGGTGGGTCCCTCGGAAGCCTTCATGGGCCCACCGGGCAGAGCCGGTGGGTCTCGCTGTGGTACTCGGGGGCCCACCAGGCAGGGCTGGTGGGTCCCTTGGAAGCCTTCATGGGCCCACCGGGCAGGGCCGGTGGGTCCCGCTGTGGTACTCGGGGGCCCACCAGGTAGGGCTGGTGGGTCCCTTGGAAGCCTTCATGGGCCCACCGGGCAGGGCCGGTGGGTCCCGCTGTGGTACTCGGGGGCCCACCAGGCAGGACTGGTGGGTCCCTCGGAAGCCTTCATGGGCCCCCTGGGCAGGGCCGGTGGGTCCCGCTGTGGTACTTAGGGGCCCACCAGGCAGGGCCGGTGGGTCCCGTTGTGGTACTTGGGGGGCCCACCAGGCAGGGCTGGTGGGTCCCTCGGAAGCCTTCATGGGCCCACCGGGCAGGGCCGGTGGGTCCCGCTGTGGTACTCGGGGGCCCACCAGGCAGGGCTGGTGGGTCCCTTGGAAGCCTTCATGGGCCCACCGGGCAGGGCCGGTGGGTCCCGCTGTGGTACTCGGGGGCCCTCCAGGCAGGGCTGGTGGGTCCCTCGGAAGCCTTCATGGGCCCACCGGGCAGGGCCGGTGGGTCCCGCTGTGGTACTCGGGGGGCCCACCAGGCAGGGCTGGTGGGTTCCTCGGAAGCCTTCATGGGCCCACCGGGCAGGGCCGGTGGGTCCCGCTGTGGTACTCGGGGGCCCACCAGGCAGGGCTGGTGGGTCCCTTGGAAGCCTTCATGGGCCCACCGGGCAGGGCCGGTGGGTCCCGCTGTGGTACTCGGGGGCCCACCGGGCAGGGCTGGTGGGTCCCTTGGAAGCCTTCATGGGCCCACCGGGCAGGGCCGGTGGGTCCCGCTGTGGTACTCGGGGGCCCACTAGGTAGGGCTGGTGGGTCCCGCTGTTTGCAGACTTCTTGCCAGAATTTGCACCCACAGGGCCCAGCAAGGAGGCCCAGAACCAGTGCCACGTCATCAGCGCCACATCATCACTGCCATATCGGGCACGCGCCTACGCTATAAAAGGACCCCCAAGGCATCCAGGAAGGGGGTTGGTCATTCAATCAGAGGAGGAGGATTCCAGAGCAAGTGCTAGAGCTTAATTCTCTCCTTCTTGTACTCTTCTAGTTGCTCCGTGCAACCCCACTGTACGAAGCTTCTCTCGGCCTGTCGAGAGAACGCTCAACCTTATTATATTCAAATTATAGTGAAGATCAGGTGGCACCTCTCGCCCGGAGACGTAGGTCGTAAGACCGAACTCCGTCACCAATCCTTGTGTCATCGCTCTTTACTTTCTCTATCCATTCTCCCATCTCTCTAACTCTATAATCCATCTACATTCAATCAAGGCTGTGGGGCGGGGTTCCCGATCAAGGCGGCTCGGAAATTTCCCCCCACAATCTTTGGCGCCGTCTGTGGGATATCGTTAGAGGTCTTACCCACACCCCTACCGACTCCTATTCAACTTGCGGTGACGAGCCACAAGTCCTCATCCAAATCAACATCAACGCCATCATCACGCCGACATCAACACGCTCGATGGTGAAGGCCAGCACTAACCCACCAAAGGCGGGTGCTAAACGAACAAACGATATGCTGATCGAAGAAGAACAAGAAGTCTCGGTTGCAACCAACCGAAGAAATGTTCGGGAACGACTGGGGCCGCAAGGCAGCCTTCCAGAAGGGCACAGCGATCGGCGAGACCCATCATCCCCGAGGCGTCGGTCCGGCAAAGAACCTGCTATTCAAGGGAACGAGCCTCAGGCTACATATGAGATCTCGGCTGCTGACTTCCAGCTGTTAAATCTCATCAAGAAGAATGCGGCCCTCGAACAAGAGAGAGACTCCTTGAAGAAAGCAGCTGAGAGGGCGGGGGTTATGATCCTCAACTCTCCCGCTGCGACTGAAGGCCCACTGAAGACTCACCCAGCTGCGAGTCATCATCTTGAAGAACCATATGTGCCGCGGATCGAGAGGCGTCAGGTATCCACACAAGCACCAAGGCAAACGGTGTGGGATCGCCTCGATGTCGACGGTACACTAAGTTATCGCCGAGAAGGATCGCCTCAATCAACAAGGTCCACTGGACGTTCTATCCCTCCGCACATGAAAGCAACAAATGCCCGCGAGCTGCTCAACCGATTAAGGCATGCCGCCGACATGGGACACCGTCATCAAGACCGTAGACAGCTAATCACCTCGGTGGGGCCACTGCATCCCCAAGTTCTAGTAACCCCATTTCCTATGGGTTGGCGAACACCGAGCCTGCCAAAGTTTAACTGCATCAAGGGAGACCCTGCTCTCCATATCCTAGCCTACAAGCAGGCCCTGATGCCATATGAGTATGAGAATCATATCCTTTGTCGTATGTTCGCGGGAAGTCTCGAGGGACCTGCCCTCGACTGGTACCACACGCTGCCTACCGGTACGGTGGCCACATTCAAAGAGTTGGCTGAACTTTTCATGGACCATTATCGGCTAAACTTAAAGCCAGAAAAGAAGCTGGATACACTCTACCGGCTGAAGATGGGCTCCGATGAGTCTCTAAGGAGCTTCACGATGAGGTTTCGTAATGAGCACTCTGAGCTCACCGGTCGGTCCCATAATGAAGAGGCCATCATGCTGGCATTCCAGAATGCTATCCGGCCAGAGCTCCACGTCTACACCGACTTCATCCGGTACCCTCCCAGTACCTTAGAGGCAATGTTCAAGCGCGTACAGCGGGAGATAGAGGTGGAAGACAATCAGCAGGCCAGAAGACTACCCGAGCCCCGCGAGTATCGTGACTCCCGACATAAGAAAGATGATGAAGCTCCTAATGAAGCACGCTACAAGAAGTCTACCCATGCTGCGTCCGACCAAAAGGCCCAGGCCAAAAGGTACAATGAAGATCCGAAAGCCCCTCCAGTAGAAAAGAGGCGAACTCCAAGGGAGCAAAGGGTGTTCACTGAGCTGAACACCTCCATTGAAGACATCTTCGCCTACTTACAGAACGATCCCTTTTGCAAGTGGCCACAGCCTCTCCCTCCAAATTCTGACCAGGCGGGAGATACGACAGCCTACTGTGAGTTTCATCGTAGCCATGGCCACCCAACCTCTACATGTCGGAAGCTAAAGCATCACATCGAAGACCTGATCCAGGAAGGGTGGCTCGATGGCTACCTCGCTAACAAGGAACCAGGTCGAGAGAAGTAAAGGCAGCAGCAGTAGAAAAAAAAAAAGTCAATGTAATACATGGATGCATAATCGTAACGCCCGCTGGGCAACTTCTGAAAAAGTGTAACTGCAACTTCGTTATATCAATAAAATGTCTTTTTTTTTCTCAAAATCAAATCTCTCGAAGTTCGATTCCGCCCATTCGAGTCAGAAGCTCGAAGGCAATTCGGCTACGCCCTCTCGAGGCTAAAGTCCGATAAAAGGCTCCTGGCAACCCAGGTCAACCAAAGACCTTCAATTCCGCCCGTTCAAGTCGGAAGCTCGAAGGCAATTCGGCTACGCCCTCTCGAGGCTAAAGTCCGATAAAAAGGCTCCTGGCAACCCAGGTCAACCAAAGACCTTCGATTCTGCCCATTCAAGTTGGAAGCTCGAAGGCAATTCGGCTACGCCCTTTCAAGGCGAAAGTCCGATAAAAATGCTCCTGGCAACCCAGGTCAACCAAAGACCTTCGATTCCGCCCATTCAAGTCGGAAGCTCGAAGGCAATTCGGCTACGCCCTCTCGAGGCTAAAGTCCGATAAAAAGGCTCCTGGTAACCCAGGCCAACCAAAAACCTTCGATTCCGCCCATTCAAGTCGGAAGCTCGAAGGTAAGTCGGCTACGCCCTCTCGAGGCTAAAGTCCGATAAAAAGGCTCCTGGTAACCCAGGTCAACCAAAGACCTTCGATTCCGCCCATTCAAGTCGGAAGCTCGAAGGCAATTCGGCTACGCCCTTTCAAGGCGAAAGTCAGATAAAAATGCTCCTGACAATCCAGGTCAAGCTAAACTATCAACTATACTTATCCGAGGCGATGAGAATAAGTCCAAGGCAGACGTCGCCGCTTTGACATGCACCAAGTTCAAGGAGACGTCCTTGGCACTCGAAGACAAAGCCCGAGGTAACCAATGCCTCGGCACTCTACAAGCCCAAGGCCCAGCCCTTGGCACTCGAAGACAAAGTCCGAGGCGACCAATGCCTCGGCACTCTACAAGCCCAAGGCCCAGCCCTTGGCACTCGAAGACAAAGTCCGAGGCGACCAATGCCTCGGCACTCTACAAGCCCAAGGCCCAGCCCTTGGCATTCGAAGATAAAGTCCGAGGTAACCAATGCCTCGGCACTCTACAAGCCCAAGGCCTAGCCCTTGGCACTTGAAGATAAAGTTCGAGGCGACCAACGCCTCGGCACTCTACAAGCCCAAGGCCCAGCCCTTGGCACTTGAAGGCAAAGTTCGAGGCGACCAACGCCTCGGCACTCTACAAGCCCAAGGCCCAGCTCTTGGCACTCGAAGACAAAGTCCAAGGCGACCAACGCCTCGGCACTCTACAAGCCCAAGGCCCAGCCTTTGGCACATGAAGGCAAGGTTCGAGGCGACCAACGCCTCGGCACTCTACAAGCCCAAGGCCCAGCCCTTGGCACTTGAAGACAAAGCTTGAGGCGACCAATGCCTCGGCACTCTACAAGCCCAAGGCCCAGCCCTTGGCATTCGAAGATAAAGTCCGAGGTAACCAATGCCTCGGCACTCTACAAGCCCAAGGCCTAGCCCTTGGCACTCGAAGATAAAGTTTGAGGCGACCAACGCCTCGGCACTCTACAAGCCCAAGGCCCAGCCCTTGGCACTTGAAGGCAAAGTTCGAGGCGACCAACGCCTCGGCACTCTACAAGCCCAAGGCCCAGCCCTTGGCACTTGAAGACAAAGCTTGAGGCGACCAATGCCTCGGCACTCTACAAGCCCAAGGCCCAGCCCTTGGCATTCGAAGATAAAGTCCGAGGTAACTAATGCCTCGGCACTCTACAAGCCCAAGGCCTAGCCCTTGGCACTCAAAGATAAAGTTCGAGGCGACCAACGCCTCGGCACTCTACAAGCCCAAGGCCCAGCCCTTGGCACTTGAAGACAAAGCTTGAGGCGACCAATGCCTCGGCACTCTACAAGCCCAAGGCCCAGCCCTTGGCATTCGAAGATAAAGTCCGAGGTAACCAATGCCTCGGCACTCTACAAGTCCAAGGCCTAGCCCTTGGCACTCGAAGATAAAGTCCGAGGCGACCAATGCCTCGGCACTCTACAAGCCCAAGGCGTAGCCCTTGGCACTCGAAAATAAAGTCCGAGGCGACCAATGCCTCGACACTCTACAAGCCCAAGGCCTAGCCCTTGGCACTCGAAGATAAAAGTCCGAGGCGACCAATGCCTCGGCACTCTACAAGCCCAAGGCCCAGTCCTTGGCACTTGAAGACAAAGTCCGAGGCGACCAATGCCTCGGCACTCTACGAGCCCAAGGCCCAGTCCTTGGCACTTGAAGACAAAGTTCGAGGCGACCAACGCCTCGGCACTCTACAAGCCCAAGGCCCAGCCCTTGGCATTCGAAGACAAAGTCCGAGGCGACTCTGTCAGTGGTTGGTCTAACTCTGTCAGTGCGTGTATCCACACTGGTGCAGTCGACGGTGGGTAACACGGGATAAAATGGTGCTTCCTTGATCCTGGCTAAGTCAACACCCTCACCTGACCGTAGTACCTGACGAATACAGTAACCAGGTGCGGTAGTACTTTGGGTGAAGACTGGCTGGCCATCATGCGGTGTCATCCTAGATTATCTCTAAGAAACCCCCTCGAATATAGCATTGTCCCTTGCCGACATCCCCACTCACCAGTGTTTTACCGAAAAAGTGTCGGTTTCAAACGGGGCTGAAATTCGAAAAATACACTACTTTCAATACCGACACTTTTTGGCCTCTTCTAGCAGCCCCAATAATGGGGTGTCGGCATCAACAAGCAACCACCCCTCGGTTTCGTCAGAAAACCGAGAGGGGGTGTGTGTCGGCATCAACAAGCAGCCCCCCCTCGGTTTCGCACAAAAACCGAGTGGGGAAGGGACGACGGCACACCATCAGCAACACACCCCTCGGTTTCGTCAGAAAACCGAGAGGGGGTGTGTGTCGGCATCAACAAGCGACCCCCCTCGATTTCGCACGGAAAACCAAGTGGGGAGGGCGCGACGGCACACCATCAGCAGCCCACCCCTCGGCTTCGACAGAAAACCGAGAGGGGGGGTGCTCGGCGCCATCCAAACTTATTAGTCAATCTAATTCAAGTGGCATTCGCACACAAGGATCAGCCAAAGACGAAGAGTTATCTTCTATTGGGTTGGTTGAATAGCATCTCAACCTAACCTATTGAGTTGGCCGTACAAACTTCACAAGCAAAATTCCTCCTTCTTATCTGGGGGTGGACTCGTGGTAACCGTCGCGTCATCACTAGGGCCCGACTGCAGTCCCTAGTGAATACAGTAACTAGGTGCAGTTGGGTGTCGAACAGAGACGGATGAGTTACCACGTATCGATGCCTCTCCAAGACGCGCGTAGGACACTTGGCCAATGCGTTCTTTAGAGTCATCTCTTTATGAAGGTGATTACCGGAAAAGTTACTCGTCAAAGTGTATGATGTTTCACGTCCACTTTGACCGGTTTTTCGATGCCTACACAACGGCACCTTATACGCATTCATCCGACATGCGTATGAAAAGTTATGACTGTCAGAAGGACTCAAGGTCTTTTTCTTCAAAGATTAGCACCAGAATAATTACACGGTAATGACGGTTACGCTCGAGCCCTCAATTTGATTCGTTACGCGCCCAACTCGTATCAGGCCGAGTGCCGGGTATGAAAGAAGAACTCGCACCTCTCCCGGCCCATACGTAGATGCTCTTGGTGACAACCGATCATAATGGGAATAGGGGGTCGAATGAACCAAACACCCTCCCGTGCATTCTCCTCATGTAATTCGTCACACGACGACGATGACGAACCTAACTCGTCCTCCCCTGCCGCGCACTCCGTCTCGCAGCGGACCGAGGCGACCCCTCCGTGCGTGCTGTCTCACAGCGACCCGAGGCAACCCCGCATGTCCTCTTTGCAGCAGCCCAAGCCAACGTCGAGGGGGTCAGCGAACCACACCCGGGTGTCCCTCCTCGCATGACAATGGCTTCCATGCGCATCCTCCAGCCACTGCCGTCCGCACCCAGCATCGACCACCGCTGTTGCTACAGCCGTCCGACCCGTAGCACAGCACAAGAGAGATGGAAAGAGGAAGGACCTCGCGCACGGATCTCTCTCGCACCCGCTCTCGCTCACGAGGACCTTCTCTCTCGCCGAAGGCTCTCTCTCGCACCCGCTCTCTCTCGCGAGGACCTTCTCTCTTGCCGAAGGCTTTCTCTCGCACCCGCTCTCTCTCGCACGGATCGCCACAGAGAAGGAAAGAGAGAGAGAGAAAGGAAAAAGAGAGAGAGAGAGACGTCTGCTCTCTCACCGAAGAACAGAGAAAAAGAAGAAGAGAAGGGGGGAACACCCACGCCCTTCTCCGACCCGGCCGGGGCCTGTGCTCGAAGCCGCCGACGGCCGACCCCTGCAGCCGCGCCCCGCGCCCGGAGTCGCACGTCGACCACCGCTTCCGCACCGCCTCCGTCCGTCGCTGACAGCCGGACCCCGCCAGCGGCTGCGCTGCGCCAGCCGGCCACCACAGCTGAGCCTGCGCCAGCCCGCCGCTCCGCGCGCCAATCGGCCACCGCCTACGACCGGCCACCGCTGCAGCACCCACACCGGTGTCCGACCGCTGCCGCTGTAGCCCGAGCCCGCGTGACCCGTGGAGAAGAAGAAGCAGAAAAAGTGAGAGAGAGAAAGGAAAGACAGAGAGAGAGAGGGACGCCCATCTCCCATTTGAGAGCCAAAGAATAGAAAGAGAGAGAGCGGGGTGCAGTGAACCCCGCCCCACAGCCTCACGTGAATGCAAGCCTTGAATGCAGTGTCTTTCTTTTTGAGGAGATTGTGGCGCGGGCTCAGCGGGCTGCTCTCTTACGCTCTCACGTGAACGAAATACAAAGATAAGGAAAGAGCGAAGTAAAATAAGGAAAGAGAGAACTAAAGAAAGGAAAAGGCTCTCGGTATGCTCTCGGTACCCTCTCGGTAACCACTCGGTATGCTCTCGGTACTCACTCGGTATGCACTCGGTACCCTCTCGGTATCCACTCGGTCGGAAAACGCACTGCCTTTTCGGAAACACCCCCTTGGAAAATCGAGACTTTTTGGCTTGCACCAAAAGGGTCTCGGTACCCACCCGGTATGCTCTCGGTACCCACTCGGTATGCACTCGGTACCCTCTCGGTATCCACTCGGTTGGAAAACGCACTGTTTTTTCGGAAACACCCCCTCGCAAAACCGAGACTTTTTGGCTCGTGCCAAAAAGGGTCTCAGCATCGGCGGAAGAAGGCCCTGCTAATACGAACCGCGGCACCGACAACCCTCGCCAACCGTGCCAGGATCCTAAAGCGTTTGCACCATGGAATCCCAGCCGACCCAGGGGGTCCTGACCCGACTGGGAGGGGGTAACTGTGGGTGCAAAAATTATACCGGACCAGATCAGAGCAGCATGGGCCCGCGCAACGGCCCAAATGGGTAAGCCCGCCTGGGCTCACATGGGCCCACTCTACGAGGCTCGCAGATCAAGCCCTACCCCTTATTGGGCCCGAACAACGGCCCAATAAGGGCCCAGCAAGGAGGCCCAGAACCAGTGCCACGTCATCAGCGCACATCATCACTGCCATATCGGGCACGCGCCTACGCTATAAAAGGACCCCCAAGGCATCCAGGAAGGGGGTTGGTCATTCAATCAGAGGAGGAGGATTCCAGAGCAAGTGCTAGAGCTTAATTCTCTCCTTCTTGTACTCTTCTAGTTGCTCCGTGCAACCCCACTGTACGAAGCTTCTCTCGGCCTGTCGAGAGAACGCTCAACCTTATTATATTCAAATTATAGTGAAGATCAGGTGGCACCTCTCGCCCGGAGACGTAGGTCGTAAGACCGAACTCCGTCACCAATCCTTGTGTCATCGCTCTTTACTTTCTCTATCCATTCTCCCATCTCTCTAACTCTACAATCCATCTACATTCAATCAAGGCTGTGGGGCGGGGTTCCCGATCAAGGCGGCTCGGAAATTTCCCCCCACAGTCATCACTGCCAAAGCACCCCAGGGGGAGAGGTTGTCCCCACACCTCCCCCAGGCTTTGAATTCTTCAGCGGTTCCTCTCTTGGAGGTGCCCTCTAGGGTTTTCTTCAGCTCCCTCACGTGTCTCCACCTTGGACGCCCACCTTTATTTACAGAGGCCTTGGCTTGCACTACAAACAACCAATTACTTTGCTTTTGCGCCAAACAACCCGGGAGTGGGAGCCCATCACGTCGGCACCTCTTGGGCCGAACTCACTGGCTGGACCCCAACACCATGCTACCTAACTCAATGTAGCCTAGGCCCTATTTGGTTTAGCTTTTTTCGGTTCCTGCCATGGGGGCTCATCCGCCGATAAGCTGCAACGAGGATGGAGAGAGAAATCGCAACCTCGTCGCCACAATTTCTCTCTCCTAGGTAATGCATCTTTTTGCACCTATACGCGTGGTGGTTTAGCGGATGTGGCTCCCCATTTTGGTTCTCCATTTCACTCTGCCAAACACTTCAAAACAACAAAAAGGTAATGCCCGGAGATAACACACATAAAAGCAGATGGTTGTTTCGGCCAGTTGGCTGTCTGTGTTGTTCCCACCAGATTGGTGGTCTTGTTTCCGCCGGAGGATGGTTTGTCTTCCTACACCCTGAATGTAGTGGTCTCCATCTGTAGCGCCGCCTTGTGGTGCCTCCCGGAGGTCCGATCATGACCTCCCCTTTGCATGAACCAAAAAAAAAAACAACATAAAATCTAGGCCAAATACGACCTAACATCCAAGAACCCTCACTTAAACCATCCAAAGATTCCAAACAAGTCACTGCCAACTGTACTGCAACAGGGGCTTCTAGACACCAAAAGTTGGATCACACTAGATGGAGTGCATAATCCCACTCTTGGGGATCAATAAGGGGGGGCTCTCTCTAAAGGGAGATTTGATTCCTTTGGTTTCGATCTCCCACGGCCGCCTAAGAGCAGTTGGTAGTGGTACCACCCATTCTGGGCACTCACCGGCCGGGTCCACTCCGGCTGCAACATCCTTGATGGTGACTTCCAAAGGGGCCACGTGGCCACGTGGGTCTCTTTGCCGCTTCTGTGGTGGTGTTCCTTTGGTTTGTGTCGAGTCTTCTCGACGTCCGTGATGTGGCGACTCTCTGTTGAGATCATGTGTCGTTGGTGTAACGACTCTGGTGTCGCTTAGTTAGAGCGCTTTGTACCGAAAAAAAATTAATAAAAAGAAATTGATTTCATGGCGTAGCGGACCTCTCTCA
Organism: Chamaelirium japonicum; assembly: GCA_947650365.1. Taxonomy (NCBI): domain Eukaryota; kingdom Viridiplantae; phylum Streptophyta; class Magnoliopsida; order Liliales; family Melanthiaceae; genus Chamaelirium; species Chamaelirium japonicum. The sequence goes on from OX393549.1 coordinate 88,671,357, forward strand.
TGTTGTGATACGTGGACATCTTTTAAAGAGTTAGAATTCTTCTTCTGTGTATAAACGCGGTTCTCTTCTAAATCCATTTAAAAACTTACCATAAAGATGATAAATTTTCATTCAATATCATTTAATGGTCATTTGATTTGATGTTAATCTCTCTTTCTCTCTCTCTAACGAGTGAATCACATTCGTTTCAGATTTCACACTTTTTCGAACAGTTGTGATATCGTCTTTGTCAAATGCCGTGCATCAAGCACATTCAGACGTTGCCCGGGTTACATAGTGGGGGCGCTAGGCCCTCTAGCTAGGGCCCAAGAGTCATCACACATGTGCACGACTACATAACCACAGGAGAAACGCCCACCTGGCCCACAAAAGTCTCTACACCACGAACCGGAGCATGGCACACCGCACGAGGAAAGGGCCCACATGGCCCCAGGAAGTCACCGCACGAAAGAGCGGAGGCACCATAGCAAGCACCAGAAGGGCCTACCTAGCACTCGGAAATCGCTACACAACGAGCGGAAAATAAGTATCGAACCCGGGATAACGCTCAGCAGTACCGCTACCAACTGCCCAAAGTAGCGGGTGGTGGGTCACATAAGCTACTTTACTCTCAGGGGGCAAGAACAAATGCATGCACCAAGTTTTTATAGCAAACATTAGAGAAATGGGTAAAGATACTCCAATTATTCATTGCCCTCGACTGAGACTTGAAAGGAAATCTCATAATGGATTTTTTTTTTATCGCAAATCAAGGGGGTTCTATTCGTGGTGCCTCAGACCTAGAAATAAAATCACTACTAGTAAGATCATCTTGGTTAATGTAGGTAGAGGAAGACTCTTCCTCAAAAGCAGAAAGACGCTTATCCAAAGCTACAATATCAGAGATACAATCAAAAAGTGTGATTAGGGAGAAATATGAGTGTAATAGGCTCGATTCAAAGGCCCTCTCCCCCCTATAGGTTTCGCTCGGGTGCCCGAGCATTACAGCAAGCCCCTCCTCTCCACTGTCCAGTTTGGCACCCGGGCACTAATTTCGGGCGCCCGAGCTCCGATCGCAGCAGCCCCTGTTATTTTGCTTCTGTCTAGTTTGGTGCCAGGGCACCGATTTTGGGATCTCGAACTCTGATTTCTACAGGCCACGAGATTTGATGATTTTTTTTTTTTCAGATCTGTTTGGGCTGTCGGATAGGGGGATCAAAGGTGTGATTGTACGTATTAGATCCTTCCTAATATATAAAGAAGGTCTAGGGTTTGGATTTGAAAAATTACATCATTGGTTTGTTTGAGGAAAGATTGGAGAGTCATCTTCGAGGTTTCTCATTGAAGGATTCTTGGAACCCACTATACTCTTCATCGAATAAGAAGATTTTCGTGGGTGTTGCTGCCGATAGACGTAGGCAAGATTGATGAATCAGTTAAAATCCTTGTGTCTCCTGGTTTGTTTGTGATCTCGGTTTTCTTTTGTGTTTGATTTGTATTTGCATCTCGTATATCATTGTATTAGCTCATTGCACACTTCCGCCGTACAACAAAATCTTTCATTCATATCCCATAGTGTGAGCTACCTGATTAGCATCACGAAATGCATGTTGTATACGATAACATGGCACAATAATCGGGAAACCGAAGCCACACAATAATAGCTGGGAAACTGAAGATCAGAAGTAACAGCAATACACTAAGTTGATAAGGCATATACGATCCGTGGTCTTTGGCTAGGGATTCGAATAAATACTACATGCCATATTTCCTTCCGCTCTGCAGTGGCAGGCCTCCCTCTCACCTCAGCAGCATGTGAGGTTATTAAAAAGGGGGACATCTCTCTCACTCTTGTGGCGAGTTTCGATCCTTGGTCTATCTTGTATCGACACACTAACAGATGATATACTGACCACTATAGTGGTCATTTTCTTGATTAGTTTAATATAACTGGTTGGGGGCCGCCTAGCCCTCCCTCAAAAAAAAAAAAAAAATTGACAACCTTAATCACATAAAGAGCAGTAAGCTCAAAAAGAAATTTAAAACAAAATTTCACAAAATCCCCTCCCATGCATGAAATTCCAGTCATTATGAACTCACCATAGAACCAATCTAACTACGATTTCTTGGATGCTGGTAAACTGACGACATTTTTTTTTTTTTTCTCAATTCATACGTCCGAAACTACAGCCACTTAAGCAATAGCAAGCAAGTCTTCTTGGTTTCCATTCCACATACAATCTTTGCAATCACATTCCTTCCAGGCTTGCCTCTTTTTCGCCGGTGCCGAGACTCCGACCTTCATCCTCACCAGAAGCGCAGGTGGCTTGCAACCTACCGGCACACGACTCGTGGCGGCGAACACGACCCGTCTCTCCAACGACATGTCCGCCGATCCGATTACATCCTTCCAGGCAACCTCACCTCTGCCCAGTAGCTTAGATCCCTTGATCCTTGCGAGGACCGGCGTAGTTCGCCTCCACCTCAGCTCGAACACTACGCTACGAGGCCCGAGCAGCTCCCCGAGAGGGTCCACTGCCCCCTGGCACTCTAGAGTGGCTAGCTCGTTCCAACAGAGCTCGCTTGTGCACCGGACCTCTCGCGTGTCGATCTTGATCCTTCTCCCACCTCCGGCAAAGACATAGTATCGAACGAAGAGGTTGCCGGAGAGGTCTAGATCGGAATTTGTCAATCTGATGATGTTCAGATGGCATGAGAGAAGAGGGGAATCATGGGTTTGAGCCATGAGAGAGAGAGAGAGAGAGAGAGAGAGAGAGAGAGAGAGAGAGAGAGAGAGAGAGAGTTGAAGGAATGGTTGAAGGAGAGGGATAGTATAGAGGGGATATATAGCTGCAAAAGTACTCAACTTTTGGTGGGCATGGATTAGATAATAGGAGAAAAATATCACCACTCCAAATCTTTGTGCTCGTTTGGGGATTAACCGCAGGCTTTGTTGGTGTTGAGTAGTTAGTCCCATATTATAAAGTAAGTCTCAATAGCTAGCCACATAGGGGTCCCTCCTTCCCCTATTTTCCTCGGTTAGAGCTAGGGTTTCTCCCCTCCTGGTCTCTCCGAACGCTGGGGAGGTCAGGGGATCTTGTTTGGCGGCTTGATGGGAGGTCGGAGTAGGCCCTTCTCCTTTCCCTCTACATAGGGGTTCCCTACATCAGCACGGCCTTTTGTGTTCGTTGATCTGGCGGTGAGAGGCCCCTCCTACTCGGATCGAAGCTTTCCGAGCTCAAATCAGCGGTTTTTCGACCGAAGTGCAGTCGGATTTGTGGATTCTAGACCTCGAGCGAAGTTTGTCGTGGCTTTCCCAGCCCTTCGCTGAATCGGTGACTGAGATTGGTGGTTCGAGGCAGTAGGCCAGTTCGTTGTAGATCGGGGGCTTCAGAGCTGCTTTCTTCTCAGCCGTGGCTGGTGGCGGCGGTGGATTAGGTGTCAGATCCAATTTTTTTTTTTTGTTTTTTTGTTTCCTTCTTTTTATGAGAGCCTCTGGTTGCTCCCTGCTGTTGTGTGTTTGTATTTTCTACTCGTCAGAGTCTGTCATTCGTCATCCGACGACTTGTTTATTTGCCGGTATGGCGATGGTGTTGGGTCCGGTCAGTTTTTGGCGGACTGTGTTTGTCCTCGCAAGTGGACGGGCTGGGGTGTTGCCACCGGGTTGGTGGTCTTTGTTTTCTCCGTAGTGTGGCGGTTTCTTATGCAGCGCTGGCATGTGGCGCCTCCTGGGGGTCCGAGTGTGACCTCCTCCTTCCAAATGAAAAAAAAGGTATGTAAGTACATCAAATCTAAAAGGTTTGTTCAACTGTCCATTTTAATCAGTTTCGTGTCCGGTTTAATTTCAGTCCAGGCTAAAACCAAAATTTTGACCGAAATAATGGCCGGAATAAGTTTAAAATGATAAAAAAAAATATTTTAATGGGTTCTTTTATAAAAAAAATTAAGTATTTTATAGTTGTGTATACATATTTACATGAATTATATAAAGAAAACACTCACCAAACACATAGTAAGTAAACTAAATAATCATGATAACCAAGATGGAATGCCAGTAAACTGGAAAGTAAACTTAATAATCACAATATTTTATATAAATTTACATAATGCACCAGCCTTCATGAAATCTGTGAGTTGGTTTCAGTCGAAATTACTGAAAAACTTTCGAAATAATCAACTTCGCAAAAATCAGTATCGAAATTAGGGATAGCACGTGACTTTGATAGGCCACCGTGCTTTCTGTCAAAATTTCGTCGATAAAGACGAAATGAAGCTGGATTCGATAGGAATCCACCGTTTCGTCTAAAATTTTAAAATTGAACCGAAATTTCTTCAAAATCAGAACGAGTCCGGGTTTCAAAGACCCTTTCCTTTTGGCTTCGATTGGTCAAAATCAAAATATTTCGATAAAATTTTAAAATTTTAAACCATGACCTACATTAATATATTAAATTGAGACGAGAAAGTCAACTTATAATTTTAAAAAAATTCATAACATTGACGAAAAAGGAATGGTACTCTTAATTTTTGTAAGGAAGAGAGGGAAAGTCTCACGCCTCGCACAAACGCACAATCGGATTTTGACCTTAGAAACTGTGTATGCAGAAGAAGAAACCACATCGATCCATGGCTGACGTAGCCACCCATGTTTCTAAAGGGAGCCCGTCGTGTAACCACACACCATGGCATTGATGTGTGCCTCATTTCCACACTTATACAATCTCTGCTCTATAAAGAGAAAGGACCTTATGAAAAAAATTTAGTTATATCCTGGGTTGAATAATTTAAAGAACAAAATAGAAAACCCACCACATAGTTGTTGGGATCCGAGGCCCTCGCGCAGCGAAACACGATGAGCGTAGAAGCACCACGACGAAGACGACCACCGACAAGACCGAGATAATAGAGATAACAAGCAGAACACCCAAGAAAATTCCGGCAACGACCGATCGATGGATTCACTAGTATGGAAACAATCTGAGTACAATTACAATTGCCTCTACCCAATCCCTCATACCCCCACAAAGAAATCACACCTTGAGAGAAGAGAACCCGCAGCCATACACCCCTTGGAATAAGAGGAAACCCTTTCCAAAACCCCACTGGTCTTCAATGGTTTCCTTTCCCTCTCCCATGGTGATGGATACCTTCTAATCTCTCCCTTAGTTCTCTCTTGTGCCTTGAGATAATCCATGATACCCTAGGTTCGTTCTAGGACCTCCCTTTTATAGGGTTATATTCGTATTCGACTTGGGAAAGGAGTCCCATGAAAAAATGTAGGCCAAAACGAGTCACCCGCATTCTGCCAGTCACAGTCGTGTGCATGACCTGGGGACGTCGTGCGCACGACTCGACCCGTCTTCTCGCACGACTTTTCTATCGATGTTAGTCGTGCGCACGACCTGACAGTCGTACGCACGACTCTTCCTGGCCGACCCTTTCTTGCTCCTGAAGCTCCGTCTTCTGTCGTTTCTTCGCGCACGAACCTCGGAGTTGTATGCGGCTTGTTTGGAGCCACATCTTCAACAGTAGTGGTCTATTTTCAGCCCCTTATGGTCCTTAAAGAGTTTCCTATTTAAAGTTAAGTTCGAATAAAGTTTGCAAACGCTAAGACCTTGTGGTTAGACTTTGGTAAGCACGAGATTCTTCTGCCACGTGCAGGTAATAGCAAATTTTTTAAATAATAATTTTAACCTTACATATAAAGAGTAATAATCCATTAACAATTAACAAAGAGTATCAATCTGGTAGCAAAAAGTAACTATTGATAAAGAGTAATAATCTGGTAGCAAAGAGTAATAATTTGATATGGTAACATGCATTAATTTTAGCTAGATTGATTAAAAATAATATTTATATACATCCGATCATAATATAATCATTTTGTGATAAAAAATGCATTTAACTTATGTTAAGCAAAGTCGGTTCTATCTCACACATAGATGAGTAACGATTTGGTAAAAAAGCGTAATTATTTGTTAAATAATATTTCTGCATACCTGATCACTATATGAATTTTTTATTTTGTAACAAAAAAGGCATTTAACTATGCGAAGCCAAACCAATTCTATCTCGCACATAAATAGTAACAAACTGGTAAAAAAAAGACTTTTTTTTATAAAAAATATACAAATAAAATTTTTAGATTGTTTTATGATTTTAAATCGAAGGTTCGGAGTGGTTTCAAATTGTTTTCATGCAAGACAAGGTTCAAGTTCAGTTGATGGCAGAAAATATAAATTTGATGAACTTCGACGGGATATTATTCTCATTTTTTTTTTGGATCGGTAGGATTTTAGGAGGGACCTAATGCAATATTTTTTTTTTTTTTGAGAACCCCTCCTCAAAGGAGGGAGGGTTTGACGGACCCCAACCAGAAACCAATTAAAAACTAGGCAAGAATTCTGTTACAAAAAAGAAGTGCCTCCTCCCCTAGTTTATCGTACCAAGGGATCATCCAGGTTTTGAAGAAGGAGCACACCGAATGCCGCAACTGCTCCGGCCCTGAAGACTTGCCATTGAAAATCCGGTTATTCCGCTCAAGCCAGATGACCCAAACGATCGCCATGACCAGCTGATCCCACGTCTTCCTAGTTTCCTCTGGAATTCTTCTCCTTCTCCACGAACTCCATAGGCCACGGAGTGTCCGTGGGTGTGAGGAGATCCCTGCCTTCCCTTCGAAGTGATCCCACAATTGCCTAGCAAAAGGGCACCCGAGTAGCAGGTGTGACGCCGTCTCCTCCTCCGAGGCGCAGAAAGTACACGAGGCGTCCGACGTCTGGGGGTGATTCCGCCTCAACAGATTCGCCTTCATTAGAATCTTGTTCCTCGAAGCTAGTAGGGAAAACACCTGAACCTTCGAGGGGGCCTTTGTCCTCCAAATTGCCTTCGACGGTTTATGTCGTTGAAGTCGAGGAAGCAGATGCTCATAGAACGATCTAACGGAGAAAACCCCTGAAGAAGTGCAGTTCCACCGGACTTCATCTCGCGACGTCCTGAAGGAAGCCGCCTGCAGAATAGTGGTAAGATCCTGCATCTCCCGTCGACTCTTCCGGTCTAGCAGCGCCCCTAGCTTTATACTCCAACTCATCGAGCCATTCCTTCTACAAGCTTGGGAGCGGACGGAAGCGCCCTTACTCCGGGCCAAGGAGAATAGCGATGGAAAGAGCTGCTCCAACGGCCTAGTCCCAAGCCAAGTATCCTTCCAAAATCTTATATCCCGACCATCGCCTAGAGTAAGTGTGGTCGCCTCCTTGTAGAAGTCTTTGACCCTCAGAATGCCCCTCCAAAAATGAGAAATTTTTCCCGAGACCCTACCTCTCGCTTGCAAAGGAGAGAACCTCTTGAAATATTTCGCCAGAAGAACATCTCTCCAAGATCCACCCGAACCTTGTTGCAGCCTCCACCACCATTCCCCAGCATCGATATATTGAACCTGCGCAGGTCTAAGACCCCCAGGCCTCCTAGCTTCTTCGGCAGACAAACTTGGTCCCATCTCAATAGATTGTAGCCTCCCGTGTTGACCCCCACACCACGCCAAAGGAAGGATCGCCGTATCTTGTCGATCCTATCTATTACCCAAGATGGCAGGTAGTAGAAGGAAAGGTAGTAAGAAGGAATCGAAGATAGAACTGAATTCACCAGCACGAGTCTGCCACCTGAGGACAGAAAACGACCCTTCCAACCCTCCAATCTCCTCTCGATCTTCAGAATCAGCTGCTCCCAATCCTCCCGCCTAAGAGCCTTATCACTGATAGGCAATCCCAAGTATTTCATTGGCAAAGTAGCTTCCTTACAATTCAACAGTCTAGCTAAACCCCTTCCTGCATCCCCCGTGCCAATGTAATACAGGTTGCTCTTCTGGAAGTTAATCTTCAGGCCTGACGTCAATTCCAGCCCATACAGAAGTATCTTGAGCGAGACCATCTGGAAAGGGCAAGCCATGGTGAATAGGAGTGAGTCGTCTGCATAATGCAAATTCGAGGTGGTTCAACCATGCCCGCCCACTCCCTTCACAAGACCTTCAGCGTTCGCCTTGCGAATCGAGGCATCAAAAGCATCGACTACCAAAATAAAAAGATACGGTGAAAGGGGACAACCTTGCTTCAGGCCTTTGTAAACCTTGAAGTCCTTACCCTGTTCCCCATTGATAAGGCAAGACAGCTTCGAGAAAACTAAAATCTCTCTTATCCATCCCACCAATTGCTAGAGAAGCCCTTCGCCTTCAGCAGATCAAGCAAAAATTCCTATTTGATCTGGTCGAAAGCTCTCTCGAAGTCCAGCTTCAGCAACACCCCCTCTTCTCCAGATTCGCGCAGGTGAAAGATAGTCTCATGAGCCGCAGCCACACTGTCCAGAATAAATCGCCCCTTGATGAAAGCTGTCTGGGAGGGGGAGACCAGCAAAGAGATGTTGTCCGCTAGACGATTAGCTAGGACCTTCGAGACGATCTTATAGAGGCAATTCGACAGAGAGATCGGCCTTAAGTCTCGAATAGCTTCTGCACCAGATTTCTTAGGAAGAAGGATTATCCAGGAGTGATTCAAGTAGTGAAGACGTACCTTGCCCGAGAAGAAGTCTCGTAAAAAATGGCAAAGGTCGCCCTTTAGCATATCCCAGTACTTCTGGTAGAAGGCCATAGGGAACCCATCTGGCCCTGGAGCTCCATCACCTTTGGACTGAAAAACCGCTCTCCGGAATTCCTCGTCGTTGAATTCCGTGTCAATGCCTGTGTCACCATGCAATCTCTGGAAATCCATACCGACCCAGTCAAATGAGACCCCTGTGGCTCCTTCTGTCTCCCGGAAGGAGCTCTTGAAGAAGGAGGTAGCTGCCTCCAGGATATCGGAAGTGGCATTCAACGATCGCCCCTCGTGCCACAGAGAAGTCAGAAAGTTCTTCCTTCTACGGGCATTGGCCACCTTGTGGAAATAGGTGGTATTCGCATCACCCAGCTTGACCCACTGCTCCTTCGATCTTTGCCTCCACATCTCTTCCTCCTTCCGCAAGAGAAGGACCAGATTCTCATTCAGCTTCTTCAACTCCGCGGCTTCCAGCTGCGTCAGATTGGCAGATTCTCCTCGAACTTCAAGGGACTGAATTGCTGCCAAGGTAAAGGATTTCTGCCGCAGTACATTACCAAAATGGTCCCTGCTCCAACACAAAAGTTTCCTCTTGATAAACCTGAGCTTGCTAGTCAGGTTCAAAGCCGAGTTATCAAGGTTGCCCGCTTCCTCCCACCATCCAGCCAACAGCTCCTGGAAACCCTCCTCCACTGACCACATTAGCTCAAACCTAAAGGGGGGGCGCACTGGAGAAATAGAGTCGGTTGAGAGAAGAATTGGGGCATGATCGAACACGCAGGAAGCCAGACCTGACTGAATCGAACCGGGAAAGCGGGAGTCCCAGTCCGCAGAAATCAGGAACCGATCAAGCCTGGCCAAAATAGGGTCTTCTTTCTTGTTACTCCAGGTGAAGGTGCGGCCTGTTAAAGGAAGATCTATAAGCTCCTGTTGCTGGATGAAGAGGGAGAAAGCTCTCATAGCAGAAATGTCACCACCACTGCGTAGCCTCTCTCCCGACCCTGTCATGACATTGAAATCCCCTGCGACCACCCACGGGCCAGGAAAGCTCACCCGGAGCGAGGACAATTCGGTCCAGAAGTCGTCACCTCTACTGTGATCTGTAGGGCCGTAGACCGAGGATATCATCCACTCCTCACCGTCCAGCCTGTTCTGTAAAATAAGAGAAAGGGAGAAAACTCCAACAATCGTATTCCGCAGTAAGAAAAGGTCATCGCTGTACCCTACCAGAATACCCCCTGAAGCTCCTGTAGTGTCTTTCGCTTCCTATTTAGCAATCTTCTTCGTGCTGAGAGAGCGAAAAAAGTGGCTGGTAGGATTCTCTCGTTTCGATTCCTGGACGCAAATGATGTCAACATTGTGGATCGAAGTAAAAGAACTGGCAGCTCTCCTCTTCTCCGACTTCCCCAGCCCCCTAACATTCCAAGACAAAATCTTTATAGAAAACAACCCTGACTCCAAACAACGCTCCACCAAACTCCGCCACTACATCTTCCTCAGGACGAAGCCAACTTCGCTCTCTTTTCTTCCATGGCCCTGATAGAGTAAAGGAAAAAACGGACACCATCCAGTTCTGGAGCAGTAATAAAACCACATCTCCTAGCAATATCAAGAATCACATCATCTTAATTCATTCGCACGAATGTATCCATTCTCTCCCCGTTGGGGGTGATGAAGCCCCCCCAAGATTCGGATCCTCACCGGGAGCTTGGAGGGAAGGAAGATCGGGATGGAAGGAGGCAAATTATCTCGGAGAAACAAGCTCAGGAGATGGAGAGTTCGAGGTTGTTGGTGAAGCTTCGGGATGCTGGCCGGATTGGAGGAGCTAGTGAGGCTGATTGCGCAGATGGAGCTGTTCTTACCCCTCCTGGTGCTGTAATTGCGGGGATGCCTTCCCCTACATCGAAGGAGGAGATTGCTGCGATTGCAGGGGTGTCTTCTTCCCCTAAATCGAGCTCTTCTCCTGTGTTAGGACCCAAGTTTGGAACAACTGTCCATGGTCACTGTGATGCTGCAGATGCTCATCCGGATCTTGTGGATATGGCACTGTTTCAGGAGTTTTCTCCTCCCGCAGCCCCCACGTTGGGTGGGTTTGTTGCAAATGCGGTAGCAACAGATTCTCCTCATGCTGCAGCTGATTCTGCTATTGGTGAGTTCAGCCCTAGCAAGCATGGCAGATTTAAGGTGGGATTGGTAGAGCTCCCACCAGATTTGGATAATGAAGGGGATTTCCCGTCCCTTTTTTATTCTCAGCATAGCCCGCGCTCAAGTATTGCGTCAGGAGCTAAATCGGGGAAAGAAGCAGGTCAACCAACTGCCCCAACGGTGTTTGAAGAAATGCCAGTTCAAGGTTTACCTACTACAATTTCTGCAAATCAGCAATTGCAATCAAGTGGCACTGAACTGTTTGCTGAAATGTCTGATCCAAGCCAGAATGCAGGCAGCCCAGTCAAAAAACCTGCACCTGTTGTAGGTGTTTGTTCGGATGGTGCAAATATTTCTTCGAGAACACAGAGGTGCAAGGTCGCAGGTGAGCAGGTTTCCCAATCTCGTGCAAATGCTTGGGCTCCTCCTTTATCCCAAGTTCCTCCTTTGCTCCCACTAGAAAAGTTGCGACTGCACTATGTTGAGCCGGGGATATTCGAAGGGCAAAAAGTTGCGATTTTGCCGAGGGCTGAATTAGAAGCTAATGGTAAGAAATGGGAGCACACTCTTGTTGGGTTCGTCTTAGGACGTAGACCGTATTATCTACATCTCAAAAATTATGTTATGCGTGCTTGGCAACCAAAGGGAAAGTTGGAGATCCTGTCGAGAGAAAATGGAGTCTTCTGGTTTAAATTCGAGTTAGCTTCCGATTTTACTCGAATTCTTGAAGGGAAGTTTTGGCATTTTGAAGGCCGTCCATTGATCTTGAGGAAATGGGCTAGAGGGATGTGTAGTGACAGAGAACTGATCTCATCTATCCCTATTTGGGCAAACTTCCCTAATCTTGAAGGGGATTTGTGGACTGAGGATATGCTTAGTAGATTGGGTAGTGTGTTTGGCACCCCCATATACATGGACCAAGCTACCGCAGGAGGTACGAGGGCACTTTTTGCTCGGATATGTGTGGTTGTCAATGTGGAAGACTCGTTGCCAAATAAAGTTCAAGCAAGAGATGAATTTGGTAGGTTTCTTTCTTGGCAGCCGGTGACGTATGATTGGACTCCCACAAGATGCAAGGCTTGCAAAAGCTTTGACCATAGTGATAACACGTGTACTAAACATCCCAAGATGGCTAAGACTCCGGCTCAAACATGGCAACCGAAGGTGTCGGCTGGAGCTCACAGTGTGAGGACTGAATCCTCTGCTAAAGGTAAATTTATTCTTGAAGAAGGGTGGCAAACAGTAGGAGGGGTTCACAAAAAAGTGCCTCCAACCCCTGTGGTGGGACCTAGCACCATGGCTTCTAAATCTCGGTTCGCTGTTCTAGAGGATGTTGGTCAGGAGGAGCAATAGGATGGAGCTGAAGGAATTGTTGGAGAGATCCTAATCCAAAGAGATGTTGGCACTGCAGTTGCTGATGCAGCAATTGCCAGAAGTGCTGTAGCTGTAGCGGTAGTACCTGATGGTGTAACACCAATTGGTGCTGCAAGTAATGCAGATTTGAATGTTACGCAGCCTGATGTTACTGTAGATTTGAATGTTACGCAGCCTGATGTTGATGCAGGTTTGAATGTTACGCAGCCTGATGTTGATGCAGGTTTGAATGTTACGCAGCCTGATGTTGCAGTAATAGCTGATGTTACGCAGCCTGATGTTACTGCAGTGAATGTTACGCAGCCTGATGGTGCAGTAATAGCTGATGTTACACGAGTAGAGGCTGATGCTGAATGTCAAGAGGCAAATGTTTTGCAAGTAGAGGCTACTGTAGTTACGCAAGTTGAGACTGATGCTGAGCTGCAAAAAATAACAGTTACGCAAGCAGAAAGTATAGCTAGCGCGGGGGGAGGGGCTCCGATTGTCCCTGCTCTCGCTAGTGGGAGTGGGGTTTCTGCTGGCGGAACTAAGTATACTACTCGACGGAGCCTTCGTGAAGGAAGCTCCAGCCTTTCAATTCCTGCTATTCAACGAGTTCATCGAAAGAATTTGGCTCGGAAGGTAGCGGAATTAACAGATGATCCGGCGTCAGTTGTACTGCAGGAGTTCGGTGGTGAAGCTGGGGAGGTTACAGATCGAGCGGAGGAAGCAGGTGATGATCATCCCCTGGATTCCTTTGATCAGTTCAAGCAGCTGCCCCCCCATCTTGTCAACCGGCCGTCATTTCTAACCATGCCGAATCCAACGATTGTGTCCCGAGATAAAGAATCTAGGCCAAAGGGACAATCTGATAGGGTTACGAGGAGTAGGGGTGCTAGCTAATGCGTTTAGATATCTACTGCTCTGGCTCACTGGTGTTTGTGTTACATTTTTCTTAAATTTGAGTGATGTGTATTTCCTCAAGTCCGGGGGTTACCATATCGGTCTGCTCCCTGTGCGATGAGGTAGGGTTTTCTTGTTACTGTGGACTCTTTGGTCGTGTGGTCTGCTTGCTCATTCAGAGACAAGCCGTGTCCTGTATTGCCTTTATTTTCCAGTAATAGATTAGTTTTTTACCCTTCAAAAAAAAAAAAAAAGAATCACATCATCTTCCAAAAGTGAGAGAGGCAGGGAAACCGAAGGGTCGGCCTGATCTAACTCCAAAAGGTGCATCTTCGACCGGATCAGAGCTTGGGCTAGCAGCAGATCCTCAGAAGAGCGTTGCAAAATCTGCCTGAAGCTCCTTCTCACAGACTGAAGCTGGACGGTTCCCCCTTCCACCGCAGCCTCCTGTCTCCCCTGGTCTGCGCTTTGATCAGCCATGGTCACCTGCCTCCCCTGTTCTGTCACAGCACTCCTGTTGACATCAATGTTAGGAACAGGAGCTCCCCCGAAAAGGGAGCTGTCTACAGCAATCGGCACATGGTCCCCCTGGGATCCCAAGGGGGGGCCCCGCTCATCCAAACCAACAGGGACTCCCTCATGCTCGTCGGCAAAAGGGTTGACGTGGGATGCCACACACGCTCCTTTGGCATCCTCAAAAGAAAAAGAAAAAACGCCTCCATTTGCGTCCAAATCGAAGTTCGAAACAACCATACCTGCATCCCGGGTGATCTGTTGGAGGGATGGCATACCTGGGTCCTGGCTACCCGCATCCTCTCCCGGTGGAGCGGCTTCATTGGCCCTAGTTGGAATAGGGGGTGGCCTAATGCACGGTTGCCGGAACCTCGTAGGCTGAGGGGCAGCTGCCGCTGGAGGCCCGAACCCTGGAGGAATGTCAAGCTCTCCGAAGGGCACTCTATCCCCAATGTCATGCTCCAGGGGGGGATGTGGCCCAGGGGAGGAGGTGGGAGCGAGGCACAATGACCTAATACCTGAGTGGTAAGGCGAACCCTAAAAACCCCACAACCATGGGAGAACTGCACCGAGGGAGGAATTAGCAAGGGCTCGTAGCAAAGCACCGTGGCCTGGCAGAACCGCCTGTGGGAGATCGAAGGGAAGACGTTGAAGCACTCTCGAACCACTCCATAAGGTTCCAGCAGCGAGCGGATCGAGCCCTCCCCCCAGGCATCGAAGGGGAGGCCGAAGATGGTGACCCTCAGCGCTGTCCTCCTCCTCCTCGCAACCGCCCCTCCTAGTTCCTCCCACGGACGAAAGGAAACTGAGATAGCTCCCAGATCTCGCACTCCACGGCCGATCTCGATCTCCAGGAACTGTCGGAATGGGAATTCGACCAGAAATTCCCCATTGCCGATCTCTTGAGCCGGCCAAGCCCAGGACCCCTGCCAAGCGTGCCGGAGATGGCCGGAGAGTTCAGTCGCAGACACCGACCTCCGAAAGACGTGACACACCCCAGATCTATTCAGGACTTCCATCATCTCCTCCCTCCGAGGATCATCCGGAAGATCCATCGATGCTCCCACCCCTGCGTTGGAAGAACCGGTAGAATCCGAGGATCGGACCATCCCGCACTTATGGGAGGTATGCCCCACCTTCCCGCAGGCAAAACAGACCAAAGGGTTCTGGCAGGATGCGACCACATGATCCCGCTCTCCGCACCGGTGGCAGCGGCGCCTGGAATCCCCCCGGCGAGTGAAGCGAGAGGACCGGCCTGAAGACCCCTTGGCTCTCGGTGCCGGTGGAGGTGGGGCTGGACGGCGTACCATGTCGGCGAACGAGACCCTCCGGGTGGCCGACGAAGACGGTCGAGAGACGCCCCCGAGACGCCTATCCCGGGAACGACGCCTCTCTCCCCCCCTCGCCGACCCCCCCCCCCCCCCCCTCGAGAATCACAGCTCTAGCTCCCAAGGCTTCTCGGGAGCGAGCGCCGAACGAGCGCCGGTGGAGCCCTAGGGGCTCTGGGGACCGCCCTCGAGATCGCCCTCGGGATCTCCCTCTCGCCATCCGCTCCGGTCGGTGATGAAGTTCCGGTACAGATCCGGTACAGAACTGTGAGGAGATCAGCACAGATCTGTGGCGGGTCGCACAGCCGGAGGAGACAGCTGGTGAAGACCTCCGTTAGGTGAGGAAGCTCCGGTCGGCGAGGAGATCCGGCACAGATCTGTGAGGTCACAGATGGCAGCACAGATCTGGCCTGGCGGGTCGCACAGCCGAAGAAGACAGCCGGTGAAGACCTCTGCACGCTCCCTAAAGCGCGCCGCTCGCCGATCGCCGCTGCCGCCGTCGCCGCTGCCGGCTCAGAGCAAGATGCCGCCGTCACCGCTCCCGTGCGAATCGTAGCAAGGGCAGGGGCCGCTCCCATGCGAATCGCCAATCCCCGCCGCCGCCGTCGCCGCTGCCGGCTCAGAGAAAGACGCCGCCGTCGCCGCTCGGTCAGCCCTAATCTTTTCTCACGCCGCCGTCGCCGCTCGGTTCCGCTCGGTCAGCCCTAATGCAATATGGGACATATAGGGGGACTTATTGCAATTCGATACTTTTATCTGGGACCTATGACTAATTACACTTAGAAAAAAATTTGGGTTAGACGTGCGTGCAATTACTCTATCTCTCTCTCCTCTCTCTCACACACACACACACGCGCATCACACATGCATAATTCTAGTCCTCATTCTGACAGAACCCCTAACATCCTCTCGCTCTCTCTCTCTCTCTCTCTGTAAGAGAGAGAGAGAGAGAGAGAGAGAGAGAGAGAGAGAGAGAGAGAGAGAGAGAGAGAGAGAGAGAGAGAGAGAGAGAGAGAGAGAGAGAGAGAGAGAGAGAGAGAGAGAGAGAGAGAGAGAGATCCTTGCTTTGGATGGGTTCTACCGAAATAAAAAATTAAAAGAGAGATTTGATTCCATGAGGTAGTGAGTGTATCAAATTTCCTTGCTTTTAAATCTACTACTATTATTATTATTTAAAAGATCAAATTGGGAGGCTAATGAGTTGTAAGCTATTATTTTAAATATCAGGAGAAGGGGGGGGGGGGGGGGGAGGGGGGGGGGGGGGGGGGACTCCTAAGTGGAGGTGGGGACTAGTAATTGAGTGAGTTGAGTTCGTTCCCAGCTATTATGGCTTATCCAAATACACCTTTTAGGATAAGCTCTGACATGTGGGACCAAGGGATAGCAAAAGCCAATCCAATGGACTCTTCTTTTATTTATTACCACATAAACTACTTTACTCTCAGGGTGCAAGAACAAATGCATGCACCAAGGTTTTTAATACTTCTTAGATTTGATAAGATAAGAGAAATGGGTAAAGATACTCCAATTCTTGATTGTCTAATTCAACTTGAGACTTGAAAGAGAAATTTCATAATGGAGTTAATAGGCAACAATAGATAGTGTTAGATGTAGTCATACTTTAGTTCCACATGGTCTGTGGTATCGTAATAGTGTGTGTTCTCTCTCTATATAAGAAGAGATAGTGTTATGTAATATGAATCAATAAAGAGAATATTTTTTTGAAACAGTCTCTCTCTCTTAACAACTGGGAAACTAAAGACCAGAAGTAACAAAAATACACTAAGTGTACTCAATAGAAGCCTCCAACTGATGCTAAGTATGCAAGGCATATGCAATCCGTGGTCTTTGGTTACGGGTTCAAATAAATGCTATGACATATTTCCTCCCGCTCTGCAGTCGCGGGGCTCCCACTAACCTTAGTGGCGACCCTTCCTTCTTGTGAGGTTATTAATCATAAGGGCATCTTTCTCACTCCTGTGTTGAGTTTTGATCCTTGGTCTATCTTGTGCCGACAAACTAAGAGATGATGCAATGATCTCTATGGTGGTCCCTTCAAAATTTTTTTTTGTACTTGATAAATGAAGGAATAGACGTCAACCATAATCACACAAAGAGTAGTAAACTCAAAAAGAAATCTAAAATGAAATTTCACAAAATTCCCTCTGGTCCAATTCAACTCATTATGAACTGAACATAGAACCTAGTTGTGGGTCTAATCTATGTTCTGGGTGTTCAACCTTTGAACACCCAGAACTATCTTATTATATAGGTGGGAGAAGCACACCACGAATATGGAAGGCAGATTTTTATCTTTCTTTGAGAAACCATCCTACTTTAGGAATGCTGATTAAATGCTTTATAGTTAATACCTCACGATTAAGTTTTTTTTTTGTAAGTCCATGATTAAGGATTTCCGATTACAATAAGGATGGCCGAATAAGTAAGGTCGATTAATGTACTTTCTCTTTATGTAGACAAACTAGTGCATACCCATACCTGTCGGCACTGGTGCATACCCGTGCCTGTAGGCACTGCAGAGAGCCACCTTTGGCGGCAACACACTTGAACGCCTTCAGCAACAAAACACTTTCGACGACAACACCAGCATTTATAGGGACACCCATTTCCTCGCTCGTGCCGATTGGCTCAAAGCGGGCGCCTTCGGCGCGACCAACTCTCCCTCCCCGTTATAATCGATCAATCACAACTGTCTCTGTTCGAACGGATTCCTTGAGATCGCCCCTATAGTTTGGGGTGACCGAAATTTCAGCAGGTAGGTTTATAGCCGTGGATACGACAACGATCACGGGATGAACGGTCAGATTTAGTGCAATTTCAATGAGCCGGGATTTTAGGGGTTTAGTGTAGTTTAAATGGGTTGGGATTTGAAACTAAGGAGTGATCGTGCATTTATTTTTGAATGAATGGTTAGATATATTCATAGGGCACTGCAGCGGGTTAGCTTTGGCGGCAATATATCTGAATATCTTTGGCAACAAAATACTTTCGACGACAATATCAACATTCATAGGGACACCCATTTCCTGGTCGGGCCGTTTTGGTAGCCATTTAGCGCTGGCGCACACACACACACACACACACACACACACACACACACACACACACACACACACAGAGAGAGAGAGAGAGAGAGAGAGAGAGAGAGAGAGAGAGAGAGAGAGAGAGAGAGAGAAATAGATTTTGAACGAATGGTTAGATCTATTCGGTTCATATTTGTCCAGTTAGATTGTCCTAATCAGCTTTTTGGTTCCGTTTTAACTAGTCAGCACAAAACCGACGTCCTTTGTTATATAGATGAGCCTATGATGAATGAGATTCCCAGTTCCTCCACATTAATATATGACCTTTAAATCAAAATTTGAATTTACGGTTAAGATAAGAAAGAATTTAATCATTGATAGACCATATATATGACCTTTGTTATATATATATATATATATATATATATATATATATATATATATATATATATATATATATATATATATATATATATATATATATATATATATATATATATATATATATATATATATATATATGGGTCGGGATCGGCTGACCCAGCAAAATTTGACCCAGCAATAACCCAGCACCTTTTGATGAACCTAGAGGTTTTAAAATTTGATGAAATTTGGTAGGCATGCTCTCTATGGTATGTTGATCATCCTCACAAAAAATCAGCCCATTCTAAAACCTCTAGGTGCATCAAATGCGCACTTCAAATCAACGGTTTTACACTGTCAATTTTAACCGTTGATTTGAAGAGCACCCTTTGATGCACCTAGAGGTTTTAGAATGGGCTGATTTTTTGCGAGGATGATCAACATACCATAGACAACATCCCTACAAAAAATCAGCCCATTCTATAACCTCTAGGTGCATCAAAAGGTGCTGGGTTATTGCTGGGTCAAAATTTTGCTGGGTCATCCGATCCTGACCCTATATATATATATATATATATATATATATATATATATATATATATATATATATATATATATATATATATATATATATATATATATTCTTTTTTGTTGAGATCGGTTCGTGTTCAGAAACCTTTCGGGCAATGGCCCACTTTAGGCTCAGACTAATCCCTCTGGGAGTGAAGCCCAGACCCACTTAGAATTTTCCACCACACTCCTATGTAGATTGGGGGGGGGGGGGGGGGGAGTCAAGGAGTCAAGAGAGAGAGAGAGAGAGAGAGTAAAGGAGTAACAACGTCCTCATTTGAGCCATCAATCCATATGCACAAAGACGAGTGAAATTCACGTAATCCATGGTTAAGATTTAAGAACATGCACCATTATCCAGATACAGAAGCTGATCAAAATCAGCCACCACGATTAAGGCAGATTGGTTAAAACTAGTACCACGAATAAGGAAGACCGATTAAATGCCACACATCCTCTCTTCTCTGTTTTTCGATTCCTGTCATGTGTCCCAGGATTGTGTGCACGATGATCCCATCGTGCACACATATTGCCTAGGTCTTCATGGGTAAAGTGCTTTTGGATAGAGCTTGGATCCCACACTTCAACGTATAGATTTTGAACCTTCTAAAAATAATTTTGGTGGTACCAATAGACTCTCGTCTGAGTGGTACTTCCTCTCTTCCTTGTTGGAGAGGTTTCATGTTTGACTCCCACTATGGATACCGTGGAACGAATGTTCCCTTGAGGCCATTGTTGCCTTGTTTGCACGTGCAAATCTTGATCGTTGATGTTATGCTCACGAGATTATAGAATTTAATAAAAAAATAGTAGTTATGCTACCTCCCCCGTTTAGATCTTCGGAGCTCTTTGAGCCCATGCTCTAGCGCTATGCCCTTTGACCGCATGGCCGGTCCATAAAAAAAAAGGTAGACTTAGTGATAGGTCCCTGACAAAAGATTACATGGCATTAAAGATGTTCAAATTAGCATCTTAGTGAAAAGTCCATTAACAACCGGTCCTTAAACAACAAATCTCCCCAATTACATATTTGACTTTTCAAACCATGCAAATGACACATATTCCTTTTCATTTACCATATACTTTTATACCCCTAATAATGAACTCTAATCCTAACCCTAACCCTAGCCCTATTTCTCTACCGTAAATAATGAACCTTAATCCTAACCCTAATGATATACCCTCAATAGTGAACCATAACCCTAATTCTATACCCCTAATAGTGAACCCTAAACCTAACCCTAACTTTAATTCTATACCCCTAACAGTGTACCCTAACTCTAAACCTAACTAAAATCATTGTAGTAGTTCAAAATATCTGTAGCGTGCAAAATTGTTATAGTGATTTGTGTCAACATCCAGATTCTATATACTTTCCCTATACAACCACATGTACAGATGGATCTCAAGGGTAGTTTGGCCTTTACAATTAAATTACATGTGAAAGTTTTTTTCTTTTTGGGTTCATTGGGGGGGGGGGGGGGGGGGGGGGGGGTCACATATGGATCCACGAGAGGCGACACATGCCGGCGTGGCAAAGGGATAGATCCGCCACCCTGTGGGAATAATCCAGACCGCCCATCGACAGGTACAAACCCAAACCACCCACTGGGTTCATTTGAAAGTTAGTTACAGGGACCCAACGCAATAGGAAAAGTTTTGGCATCCTTATCGTGATCTGGATCCTCTGTCAAGGATATACTACCAATTTGGCCAAAAATAAATGATAACTCTCCCAATCAAGTCATTGCCAGCTCTACTGCTACAGTGGTTTCTAGACCCCAAAAATTGGATCACATTTGGTGGGGTTGAGTTCATGCATAATCCCACTGTTGGAGGATAAAAAAAGAGGGGGGGGGGGGGGGGGGGGGGGGGTCTTCTCATGGTTTTGCTCTGTAAGTGGGATTTGATTTTTTTTTTTTTTTGAGAAGTGGGGATTTGATTCTTAAAAAGAAAGAGATTTGATTCCATGGGGGTAGTGGGTGTATCCAACTTCCTTTCTTTCAAATCAACTATTATTTTATTGGCCAAATTGGGGGCGTGGGGCGCCAAGAATAGAACCCCCCATAGTTCCTACTTCTTAGCCTTAGGCTATCCTATGGATCTTTTTGCTTGTAGTGCTGGGTGGCCTTCTTGGCCCGTGTGGGTTGTGGCTTCACTACGGGAGCATGTGCCTTTTTGGCATTTCTTGTACTTTCTCTTTTCTTTAATAAACTGGTTGGGGTCTAGGCCGAACCCCCCCTTCAATCTGAGAGAGGGATTTCTCAAAAAAAAAGAAAAAAAAAAGCGGGGGAGGGGGTAAGAATAGTATGTGGCTAACATTTTGGAGGGGGAAACCTCCGCGTATCTCACCCCATATATACAGTCAAGAGTCCCATCCCCCTCAAACATGACCGGCCCAATACAAATTGAGGCCTAAGACTAAAACTCTAAGAAAAACTATTCTTAGGCTATTTAATTGGGTTGGGGGCATTCCTTTTCTATTGGGTCTAAGGTTATTTAAGTTGGTTAGGGATTTAGAGGCATTCTTTGTCAGAATTTGGCTCAGTTTCGGTGAAGATGGAGCGCGAGGGGAAGGCTCGAAGCGAAGTCGGGGAGTGCTCGTAGAGGGCTGGCGCCCTGACGCCAGCAGTGCGGCGCCCGGTTCTTAGCGGGCGCTACAATCAAGGCCACAAACTAGGGTTAGCGCCCTGGGCGCCAGCTTTTCAACGGTTTTTTGACGAGGGCTCCAGGTTGGGCCTCTTAGCGGCGCCTTGGGCGCCAGGCACGATTCGTGCGTGGGTTGGACTTGCGGAGGCATGGTTTTGTGGGGCTTATAAATAGGGTTTTAACCCTATGTTTTGAGAGAGGTTGTCATTGCATTTGACAGCTCATTTTAGGGTCTCCTCGTCTAAGGTATTTCGTGCCAACAACTAGTATTAGAGCTAGCCAAGGTTTTGGAGGGTTTTGCGTTTGATCTGTTAGAGATGTCTGAAAAGAAGACCACAATGGGTAGCATGAAGATTGATCTCAAGCTGTTTGACGGAAAGACCAATTTCACGCTATGGCAGAGGAAGATGAGGAATATCTTGATAAAGTAAGATCTCCTCATATGGATTATGGGCAAAGAACATGCACCAAAGGAGACAATGGTTGAAGCCTGGGCGAAAGCCAATCAGAAGGTGATGAGTTCTATAGAGCTTCATCTGTTGGATGAAATCATGTATAGTTTCATGGAGGAAACATCAGTGAAAGGTACTTGAGATAAGTTGCAGTCGCTGTATATAGAAAAATCCCTCTCGAACAGATTATTCTTGAAGGATGAACTATACGATTTGCATATGGATGAAGATGGAGATCTGATAGAGCACCTGAACAGGTTCAACCAATGTATTTTAGATCTTCTGCCAGTAGAGAAATATGAGAAAGACGACAAGGCACTGCTCTTACTACGGTCTCTTTCACTGTCCTATAAGCACTTCAGGACCACCCTGATGTTTGGGAAGGAGACTCTCAAGTCTGAGAAGGTAGTCCAGACGATCATCTTCCATGCAAAGATATGCAAAAATACGAGAGAAGATACGAAAGGTGCGAGACTCGTTGTGAAGAGCTCTCATAAGCACCGATGCCGATCGAAGGACAGGCATGCCAGAAGCCAGAGCCGGGACTAGAGCCGTTTGATGTCCAAGGGACCATCGAAGAATCTAAAGTGCTTTCACTACGGAAAGAAAGATCACATCAAGAGACATTACTTTGAGTTGCAAGACGAGACGAAGAAGAAGGGAAAGAAGAAGAAGAACTCCAACACAGCGGGTGTCGCTTCGCAGAACGGTGTTGGCGAGTTGCTCTCTGTATCCTCAGGTAAATCCTCATCTCAGTGGATATTTGATATTGTATATGTGTGCAAACATGGATTGATTCGATACATATAAGGAGAAAAATTATGGCGAAGTTCTTATGGGAAACAACACCTCTTTCAAGGTAGTAGGCATGGGAACAGTTAGACTGATGATGAATGACGGTACAATTCATTCGCTCGGGGGCGTAAGACACGTTCTAGCTCTCAAGAAGAACCTTATTTTCTTGGGTACTCTGGATGCAAACGGGTATGCCTACTCATCGAGAGATGGAAAGATCATGATTACTAAGGGATCACTGATAGTGATGAGAGGAGAGAGGCAGGCAAACAATATGTACAGATTATCTGAGAGTACAGTCTTAGGAGGAGTGATAGTCTCCACAAACGTCAGTTCAGAGCGAGATCCGGTTTTGCTATGACATCAGAGGCTGGGCCACATGAGCGAAAAGAGGTTGCAGGATCTGCACAGAAGGAAGATGCTGAAAGGTGTAAGCGAGTGCAAATTGGAGTTGTGCCAATCATGCATCATGGGAAAACAGTCCAAGGTTTTGTTCAAGTTGGTTTCTACTGAGAAAAAGGTGAAGGGTGCTCTTGACTACATTCACTCCGATGTTTGGGGACCGGCTCCGACTCGTTCATATAGTGGAGCACGGTACTATGTCACGTTCCTAGATGATTACTCCCGGAAGGTTTGGGTGTACTTCATGCGCGAGAAGTCCGAGGTGTTTTATAAGTTCAAAACTTGGAAGACAGAGGTGGAAAACCTGACGGGTAGGAAGAAAAAGTAGTTGAGGAGCGACAACGGAGGTAATTACAAAAATAGAAGGTTCATAGAGTTCTATCGGTAGGAGGGCATTGCCAGGCACTTCTCGGTGAAGAAAATCCCTCAGCAGAATAGCACTGCAGAAAGGATGAACATGACTCTCATGGAGTAAAAGAGGTGCATGCGAGTGCATGCAAATCTGCTCAAGTCCTTTTGGGTAGAGTCGGTTAACTATACGTGCTATTTGGTTAATCAATTTCCCTGGAGGCTATTGGAATTCAAGTGTGCTGACGAGGTATGATCTGGTAAAAATATGGATCTTTCAACGATAAAGGTGTTCGGATGCAAGACGTTCGCTCTCATCATGAGAGATGAGAGTAACAAGTTGAAGCCAAAGTCGCAGAAGTGCCTATTCCTGGGCTTTAAACGAGGTATGAAGGGCTTCAAGTTGTGGAATCCGAAGAACCGGAAGAAGAACATAAGCAGAGATGTCATCTTTGACGAGACAACCAGGCCTATTGTAGAGGCGAAGGCCGATGCAGCAAAATCCAGTCAAGGAGAGAAGACTACTATAGAGATTCCAGTTATCTTGATAGATATAGGTGAAGCAGTCGGCACATCCGAGGGTGATGTGGATGAGCAGCAGGTGGAGACACCGATGGAGGCTCCGGTACAGGCTCAGGTAGAGCCTAGATGCATGACTTTGAGAAAGTCGAAAAAATTCATCAAACCACCTCAGAGATATGGTTGATGAGGCTTGCTATGCCTTCATCATCATTGAAGATGATCCAGCAAGCTATAATGAGACTGCAACGAGTAGTGAGGGGCAAGGCTGGATAAAAGCGATGAAGGATGAGATGAGCAGTCTCCATAAGAACTCCGTTTGGGAGTTAGTTCCAAGGCCCAAGGGAAAGAAGATCATAAGTTCCAGGTGAGTTCTCAGGAAGTAGAAGAATATGTAGAATGAAGACTCAAAATTCAAGGCTATCTGGTTGAAGGGCTTAGCTGGCGAATTGGGACTGAGTTAGAACTCAGTTACGGTACAATGTGATAGTCAGAGTGCGATTTGTTTAGCGAAGAATCTGGTATTCCATGGAAAGACGAAGCACATCGACATCAGGTACCACAAGATCAGGGACTGGCTGGATGATGGTGAGATCGAGGTGGAGAGGGTTCACATGGATGAGAACGCATCAAATTTTCTCACGAAGCCGGTCACCAGGGAGAAGTTTGAGCGTTGCTCAAGCTTGCTCCAACTTGTCTCCTGCAAGCGCAGTAGAGAGCACTTTGCCACCTGAGGTGCGTTGGAGGTGAGTTGAGACTCGCCAAGGTGGAGGTTCCCTGGAACATGAGCATTGGTCGAAAGTTCATCAAATGGAGTTTGCCAGAATTTGGCTCAGTTTCGACGAAGACGGAGTTCGAGAGGAAGGCTCAGAGTGAAGTTTGGGTGTGCCCGTCAGAGGGCTGGCGCTCTAGACGCCAGCAGTGCGGCGTTTGATTTTCGGCAGGCGCCAGAATCGGGGCCACAAACCAGGGTTGGCGCCCTGGGCGCCAACTGTGCCTTCTAAGGGAGCCACCCTCTCAGGTTGGCGCCTTGGGCGCCCACAATGAGGCACCCACAGTGAGGCACCCTGGGCGCTTGCTTTTAGGCGGTTTTTTGGCGGGGGCTCCAAGTTGGCGCCCTTGGCAGCGCCATGGGCGCCATGCACGATTCGTGCGCGGGTTGGACTCACGGAGGCACGATTTTGTGGGGCTTATAAATAGGGTTTTAACCCTAGGTTTTGAGAGATGTTGTCATTGTGTTTGACAGCTTGTTTTAGGGTCTTTTTTTGGGCTTCGCACTTGTGTTTGAGAGACGAAGAAGATCTTGGATCTTGCAAGAAGATTGATCTCCTTGAGATCTGGTGAAGCGAAGAAGAAGAAGAGGGTTGTAAACTCCAAGATCTAATTCCATTGCTTCAAGGGCGGTGATCGACACCCGCATAGGTAGGGATTTTTGAACTGTGTGATCAAATCTCTTTGTGTCGTGTGGATTATTTATTTGCTTTATTTTCTCTGTGATTGTTGGATCATTCTTGGTGGATTCGATCATTCTCTTCAGATCGTCGGAGATCCGAAAACCCTAGATCGCTTCCGCGAGTGTGAGGTGGCAGATCGAGACCTCGTCTGAGGTATTCCATGCCAACATTCTTTTCACGTGGGGCCTTTCGGCCCTACCCTCAAAACTGGTTATGATGGGGAATGGGCAACGGGTATATGAAGATGCGAGAACTTTCATACCTACCCGATGTGGGACCTACCTACACGCAGAGAGATATTTCAGCGAGGAGAAAAAGGGGGTGCAACCGGACTACTCAGGGGAGGTAAAGTGGGTTACATAGGTTCTAGTTTGATATGTATTGTTGGTTCATTCCTTAGTGGCATGACTCAAGTTTTTCGATGAACCGGTAACTTAATATGGAGTCAGAGCTCTAGTTTCTGAAGGTCATAGGTTGTAGTCTTGTAAACAAAATGTCTCGCTCCTCTCCATGGCCTTCCTGGCCTCCTCCTCTTCTTCCTCTTAGTCCTCCTTCCCCTCTAGAGACTCCTACAGAAGGGATAGGGGTCGTACCAGGTAACCAAGGGGGTTCCTCTAGGTCTTATGCGGTTGCAGTGATGTAATCCCCATGGGGTTGTGAATGGGGTGGAAGGTTCGATGCGGCACCTTGATTGCGGATGGCTCCGTTGGTGAATGGCATAGTGGTGCTAGACCAAGAGAGACTTCAGGCATCCCAGGCGAAGTGGCAACAAGCTCTAGTGGGTCGGTTTCTGGGTCCTCGGTTGCCGCTAGAGGTGTTAAGAAAGCAGGTAGTTGATCGGTGGCCATGTACAGGGCGGGTACAGGTTATGGATCTACCGGGCGGTTTCTTCTGCTTTTATTTTGAGCTTGAGGAGGGGAGTCCGTGGGAGTTTGATGGTTGGATTCTTTCCCTCAAGCGGTGTACTCCATTCTTCCAGCCTCTCTCAGAGAGTATCGACCAAGCTCTAGTGTGGGTCAGACTGCCGGGACTACCTGTTAGGATTGATGTGTTCTAAGCTTGTAAAACTTTATGTTTTGGTCTAATAAAGATTGATAGTTATTATATGAGATGCATATAGGTACGTAACATAGTTACGTGTTCTTTTAAGAACAGAGAGCCATGGTTATATGGTAGTCCACTAAGCTGAATACTGAGTGGATTGGTCCCATATAATCTAAATCAGTTCGCAGCTATGATCAGGTTGGTCGCCTCATCATGATAAGCTGTTGATGATGACAGTTCATGGGAAGTCTTTACCATGGTCATCACCAGGCACAATGTCTGTGGCTGAACGGAACTAACACGGTGTACAGATCAGTGAGCAGACACTGGTACACTAAGCCGTGTTTCTACTTAGGGTAAAACGGTCATAAATCCTGAGGAACCATGTCTGATGGACTAATCAGTTGCGTGGTACTTTGGCGCACCAATGAGTGGGGATCCATATGCAGTGATCCAAAACCACGGTGTACTGGGTTACCCGGCTGGCGTTGCATTAGCGTGTCACTCCTGCAGGCCATCCACACCCCTAAAGGGAGGTGCGTTCCTTAGCGTGACTTACACTGTACCAAACCCAGGCCTGGTGGTCATCAGTCTGACTGTTGACCGGGTTCGATTACTCGATGGGATAATAAGAGGTACGATGTATAGGTCAACCTGGAAGGAAACAAGTCATATGATCATTCGAGTCTGACGATAGTCTCCACCGCTCGAAGTGAATTATGGCATCAAGTGGAGAGACAACGTGTTTATCATTACTAAGCAGAGAGCAGGGGTATGATGGAGAACATAGTAAGTCCGAGTGAATTGGAGTGCAGCCTGCGTCGCACTTTGGGTGGCCACGCAGGTTAACTTGAGCTCAGAGGATCGATGGTACACTCGGGAAGTGTATCGATAGAGCTTGAGTTGGAAGGTATGAACCCCGGTCCGTGATGGTTCCACCTTATCAACATTATGTACGGTTCTTGAACCATCCCCTCGGAACACCATAAGCATTAAGAGGAAGAGAGAAGTATACGCTCCGTGTGTGCTTGGCACTAGAGCACAGAAGATGTGTAACTACATGCGAGTACTACGGGGTATGCCCGAGATTAGTACGGAGGTGCAGGTAGTAATCCATAGCCATAAGTGACCTTCGCTGCATAGGTGCGATGCACCGGGGTCTGTTGCGAGTTGACTAGTTGACTTTGCTAGAGGCACCCTCCGGTGGCCTCAGTTAATAATAAGGTAACTAGTAAAGATCACTTAAGTAGTGGCCGTTAGGTCTCACACACTAGAAATGGTCAAATTGAGACGTCAGGGCGTTTTGGTAAAAAACTCACTCTACCGGACCTCACTTATGGCTGACCCTAGCTATGGGAGACCATGCTAGGGCCGGCCATATAGATAGGGATAGGGCTTTGAATTGGTCAAAATAAGCCCTAAAATGTGGGAAAACGGATAAATAGAAGAAGAGATAAAAGGGTGATAATGGAGAGATAATTGTGGAAGGTTCTAATCCCCTTGGATCCTTATCCAAGGGGGTAGGCCGGCCCTATATAAGGGACCTTATGGGGCCGGCCATAATGATGCAAAAACCGAACCCCCTCCCTCTCTCATCTCTCTAGTTCTCTCCCTAATCTCTCTCTACTTTCCTGCTTGCAACTTCGTCTTTCTCGCGTGGAGTTTCGTAGAAGGAGAAGGGTCGTTCTTCGGAGGCACTCAGAGATCTGAGAGCGACGTTCCGTGTATCATGTGAGATAGAGTGAACAAGAAGACATTGTCTCCATTAATACCATTGGCATATTCACAAATGATCTTTCGTCTCCATCGACAAAAAAGATAATTCTCCACGGTTAAAAGATCCGTACGAAGGTATGAATAATCTAACACGTAGATCTAGCGAGTATTATGATTTGTATACATGCTAGATAATCTTTACACTAGATTACCATTAGGGTATTCGATTCACGTGCATACATATGCACACATATGTAGATTAGTTTCAATAAAAGTTTAAATCGTGTAATGTGCACCATGAACGGTCTTTCGACCGCAAAATCGTTTCCGCTGTGAGCCTCAACCATGGAATTATTTCCAATAATTGGTATCAGAGCTGCATTAGTGGTGTGGATTTCAAGATTTTTCATGAAACCATCATGTGTGCGCATGATGAACGCGTGAGATCATCGGGGTTCTTACGCTTAGATCATGCATATATATATATATATATATATATATATATATATATATATATATATATATATATATATATATATATATATATATATATATATATATATATATATATATATATATATATTGTGCTTGTTCTATGAATCATTCTTGGAGGGTGCCGCTATAAAAGCTAGATCTATGTTTGTGCTTGCTACCGGGGGTCGGACCCCGAGTTAGCCATTGTCTGGATTTGCTCTCTATGTGTGTGGATATGTTTTTGAGCCATAGATTGGGCGAGTGATGGAGGTTGACCATCCTCGGTTCCCATGGCCTTTTTCCTAGGCGTGTTTTTTCTTTTCTTTCTAGAAAATTATGTACGAGCGAGCACTTGCTCGAAGTGTACTAGACTTTTTTGGTTACAGATCGAGAAGAAATCCACCATCGGGAGCGTAAGTGGAACCCTAGAGGATGAATACGATTCGGCAAAGTGTTCGCAAGCGTGACGGAGGAGCCGGACCGAGGGACCTTGCAAAGAAAGCTAGAAGCCTGTGCTGTGCAAATTAGGTTCAGGGGTCGGACCCTGAACTTAATTCAGTCTTTATGGTTGCTTTCTTTATTAGTTCTTTATGTTTCATATCGAACCCCGATGAGATAATGTGATTATCAGTTTTCAGAGGGATGTCTTTCCCCTCCAGTCCAAGCGACTGTTTGAGGATAGAATTCCGCTAGATGACACCTATTATTTAGTTGACTCTTGATGTTAGTGGGATCCCATCACATATGGTTTTGCCACCATTAGGTCAACACCCGACTAGTCGGGTGTGCCTATTTGGCCAGCATCGAAACCTAAGATGAGATGAAGATTCATTGAACATCAATTTTCAAATTTATAAGCGAGGCGCCATGACTAGTGGGAGTCCTTTCCAGTGTGTTTGACTATAGGCTAAGCTCCAGAGCATTAGCGTGACAGCCAAGTTTGCAGAGCATCGATATTCTCAGAATATGTAATGTGACCCTTGAATGGAGAAATCCAATTGAGGCAGGGACTATGATATTCCAAGAATGATTAATGCTAGGCGAAGGGCTTGAAGCGCTAGTGGGAGCATGGTGTGATCAGGGTCTAGTATATAGGAGGTCGCTACCTTTGCATTTGCATAAATTCATACTCGCAAAATAACCCTCATATATAATAAGGGATGCAACAGAGGACTTTTTGAGATCCCTTGGCCTCCACGGCCAATCGCTTCGTGTTAGGGTGGAAAGGTGAAACTCAACATCCCCTAGGATGGGGGTTGTGTCATTCCATGCCAAATCACTTAGTGATCTCTCTTTAGATATGGTAATTACGAGGTGAGGAGTGAAGGGATTTTCATCCCACCCTAGTGGGGGCCGCATGAACTCCTGTGTCGTAATTACCTAGGCTTGTGGGTAAGCATCCAAAGTACACGTGAGGCATTCATTGCTCAGATAATGGGGATCACGTGGTACTGGCCAAAAGATAACCATGGTCCATCAAAGCCCTTAGTTGGCAGATTTGGATAGAGTCAAGGAAAGACTCGTGGAAGCGGATTGACACTGTATGATGCCCCCTAGGGCAGGTACAGTCGATTCTGAGATCTTACATACCTGGTTAATTAATCCATGGAAATGGCTTCGCTTGAGGGTAGCGTTGACATATGGATATAATTAGCTTGTTTTAAAAAAAACCATAAAATAAGTTTTCATGCATTCTTATTATTCAATCTTTTATTTTTAGATGACCAAGTTAGACCCCCTGTTCGCTATCCTAAATGACTACAAACTTATCGGTCCCAACTATGAGGACTGGAAGCACAACCTGTACCTGGTCTTAAGGATTGGTAAACATATGACAGCCCTGAATGACCCTGAGCCAGATTTGCCGGGACCCAATGCCATAGAGGCACAGTTAAAGGCATTCACTGACTGGAAGGAATCTAATAAAATATGTAAATGCTATATTATAGCATCCTTGCAAACAACTCTGCAGAAGCAGGTCGAGGAGATGCCAGACGCTTCTGACATGATGTTGTATCTGAAGGAAATGTTTGAAGGTCACAATCGCGTTACGCGATACCTTACCATTAAGAAACTCGTCAGCACTAAGATGTCTATTGGGACGCTGGTTCGGGAACATATGATGAAAATATTTGGGTTCCAAAACGAACTAGCAACCATGGACATTGTGTTAGAAGGCGAGGTGATGACAGACATCTTCCTCTCGTCACTATCTGGAGCCTTTGAAAGCTTTGTCACCAATTTTAATTTGAATAAGTTGGCTATGACAAATATAGAGCTTCTGGGAGCTCTCCAGGTAGCTGAGGATGTCTTCAAGCAGAAGGGCGAAGCACTTCACGTGCAACGCAGATCCTTCAAGAAGTCTGGTAAACCTCAGGGCAAGAAACATAAGAAGAAACCTAAGTTAGCGCCTGTGCAGGACTCTACAGGGGCCTCTAGGTCTGGCGAATCAAAGAAACTGGGCACAAAGTGTTTCCGGTGTGGCCAGAAGGGTCATTGGAAGAAGGACTGCAAGAAGCCTCAGAATACTGGTGAAGGTAATCTACAACTCTTAGTTATTGAATCATTTCTTTTGAGTAATAGTTCTTTTCCTAGTTGGATTGTGGATTCAGGATCCACTAACCATGCCTGTAACTCTCTTCAGGGGTTTCGGGAAAGTAGAAGGTTGCTTGATGGAGAGGTGACCTTAAGCATGGGAACTGAGGCCGTGGCTGCTGCTGAAGCTATTGGAGATATTAATCTTAGTTTTTCGAATAATAAGACTGACTCTTAGAGATATTTTTTATGTACCGTCCTTGAGACGTAACTTGATTTCTATTTCTTTTTTAGTTAATAAAGGTTATTCAGTTTATTTTGATGTTTTTGGTGTGTCGTTTAAGCTGAATGAAACTTTTATAATAAGAGGAATGGTTAAGAATTATCTCTATGTTGTCAGTCCTAAATTTGAAAAGGATAACATAATAACTTCAGCATTTAATGTTAATTCATCTAAGCATAAGAAACCTTTGAAGAATTTAACCCAATTGTGGCACTTACGACTTGAGCATATTGGTTTAGACAGGATCCATAGGATAGTAAAGGCCGGGCTTCTGGAAACAGATCCTACGGAGATCCTTCCCACCTGTGAATTCTTCCTAGAAGGCAAGATAACCAAGAGGGCCTTTAAAGGCAAAGGAGTAAGAGCTACTGAGGTATTGGAGTTAATCCATTCAGATTTATGTGGTCCCATGAGCGTCAAGGCGATAGGAGGCCATGAGTACTTCATCACTTTTACTGATGATTCCTTAAGATATGGTTATATTTACCTGATGCAACGGAAGTCAGAATCCTTTGACATGTTCAAAGAGTTCAGGGTTGAAGTAGAAAAGCAGACAGGCAAATATATGAAAACCCTTCGGTCTGATCGAGGAGGTGAGTACCTATCTGACGAGTTTCTTGGGTATATGGTGGAGCATGGGATAACATCCCAGTTAACTGCTCCAAGAATCCCACAACAGAATGGAGTTTTAGAAAGAAGGAATCGAACCTTGTTGGACATGGTTTGCAGCATGATGAGTTACGCTAGTTTACCAATAACTTTTTGGGGATATGCCCTACAAATAGCAGTTTATATTCTGAACCATATTCCATCTAAGTCAGTACCTCAGACCCCTAGAGAGCTGTGGTCAAGGAACAAACCGAAACTACAGTATTTCAGAATATGGGGATATCCTGCACATGTACGGAAGGATAAGAGGGATAAGATGGAGCTCAAGTCCAAAGGTTGTTTGTTTGTAGGGTATTCTAAGGAGACCAAAGGAGGTCTATTTTATGATCCTGAGGAAAAGAAGGTGATTGTTTCAACGAATGCCTATTTCCTAGAACGAGATTATATTATAGACCACAAGCCTGCTAGTAAGGTAGTTCTGGATGAGCTGCTGGGTACTGGTACAGATAGCATATCCGAAAGCATAGTGGGAGTTGACATCACAGACACTAATATACCTGAAACTGTAGAACCTATTCATCCTGTAACACTACCACCACCTCGTCGCAGTGGGAGAAGCATCAGAGCTCTTGACAGATACAATGGAGAAACCTTATTGGTTGATCCAGAAGGTCAGGAGGATGACCCACTGAGCTACGATGAGGCAGTAGGAGCTTCTGACGGCTCTGACTGGCAAAAAGCTATGGAGGCAGAAATTGCATCAATGTCCCATAACCCTGTCTGGACTCTTGTTATACCATCATCCAATATTAAACCTATTGGGTGTAAGTGGGTATATAAGAAGAAGAGAGGATCCGATGGTACTATTGAGACTTATAAAGCTAGATTAGTTGACAAGGGTTATACCCAGCGAGAAGGAATCGACTTTGACGAAACCTTCTCGCCGGTAGCTATGATAAAGTCTATTCAGATCCTCCTATCCATTGCAGCCCATTATAATTAGGAGATCTGGCAAATGGATGTCAAAACAGCATTTCTCAATGGGAATTTGGAAGAAGACATTTATATGATGCAGCCACCAGGTTTTGAGTCAGAGGGTCAGGAACATCTAGTTTGCAAGTTGCAGAAGTTCATTTATGGACTAAAGCAAGCATCTAGAAGTTGGAACATTCGTTTTGATCAGGCAATCCAGTCATATGGATTTACTCAAAACGAGGATGAACCATGTGTATACAAGAGGAGTGATAAGACTACAGTGGTATATTTGATACTTTACGTAGATGATATTCTGCTCATTGGGAATAATGTTGGAACATTGTCAACGATAAATGTCTGGTTGTCAACACAGTTCGATATGAAAGGCCTAGGTGAAGCGAGTTATGTTTTGGGGATCAAGGTAACATGAGATCGCCAGAACAAGATTCTCTCGCTGTCACAGGCCGCGTATATAGATAAGGTTATGGCTAGGTTTGACATGCAAAACTCCAAGAAGGGTTTTGTGCCATTTAAACATGGCGTAAAACTTTCTAAGGATCAATGTCCTAAGACACCTGAGGAGAGAGCAGAAATGCAGAAGATACCTTATGCTTCGGCATTAGGTAGTCTAATGTATGTTATGCATTGTACAAGAACAGATATCTATTTCGCAGTAGGTATGATGGGTCGGTTTCAGTCGAATCCGGGTCCAGATCACTGGACAGCTGTGAAGTGTATACTCAAGTACCTTCGTAGAACAAGAGACTATGAGTTAGTTTACACTACACAGGAACTGACGCCGATTGGATAAATAGATTCTGACTTTATATCAAATTTGGAATCAAGAAAATCGACATCAGGTTTTGTGTTTATGTTAGGAGGAGCAGCGGTTAGTTGGCAGAGTGTGAAGCAGAAATACATCACAGACTCTACCACAGAGGCTGAGTACGTTGCAGTGTGCGAGACAGCCAAAGAGGCGGTATGGCTCAAGAAATTTCTTATAGATTTGGGGTGTGTACCAGAGGCCCAGTTACCTATTGTGCTTTACTGCGACAATAGTGGGACGGTAGCACAAGCTAAGGAGCCAAGACATCACCAGAAGGGGAAGCACATCGAGCGCAAATTCCACTTGATTCGGCAGTTTCAAAAGCAAGGGCGAGTAGCGGTGACACAGATTGCATCTACAGATAATGTTGCTGATCCTTTCACCAAGGCAATACCTATCAAGGCATTTGAGCGACATGTGGACGCGATGAGAGTCAAAATCGTTTTGCTACGCTAGATCAAGTGGGAGATTGTTAGGATTGATGTGTTCTAAGCTTGTAAAACTTTATGTTTTGGTCTAATAAAAATTGATAGTTATTATATGAGATGCATATAGGTACGTAACATAGTTACGTGTTCTTTTAAGAACAGAGAGCCATGGTTATATGGTAATACACTAAGCTGAAGACTGAGTGGATTGGTCCCATATAATCTAAATCAGTTTGCAGCTATGATCAGGTTGGTCGTCTCATCATGATAAGCTGTTGGCGATAACAGTTCATGGGAAGTCTTCACCATGGTCATCACCAGGCATAGTGTCTGTGGTTGAACGGAACTAACACGGAGTACAGATCAGTGAGCAGACACTGGTACACTAAGTCGTGTTTCTGCTTAGGGTAAAATGGTCCTAAACCCTGAGGAACCACATCTGATGGACTAACCAGTTGCGTGGTGCTTTGGCGTACCAATGTGTGAGGATTTATATACAGTGATCCAAAACCACGGTGTACTGGGTTACCCGGCTGACATTGCGTTAGCGTGTCACTCCTACAGGCCATCCACACCCCTGAAGGGAGGTGCGTTCCTTGGTGTGACTTACACTGTACCAAACCCAGGCCTGGTGGTCATCAGTCTGACTGTTGATCGGGTTCGATTACTCGACGGGGTAATCAGAGGTACGATGTATAGGTCAACCTAGAAGGAACCAAGTCATATGATCATTCGAGCCTGACGGTAGTATCCACCGCTCGAAGTGAATCATGGCATCAAGTGGAGGGACAACGTGTTTACCACAACTAAGCAGAGAGCAGGGGTATGATGGAGAACATAGTAAGTTTGGGTGAATTGGAGTGCAGCCTGCGTTGCACTCTAGGTGGCCACGTAGGTTAACTCGAGCTCAGAGGATCAATGGTATACTCGAGAAGTGTGTCGATCAAGCTTGAGTTGGAAGCCATGAACCTCGGTCCCTGATGGTTCCACCTTATCAACATTATATACGGTTCTTGAACCATCTCCTCGGAACACCATAAGCATTAAGAGGAAGAGAGAAGTATACGCTCTGTGTATGCTTGGCACAAGAGCACGGTAGATGCATAACTATATGCGAGTACTACGGGGTATGCCCGAGATTAGTACAGAGGTGCAGGTAGTAATCCCTAGCCATAAGTGAACTTTGCTGCATAGGTGCGATGCACCGGGGTATGTTGTGAGTTGACTAGTTGACTTTGCTAGAGGCACCCTCCGGTGGTCTCAGTTAATAGTAAGGTAACTAGTAAAGATCACTTAAGTAGTGGCCGTTAGGTCTCGCACACTAGAAATGGTCAAATTGAGGCGTCAGGGCGTTTTGATAAAAAACTCACTCTGACGGACCTCACTTATGGCCGACCCTAGATTTGAGAGACTATGCTAGGGCCAGCCCTATATTGTAGGGATGAGAATCCCTCATCTATAGGGCCGTCCATATAGATAGGGATAGGGCTTTGAATTGGTCAAAATAAGCTCTAAAAAGTGGGAAAACGGATAAATAGAAGAAGAGATAAAAGGGTGATAATGGAGAGATAATTGTGGGAGGTTTTTATCCCCTTGGATCCTTATGCAAGGGGGTAGGCCGGCCCTATATAAGGGACCTTATGGGGCCGGCCATAATGATTCAAAAACCGAACCCCCTCCCTCTCTCATCTCTCTAGTTCTCTCCCTAATCTCTCTCTACTTTTCCATTTGCATCTTCATCTTCCTTGCGTGGAGTTTCGTAGAAGGAGAAGGGTCGTTCTTCGGAGGCACTCAGAGATCCGAGAGCGACGTTCCGTGCATCGTGTGAGATCGGATGAACAAGAAGGCATCGCCTCCATTCATACCATCGGTATCTTCGCAAATGATCTTCCGTCTCCATCGACAAAGAAGACAATTCTCCACGGTTAAAAGATCCGTACGAAGGTATGAATAATCTAACACGTAGATCTAGCGAGCATTATGATTTACATACATACAAGATAATCATTACGCTAGATTGCCGTTAGGGTGTTCGATTCACGTGCATACACATGCACACATATATAGATTAGTTTCAATGAAAGTTTAAATCGTGTAACGTGCACCATGAACGGTCTTTCGACCGCAAAATCGTTTCCGCTGTGAGCCTCTACCATAGAATTATTTCCAACACTACCGATGGATTGTTACGACGAAGAACTGGTCAAGACTATCGCGTCGCGGGCAGGTCGATCCATTCGAGTATATCTGCAATCCCTGGAATGATTTCGAGGGCTCTATGTGAGGGTTTGTGTGGAGGTGGGACTTAAAGGGACGCCTGTCGCCGAGGACGAATGTGGGGACGGAGGGTGCCCAGTTCCGGTTCTTCCAACTGTTCGTGTATGAGAACTTGCCTAATCTCTGTTTTTCCTGTGGGAAGGTGGATCATCGGAGCCAATGTGCCCGACTCCATGCAGGTGGATCCACATGGAGATCTATCTAACGAGGTAGAAGGGTCTGTTTGACAGGTGGACTATGGAGGCTTTAGTGAGGAGGCTATGTTGGGGTGAGCATTAGATGGCCAGTCGGCACGTGGTGATAGTGTGGGGCCGGGTGGGAGGTGGAAGCTTCTGAGGGAAGAGGTGGTAAGTGAAATGGTGAGTTTAGGGTCTGTTTTTTTAGTTTCCTAGGAATAAAAATAAAGAAAATAATTTCTGCAGAAATTCATTTATGTAGAAATTCATTTCTGCAGAAATTGTTTCCATGCCGCTTAATTTCCTTTGTTCTTTTAGCAAGGAAATATAAGGAAGAAATCAAACACAATGGAAATTCCATTGTTCTTTATAGCAGGGAAATCAAGGGAAGAAATCAAACAGTCTGCAGAAAATAAATGGGACAACAACAAATAAAATGAATTCGAGACCGAATCGCACAAACAGTTTTCAGATCTTGCATCCATATGAGCAGGAAACTTTTTGATGGCAGATCCAAGACCAAATCGTAGCAGGTAACGATCAGTGAACTGTATATGCAATGCTCCGTTTCATTTTTAATATAAGAAAAACCAAAAACATACGACCTGCTTCAGAAATAAAAGTTATGGCTGTGTAATGTCCTGGCAAACTTGATAATTCCATCGTATTATACACAATTGTAGTTGTTTCCATCATGGGATTTGTCGTATTTGCAGAAAATAAAAGGAAAAAAATATAAGAGTACAACCCAAATAAAATGTCAATTGCTTTCTAATGCAGCTGAAGATGTAAATGGTACTTCTTGATGGCAGATCCGAGACCGAATCGCAATGGGTGTACAAATAGACTTAACACCCCTTCAGATTTTGCACCAATATGAGCAGGGTACTTCTTGATGGCACAAATACACTCCAAATGAACATATTATTCAGCATAACATAAGATCTTACCCCGTGCTTCTTGTATTTTTCTCTAACAGTCGTTAAAGAGGACCATTTCCTATTCAGTTGCAAATCATGTATTGCACAAATGCAGTCCTTCAGCTCTGATGAGCTATAACCAGTTTGGTGCTGCAATATTGTGCTCTGAAATCATAATCCCATGCATACCTCCCTTGTACGAGTAATGCCTCCATCAGAAGGGATGATAGCCTACCTGAGGTTTCCATCCAAGCTCATCAGGGCATCAGAAAGTAGCTTCATTGACTGCTTGATTTTCAATAGCAAACCTTGTTGCACCATTATTAAGTCCTAAATGGAGCTCATGAAAATAAAAATGAAAAATGTACAGGTGATAAAATTACATAATAAAAAAGGTACCATTTGATCCGAAGTAAAAATTACTTGTTCATTTTGGATACATGAAATGAGGGAAAAACTCCTATGCATGTGCATATATAGAGAAAGTTATTTATATGCAAGAAAAATGAAACGATACCATGTGGGTAGCATTGTTAAAACATAAAATGGCAAAATATACAGTTACAACAAGTTTTAAAAACCAAAAAAATAAAATAGACCAAATTTAACAATTTTGAGCAACATCATTACATTGATGAAAAGAAGAACAAGATATATCAAACACCCACGAGGCAAACAAAGATCGGAACATAAAATCCAAAATTTTTGAAAAAAAAAAGGAGAATCACATATCCCAAAACATTGTTGCATCCCGAATCTGATTCATCAATTTAATCCATCCCTAAATCCTATGATGCATCCAATACCCCAAATTAAAAATAATATATGTTAGGGTAGAGAGTACCTTAGATCCTTAGATATCCGGCAGGTTCAGAAAGGTGGCTGGAGGGGATGAAGAGCTGGTTGGAATGGTGGCCGGAGGGGATGAAGAGCTGGTCGGAATGATGCTGGAGGGGATGAAAGTTGTGGAGGATATCGGGCAAAATTCTCCTAGAGTCGTCGGGGCTTTCTGCGACGAACAGAGAAACCCTATTTTTGCTGGTTTATCTCGGACTCTCTTTCCTTGCTCCGCAAGGAAACAATTTCAACGAAAAAATATGTTTCCCTGATCTCCTCCCCTAAAAGAATGTCGGAAATCAGGGCGGAAACCCATTTCCGCCCCATTAATGGGTTTCCGCCCTGTTTTTCCTTCAAAAGAACAGACCCTTATCGGCGAACCCGGGGGCTCAGGGACCTCAACCAGAACTCAAGCAGGGCACGCCGGTTTGTCGATCTGGGTTGGCGACGTCTGAGGGTCCTACGTCGCCGGAAGAGCCTCCAGGTTTTGCTTTGGATGGTGACGCTCCGGCAGTCTCGATTTAGGGACTGAAGAGGAGCTACATGATCAGGTGGTTGGTCGTACGAGGGCGACTTTGGAGGAGGGTGGGACAGCGGATGGCTTAGAGGAGGTGCCAGAGGATATTGAAGTAGATGGTGGGGGGTCAGAGGAAGAGATGGAGGAACCACAGGCTAGTAGTGGGGGGTTGGAGTCGGGTAACAGAGCGAAGGGGCGTCGTATAGAGCGATTAGCTATCCGAGGGCATAGCCTGAAAAAGATCAGGTAGGGGAGGACGGATTCCTCCGCCATTGCTTTCGTCCCTTCCTAAATGAATATTTTGTTCTGAAATTGTCGAGGCCTTTTAAGGCCGGCGGCTGTGGGACATTTGAAGTTGTTGGTAACAAAGTTCCAGCCTCAAGTTCTTCTTGAGGT
Organism: Chamaelirium japonicum; assembly: GCA_947650365.1. Lineage (NCBI taxonomy): Eukaryota > Viridiplantae > Streptophyta > Magnoliopsida > Liliales > Melanthiaceae > Chamaelirium > Chamaelirium japonicum. The sequence goes on from OX393549.1 coordinate 88,710,769, forward strand.
AGAGAGTCATGTTAAGGAGTCCCAAATACCATGAGCGCAAGCTATATTCTAGCATACCCATAAGTTGCCTTGGGTTCCTTCGGATGGATGGTCGGGGGGTATTATATGTTTATGGAGATGGGGTAGCGGATTATTTACAGCTTTATATCGGCAGGAGTAGGTTATGCACTTGGTGGTGACTTGCCCAAAATTAGGGGTGGCAATGGGTCGGGTTCGGGTCGGGTTGAGACATATTTATAAGGGCAAAACATCCAACCCGAAACCGACCTGTTTAATAAACGGGTCAAAAACTTAAACCCAAACCCGACCCGCCTAATAAACGGGTTGACCCGACCCGACCCGTTTAACCCGTTTACTAAACGGGTCGGGTCGTGTCGGGTCGGTTTGGTTCGGGTTGGGTCAACAGAACCCATGTAAACCTGTCGGGTTGGGTCAAGACAAGTCGGATTGGGCCGGGTTTGATCGGGTTGGGTCGGGTCGGGTTGACACGACCCATTTGTTAAACGGGTCAAGTCGGGTCAAGAATTGCCACCCCTACCCAAAATCCCCACCTGTACTTATTTCGGTTGTCTATGCCAACACGGTCCTGCGGTTTGTGTGATGTACCGTTAAGTGGGGATACTTTTACATGGTGTAACAACAGACAGGGTCGGGCACGCATTTCTGAGCGGCTTGATAGGGGGTTCGTTAACTCAAGGTGGATTGGGCGGGTGGATGACACGGCGGCTAGGCATCTACCTCGGTGCGTGTCGGATCACTCTCCGATACTCTTTACTCTAGTGCCGAGCATGAAACCGGCTCGGGTTTCTCGGCGTTTCCAAAATTTCTGGCTTAATCGATTGGATTGTCACTCAATGGTGCATTCCAATTGGATTAGAGGTGCATCTTGTAGCTCGAACCTCCCTTTTCTTCATCGAGCTTTGGGGGTATGGAATAAGTCGGCTCTCAGGGAATATACATGATACAGGCACTGATGAGGCGCACTACAATCTTAAACTTTTAGGGTTTTCCTTTGGTTAACAAACTAGGGTTTAGTTATCAATATGGCGCAGTAAGACCCAAACGATAGTAAACTTAGGCTATTCTACGTAGTTCAAAAGGCATAAGCATTCAACATAAAACATGGATTAATATTTAGCAAGTAGAGACGCAATAGTATCATACAAAACAAAATTCAGCATATAATAATTTAATTCATAGCAATAGATATCAAATTTAAAAGAGAGGCATGCATCAGATTTTAATAGAAAAGTAGGCTAAGTATGCTTGCTAGGGTTACCGATAGATTAAAGATAGCAAATATGATGATTATGCATATATTGGGGCTTCAGCTAGAGAAGCAATGGAGATGAATATGGCTACAATGCGGAGCGTAGGCGATGAAAAGTGATGAAAATGATGCGGAAGCGGAGACAAAATAAAATAAACGGGTAGATAATGCCTGAGAATTTCATCGTGGGTCATTGCAAGGATACGCCGATGATCCCACACACGGAGCAAAGCCGGACGTCGAGAGAAATCGGATCCTTCGGAAGAACAAACCAAGGCCTACGCGAGGCGAAGTCGCGGATCGTCTCGAGATGAAGTCGAGGAAGCGGCAGGGGTCAGGGACGCGAGTCTCGCCAAGAAGCTCTCACGCGGAGGCATGAATTTCAGCAAACAAAGTCTGAATTCTTCTTCTTTATTTTTCTTTTTGTAGAACTAGGGTTTCCAATTGGTTGATGGGGATCAAAGGAAAATAAAGGGGAGTGGTGGGGATGCGATCGGCCAAGAAAGGAAGAAAAAAGAGAGAATTAAGGGGGGGGAGAAGAGAGAGAAAGAGAAGAGAGGGGACAAAAAGGGGGTGGGCTGCCTTGGGTTCCTCACAGACAAGGGGACGGATATGGGGCGTGGGTTGTTCATGAAAAGAGAGAGAGAGAGAGAGAGAGAGAGAGAGAGAGAGAGAGAGAGAGAGAGAGGCGACATCTCAATGAGAAGCCCTATTGGGCTTAAGATAAGCCCAATAAACACTAATTGAATCCCAACTGATGCCATGTCATCAATTTTAAGTTATTTTGCTATCTAACTGTCGGTTTTGAAACTTAATCTCGTCCGTCAGTACCCCGCAAACACACACGCATATATTTTATTAATATATTACAGAAAATCTATCCTTAAAGACTCGGATTCAATTTAAAATACCCTCGGATGAGATCATAGACATCTCCCATGAATTGGGCAAGAACATTACTAATATAAAATATAGAAAATAGGTCAAAAACACAGATAATAGGCCAAAAACTAAAGTAAACAGCTAAAAGTCCTGATGTGACGAATATTCTCCATGCATAAAATAAAAATGACTGAAATAAGAGTCTTTGACATCGAACTAAAAATACGGCGATGATCTGATTGTGTTGATCAGGCCTGCATCAATTGCTTTTCGCTGTAAAAAACTCATCCTCGAGATTATGTAGGAAAACATGGCCTGCAGTAGAAGGGAACCACTACCATGGGATCATCGTTGTGTCTGGATCTGATGATGAATCTCCAACAAGTGATGTCTCGAACAGTCAACAACCACCGGGCTCCTCGCGAAGAAAGTGATGGTATTGAGCGAGAGCTGGAAGCTACTGAAGGACAGAAACAGAGAGATGCAAGCTGTGAGCAGTCGATCTGTCCGGATGAAGTCGAACTACTCATGCAGGTCAACTGACTGAAACTCCATAACTAGCTCTGAGTGCAGCAGTGGTAGAAGCTCCCCAGAAGGCGGAGGCTCTACGATTGCCTCTACCGTAGGGAGAACTATAGGAGGAGGTGTCTCCTCTGTAGGCTCTGTGAAATATAGTAGAAGCCTCTCTGTAGTCACTGTCGGGGGAGGGGGCTCCTCCGTAGACACTGCTGAAGGTGGAAGGAACTCCTCTGAAGTCATTAAAGAAAGATGTGGCTCCTCCGTAGGCACTGGACGAGGAAGCTCCATTGGAGGTGGATGCTCTCCATGTGGTGCTACTGGTGGAACCAGGTGCCCCATAGGAGGAGGAGGCTCTATAGGATGGTGTGGCCTACTGTGTCTAGCAAGCCTCTGGTTTTGCTTCTCTCTCCATGCCAACTCATCCTCAATATCATCAAATAAGAGTTGGGTTTCATTATATCAGGCTTTTAAGAATGGCAATGAAGGATTCCGTAAAATCCATTGAATAAAAGGTTTGGAAGATAGATCTAGGTCATAGGCTCGATCTCAAATCAAAGAGGAGTAACTATGTTCTATCGGAGATCTTGGAAAAAAAGTAGGACATGGCCAAGAAGGTTTGAATAGTTTAACAAAATTTTTATAGGCTCGGGTATCTAATGGATCAAGCAAATAAGGGGATCCGATGCTATGATAGGACATGGCGTCAGATTGCTCTGATACCAACTTGATGCAGGCTCCGACAAGGCACACTACAATCTTAAACCTTTAGAGTTTTCCTTTGGTCAACAAACTAGGGTTTAGTTATCAATATGGCGCAGTAAGACTCAAACGCTAGCAAACGTAGGCTATTCTATGTAATTCAAAAGGCATATACATTCAACATAAAATATGGATTAAGATTTAGTAAGTAGAGATGCAATAGTATCATGCAAAACAAAATTCAGCATATAATAATTTAATTTGCAACAATAGATATCAAATTTAAAAGAGATGCATGCATTAGATTTTAATAAAAAAGTAGGCTAGGTATGCTTGCTAGGGTTACCGAGAGACTAAAGATAGTAAATATGATGATTAGACATATATTGGGGTTTCAACTAGAGAAGAAATAGAGGTGAATATGGATGCAATGCGGAGCGTAGGCGATGAAAAGAGGTGGAAACGATGCAAAAGCGGAGGAAAAATAAAATAAACGGGTAGATAATTGCCTGGGGTTTCTGTCGTGGGTCGTTGCGAGGATGCGGCGATAATCACACACACGGAGCAAGACCGGATGACGAGACAAGCCGAATCCTTTGGAAGAACAAACTTAGGCCTACATGAGGTGAAATCGCAGATCGTCTCAAGGCGAAGTTGAGGAAGCGGCGGGGGTCGGGGACGCGAGTCTTGTCCGGAAGCTCTCACGCGGAGGCACGAATTTCAGCAAACAAAGTCTGAATTCTTCTTCTTTCTTTTTCTTTTTGTAGAACTTGGGTTTCCAATTGGATGGCAGGGATCAAAAGGACATAAAGGGGAGTGATGGGGATGTGATCAGCTAAGAAAGGAAGGGAAAAGAAAGAGAAATAAGGGGGGGAGAAATGAGAGAGAAGAGAGGGGACGTAAAGGGGGTGGGCTGCCTTGGGTTCCATGGGGACAAGGGGACGGACGGGGGGTTGTTCACGGAAAAAGAGAGAGAGGGTGCGAGACATCTTAATGGGAAGCTCTATTGGGCTTAAGATAAGTCCAATAAACCCTAATTGAAGCCCAATTAATGCCACATCATTAATTTAAGTTATTTTGCTATCTAACCGTCAGTTTCGAGATTTAATCTTGTCCTTCGGTACCTCGCAAACACACACGCACATATTTTATTAATATATTGCAGAAAACCCATATGGAAATACACGTATTCAATCCGAAAAGTCCTCGGATAAGATCATGGACATCCCTCATGAATTGGACAAGAACATTACTAATATAAAATATAGAAAATAGGCCAAAAACACAGATAATAGGCCAAAAACTTAAGTAAATAGCTAAAAGTTCTGATGTGACAAATATTCTCCATGCATAAAATTAAAACGACTGAAATAAGAGTCTTTGGCATCGAACTGAAGATGCGGCGATAATCTGCTGGTGCTGACCAGGCCTGCATCAATATATCAGATGGTCGAATCTTTGTGTAGTAAGCTTGAGAAGTTACCTAGGGCTCAGGGGGCCGATGAGGGGGTTGAGGCGGAGCGGGCTCGAGTACAAGCGGAGCTTGAGTGGGCTTTGGAGCAAAAGTCAAGGGTTCAGTGGCTGCAAGTCGGGGATCAGAACACAAACTTCTTCCACACGAGCACGAAGATTCAGTGTAGCCGTAATAGAATAAGGTGTCTGATGGTGGATGGACAAGAGGTACAGGATCCATGAGAAATTCAAAATGGATTGTTGGATTTCTTCCTTCACAGTTCGAGTTACTTGAGGATTTCCCAAGGCGGGTGACCCCGGCGATGAATGAATTTCTGAATCGGGTTTCGGACCAGGAGGAAATTCGTCGGGTGGTCTTTGAAGCTCCGGCAAACAAATCACCTGGATCGGATGGCTTTAACAATGAATTTTTCAAGGAATTCCGGCCAGTCATTTTGTTCGTTCAGGAGGTGTTACATGCTTTACACACGGCTTCAACGATAAGGGCGACAATGGCTATGAAGATTGATAATGATAAAGCCTATGATATGGTCCAATGGGACATGTTGGAAGTCATTCTTGGTAAGATGGGGTTTGAGCAGCGTTGGATTGGATGGGTCATGCAGTGCGTTTTGACGGTGACGATGAGGTTGATGGTCAGTGGGGAGGCGGCGGAGTTGTTTACGCCAAGTTGTGGGTTGCACCAGGGGGACTCTCTCTCTCTCTCCATATCTTTTTCTGATTGTTACGCAAGTCATTCATTGGATGCTTGAGCAGAGTGTAGATGTGGGCGATATTGAGGGGTTCACCACTGCGGCGAAAGCCCAAGCGGTGTGCGCCCTCGCATATGCCGATGATTTCCTACTGTTTACGAGAGCATCAATATTAGATGCGCGGGGGCTCCGGGATGTGTTGGCGAAAATCAAAAGCTGTACTGGCCTTGGAGTTAAACACCAATAAACCGAGCATAAAATTCTCGAGATGTATTCTGGGGACACTGAGGAAGAGGCTCCTGAGGAATTTGGGTATGGTTGAAGCGGAGGGCCCGTGGACTCACTTGGGAGTTCCCATTAATGGGACTAAGGTCCCATAGACCCATTACCAGTTTCTATTAACCCGGATGGAGGCGAGGCTTACGGGATGGAGATGAAAGCTATTGTCACAAGCTGGGCGTCTAACACTTCTGCAATCTGTCCTTGCAGCTATCCCAGTCCATATCATGGCAGCGGGGGGAATCCCAATCGGGTTACTGCATAAGCTGGACAGGGTTTGTCGGGAGTTTTTCTGGGGACATTCAGTACAAGAACGAAGATTGCATTTGATATCCTGGGGGGAGATAACGAAAGAACGGGGCCTAGGAGGATTGCAAATACAAAGCTTTATCAATCACCAGGTTCAATTGGATATAGTGAACATAGAATATATCATGTCTAGTCGACAAGCTGCAGCTGGATGGATTAGATCGGAAGTCCACTTGACCCGTGACAATTGGCAACAAGGGCCGCGCAAGGGAGGGTCGAGTTGGCTTGCTGCGACCATCCATTGGGTGGTAAGGTTGGGGGTAGCTGCTAGAGGATTAAGGCCAAAGTTTCGATGTCTTCTATACTCGCTGAGAGGGACGGGGATGGGAAAGCAGGAAGCGGTGGCGACTTGGCCGAGGGGGGTGGGGATATGGAAACTGAGGGTTACTCGGAGGGTGCATGTTTTTCTGTGGAAAATGTTTCATAGAGCCTTGCCAACTGCGGTTTTACTCAGGGAAAGTGTGAATATGGGTTTTTGCTGTTGCTCGTGGTGCGGGGAGCCGAATGAAGATATACTGCATGTGTTTTGGGTTTGCCCAATGGCTGTCGAGTTTTGGAGGCAAGTAAAACTAAGTTCTAGCATGGATTTTTATTAGGTACCGGTTTTACGATCTCGGGACTGAATGGATAAGGGGTGGGATGCTCCGGATCCAGGGGAGATTATGGCGGTGGCTATGTGGAATTTCTAGGACGTGCGTTGTGCTAAGATCTTTAACGATGGCGGCGGTTCTTTAAAAGATGTGGTGCATCGTAGTCTGGAGATGAGTGCCAGGTTTATCTGTAAATCGTCGGTCAGTGTGTTGCAAGAGGGGAGCCACGCGGTTGATTATATTCTATGGGTGGACGGGTCCTTCAGTTCGGCTGAGGAGAGGGCTGGTGCAGCGTGGGTGTTGGCGTCGCAGACCGGGGAAGTGTAGGTGGCGTCTTCGTTTTGTGGTCAGGTGACTACAAGCCTCCTTGCGGAATTATGGGCATTAAGGGGAGCCTTTGCGGAAATGGCTCGTCGAAAATCTACAATTGTGTTGGTACTGACCGATGCAAGGCAGGCTCAGGATGCTTTGGTGCTTGGCAAGGGAGAAGACAAGGAGGTTTGCTCGCTTTTAGTGTCGTGCTGGCAAGATTGGCATGATTTGGAGGGAGTCACGGTTCAGTGGGTGCCCAGATCGGCTAATCGGGCAGCAGACTGGCTTGCCAGGGAGGTTCGTATTTTTGGTCGTGAAGACTATTGGGAATCGAAATTCCCTGATGTAATGGGGGGCCTCGTGTGGGAGGTTCTTCAGATCCTAATGTAAGGGCCAGATCAGGATAACCAAAAAAAAAGTTTCTAGTCTTGTTACCTCCATTCCTATATCCCCCATCAGTTTACTTCTCCATGATCAACTTTGATCTTGGCTCTCTATGCCTTTCTTATTGAACAACGGCTGACTTCGGGTACGGATTCTTTCAGCTGGGCATGAACTGCCAATGGAGTTTTCTCTCCAAAGGCGCACTCTCACGGCAAACAAGCTTGGCTGCAGAGGAGAACGATTTTGTTCCAACCACCTTAAAGAGGTTGGAGCATTCACGGCTCTCTCATTGGTACATTTCAAGGGCTTTTGGTCATTTCACCATGATTAATAGCATGAAATGACATACATGCCCTTGAAATGGACCAATGAGAGAGCAGTGAATGTTCCAACCTCTTTAATGAGGTTGGAACAAAATTGTTCTCGCCGCAGAGGGATCCATGCCACACATTTGTGCCCTTTTTGTTCTTATCTGGAAACTATTGATCACATTTTCCTTCTCTATCCCCCGATCTCGGCCATGTACACTCCCTTCTACCATTGATTCTTTGTGGTCTGTGTGGCGACATAATCATATGCCACATGCGATCATGAACTTTTGGGATAGGAGTGTTGTCCGTCTGCTATGGACTATTTGGCTGGAAAGAAATGCTAGGGTTTTCAGGAATCAACAAAGATCTGTCACAAATCTCGTCATGCTTGCTGGGGGACTAGCTACATTTTGGGAAGGGATTCATATATATAATGGCTGACCACATAGTTGGTTGTTTTTGGGGCTCCTTTTGGTTTAAGTCCTGTAGCAGCCTCTTTATGTACTTTGTTTTGGTGGTCGAGGTGTAACTTATGAACTTCGCCTTAGAGTTCTGATTTTTTTTTTTTAATAGAAATGCTACTCAGCTCGAAGGTTTTCTCGATTCCGCTCAGCCCGATTGACGTGGCAGTGTTCAACTGGTGGTGTAAAAGATTTAAATGTCGCTAGTGGGTTTCATCCATAAGTTGTATGCTGCCAAGTCAATCGGGCAGGCGGAAGCGGGAAAGCCTTCGGGCTGAATAGCATCTCTCCTTTTCTAATGCACGGGTTGGGGGTCTGCCTAACTCCCTCCCACTGATGTGGGTTGCAAATTACCCTAAAAAAAAAAAACCGGATGAACCAAAGATGAATATCAATTTGATTATCACACGAAAACTGAAGCATTCCATTTACCTTCTAATCAATATCCTACATGAAATTGCTTAACAAAATAGGATTCACAATCACAAGTTGTTCGAGGCATAGTACCAAAACTCGGTCTGACTCGCCTTGACTCGTCCTAGTCGACTCTACTCGGCCTAAAGTTGAGCCAATCGACTCGGATGAATACTCAGACCGGCCACTACTCGGGCTGACTCGGTCCGACTCGGGCTGAATCGGAGTCCGAGTTCTGGGTTTTTGAACACTGGTTCGAGGCACCCTAGATATAGCTCTGCGCTGAATCTCAGTATACAGAAACTTACCGAAATACGCCGAAACTTTCTCCCTGCGTACAGCCGTCCCTAAATACCTACGATATTTTGTAAAATTTCGCCAAAATATCTAGGTTTTCCGGGATTCCGATATGTAACCGAGACTCGATTCCTTGCATTCTACATACCACATGGAGGATTCAAACTGATAGAAAGTAATACCAAAAAGAAAAATATCCCCCTTGAACATGAGATTAAAAGGACTATTTACAAAATTCCATGATTATTATACTCACAGAGTTTATATTGAGGTCAAAACAAGAGGAAGGGGGAGGACTGTTCTTATTTTTCTCAACTTTAATAGTTTCTCTCGTTTTTTTCTTTTCTCTCATACAAGTAAAAGATGCTTCTGCTTGTCTCAGACAAAATAACTCATTCTTTCCAGATTTCCTTTGTATTCTCCTTATCCAATGCTTGCAAGCTTTAATCCTAACTAATGAACACATAGGATATCTTACCGAAAAATCCGCGGATATGTACATCATTGTGGAATTCATCAGGTTATTTCTCAAGGACTTTGAGGATGTGCAGCAGTAGAGTAATGAAACCTTGAGGACAATCAGGGTCGATCGAACGCCTTATTGCACCAAACCATAGTGGATATCATTGAAGAGCAGAGCAAAGACAGGCCCTGTCATTATTTAGAAAGAAAGAATGAAGAGTAAGCAAGGGAATTTTGCATATAACTTTCTAACAAATGTTGATATTACAAATAACACCATCATTTTTAAGTTTTATTGATAACCCCCTTGCGTATTCTGGCATTTAATAAAATCCCTCTATCGTTACCTTTTTGCCGTCGAGTTAAGTGAATAAAACCGAAAATGTGGGGTGGCGAAAAGAAAACGGTGGGGGGATTTTATTAAATGTCAGAATATACGGTGGTTATTAATCAAACTTAAAAAGTGAGGGGGTTATTGTAATATCAATATTTGTTAGAGGATCATATGCAAGAATCCCAATTTTCACATATAACCTCAATCACAAATTACAACAATTGCACAAATATTTCTCATAATCGACTAGAAAAATAAAAGTACTCATATAATACTAGATTCATTTTTTTTTGAGAACCCCTACTGATTGGAGGGAGGGTTAGGTAGCCCCCGAATTGTCTATTATTAATATCAAAAAATTACAAGTAACGGTGAAAAAATCACAACCACCACCATAAGGAGCCTCAAATGACAATGCTAAAACAAAGCAACACAGAAAAAAAAGGCCCCTGAGACTCAAGACTTAGAAGCTCTCGAATTTTTTAAATCCTGCATATGAGCGAGAAAATACTTTGTGCCCTCCACCTCGTTCGACATTTTGAAACCAATAGAAGATGCTATATTGAGGATGGTGTCATCAGCCAACCGATTGATAGGGAGAGCTAGATCTTCATCGTTAAGAGTAAACATCTGCCCCTGGAGTTTCTGAAGGAAGGGATCCGATTTGCCAAAGGTACAAGTCAACTGTCTTGCACTCTTCCGGACTAGCTTTGGCTGAGGCTTGTGCACACTGTGGCGGGGGGCAGGGGGCTCCTCCTTCTCCTCTTCTTCGTTGTCCTCTAAATTCGAGGCATCATCCTCAATTGAGGGACGATTGGCCTCTGCTGCTCCAATAATTCTCTCGAGGGGAGGACTAGAGGTGATAAGTCTAGTCCTAGTGTCTCTATCTGCTAGTTCAGCGGCACCTCCTGAAGAGGTTTGGCCCATATCACGCCCTGGCCCACCTCTGTATCCACTATGTCTGCAAGGGCTGAAAATCGAGACCCACCTGGTCAAGTCCCTTCTTGTGCTCGTATCCTTTGGAACTGAGGTAGGAGCCTTAGAAACCCACTTAGCCCTAACTGAGGGCCTTGATGGAAGAGTCGGCGTGATGACTGGGCAATCTGAAATGGTATGCCCAAACACCGTGTAAGAAGTACATTTAGATGTCTTCCATTCATACCTGAGGGGTTGATTGATTGACACTGACTCCACCACCCCATCTGCTTTGCACCTCTGGACCCGAACCTGAGCAGTATCTGGGAGGGTGTCATCTACCCCAATCTCGACACAGCAACGTGCAAATGATATACGACCTCGGGTTGCTGTTGGCCGATAAAAGTAAAGTGGTTTCCCCACTACGCTCGCAACCTTGCTAATGGAGCGTCTCGACCAATATTTCACTGGAAAGTCTGGCATCCGAACCCACAAGATAATTTTGTCGAATACGTCACGCTAACATTTCATGTCACTATGCCATCGCTTTAGCACCACGAGGCGCCCTTTAAAGTACCAGAGCCCTCCTTCGAGCACCTTCAAGCAATCATCTTCAGAATTGAATTTGAATATATAATGCCAATTCTCACGTGAGAGCAGCTCCCACGCTGCTCTGGTCTTCCATATTTTGTCCATGATAACTTTGAATTTGAGAAAATATGGCTTTCGCCCAAGAACGTACTCGATCAAAGTATGAGCCTAACCCTCTAGATTTTGTTGAACTTCATCTGCAAAGCATATCGCAATGCGGACACCATTTTCAACCTCAGGTTCGATGAATTCCAAGGAAAGATCGGGATTTGCAGGAGCATCTCCACATACAGCGTTTCAAGCTCTAGTTGGCTTCTGAGCAGGAGCCACCAGAACGACCGGTGTCTTGGAAGACGCTTGAAGATCTTCCTCCTCATCCATATGGTGGAGATGTGGCCATGGAAATCATCGTCCTCTGCCCCCAAGCTCAGATCCTCGATTAGGTGAAAGCCCTGATCCAGATCTAGATCCATGGCCCTGGGCCGTCGAGTCTCTAGACGATGCTACGCTGGCTCGAGAGAGAGCTCGATCCACGTAATTCAACAGTGATGGAGGAGGGCGAGGGGGAGGAATGAAACCCTCCTCCCCTCCATCTCCATCAACCGCGTCCATGGCTATCAAGCAGCCATAGGCGGAGGAGGCCCCCCCCCCCCGGAGTTTAACCTAAGCCGGTCTCTGGGGAGAGGGAGGAAACCTTGAGAACGAATGAGGGAGAGGGGGAGAGAGGCCTAGCTGTTGGGGAGAGAGAAGAAGGGGGTGGGGGGGGGGGGAAACCCTAGCCGCCAGGGGACTAGGGTTGGCTCCTTGCGGTCTCGTACTGGATTCATTACTTGGAGGAGTTTAATGCATATATATTACAAATGCAGAAACTTTAAAATGAAAATTTATACGGTGTCCGGAATGTTATTGTTGCAGTAACTTTGAGAACAAGGAACATGATGCATCATTAAATACTCCATGCTTGGATTTTCAACATAAGTAGACAAATCGGTTGAGAGATTTTCTTTCTAATATTTTTTTTTTTGCATTTTTTGTTGCCTTCTTGTACTTCTGTATATCTTACTTTTAGGGGTCCACGTCAACCCCCCCCCCTCATTCATTGAGAGGGATTTTTTTTTTTTTTTGAAGTAGACAAATCAGAATTGGAAAATGTCATCAACTATTAGAATTTGTGAAGTAGTAGGATTAGATTTTGATGAAGTTACCATAAGCAAATTTTGATGGACAGGATTGACGAAATTCTGTAAACTTCAGACTAATCTGACGATAGTAATTACTCGACTAAATACGAAAGAAAGACGAAATATGATGCAGAAATCCGATCACATTCTGTCCTAAACAAAACTGAAGTCTTTAATCCTGAAATTAGTACATACCAGGTGCAGCAGGTGATTCTCCTTAACTGGTCAGTAGAAGTACATTAGGACTCAGTTGCATCCTTATCATGTTTTCCTCGCTGCTGCGCCAGTTTCGATTGAGCCTCCGCGAGCGCCTTGCTCAACTCCTCATCTCCTGGGATCTCGTTGATCAACACTTCATAATCTCGAATCAATGCCTCCCACCTTCCCAACTAACAACACGATTCATATACCCGACAAATCAACTAAGTCTTTGAGCCCCTTAACATTCTAATGCACGACGAAACAGCAGAGGAAGAGGCTTTTATCACCTTGGCATTGCAGTCGGCTCTCCTTAGACGGGCTTTAGTGTATGAAGGGCGGACGATGAGTGCAGCATTGCAGTCCTCGATGGCCCTCTCCCATTGGCCAAGCTTGGATCGACAGGCGGCTCGGTTGCAAAGAAGAATGGCATTGCGTGGAACATGATTGAGGCCTTCCCCGTATGCACTGCACGCCTCTCCGAACTTGGAGGACTTGAAGAGATCGTTGCCTTTCGATCGAGCAGATGCCACTGCTCGTGTCCTTCGGACCACCGTGCTCATCTCCCGGTTGCTGGGGTCGAGCTGAGCAGCCCTTTGAGCCACCCCGACTGCTTCCTCAAACCTTTAATCCCATCCGAAGGGGAAGTCATAATCTTATCCAAATTCGGATAAAGTATGTTACAATGAGGCAATGAAGCTAACCTTCCTGCAGCCATGTCGGTCTCCGCTCGGATCATGAGGATGTATGCATTCCTCGCGGCGATAAAAAACTTTGTAGATGCATCGATGTCGAATTCGGGGGCTTCGTTTAACACCGCCTCTGCCTCCTCGTGCCTGTCGAGCTTTAGGAGCGCTTCTGCTTGTGATGCAAAGACCTTTCGGAAAATATCAAATACCATATGAGATGAAATTCAATTGAATTATATCAATAAACCACATAGAACACACTTTGTTGTCCTTAATGTTGGGATTTAGTCCCACATCGGCTGGGGGAGGGCAACGATCTTCCTCATATACCCTCTAGTGGACCATCCCTTACTATCTGGGTTTTGGGGCGTGAGGGTATCTACAAATGGTATCATAGCCCAGGTTCCCTTAAGCCTATGCTGATTTGGTGGAGGAGGGGTGTGTTTGCTTCTGCACCCCAGGCCTTCTTGCATACGCTCGTGACTCCCGAGCGCCAATTAGTCCCTTGGACCTCATATACCCTCTAGTGGACCTCCCTTAAGGACCCAGGTTTTGGGGCGTGAGAGTATCTATAACTTAACCACACAATCTACCAAAATTTAGATGCTAATGAAACATCTATAATGGTACTTGCGATCGAATTGAGGTCATGAACATGACAATGGCATGCAGGTAAAGATTCGCAAGCTCGAGCATTTGCGGTCAGACAGTAGCGATCATTATATCGGACGAGAGATGATGTAAAATTGCTGACACCGAGTATCCACAACAATGGTGTGATGTGAGGACCGGACCTGCGGAGCTGAGTCAGCGCCAGCGGAAACAGCGGACTGCGCCTCTTTTAGAGCCTTGTTCCAGTCCCCTAGCTTTCGAGCCTCGCTGCATTTGGCCATGTGGGTCTCGAGAGCCTGTGCTCGCGAAACGTCGGTGGAGCTGGCTTCGTTCCGCGACAGCTTGAAGTGATCCACTGCTTTATCAGCTTCTCCCAATCTGAAATTTTGTGGTAGTCTTAATCTTTATGTTCATTAAAGGGAAAAGAAAAAATCATGAAACATAGCAAGATAACCATCTTGACTTGTCAATTAAAATTCAATTACTAAACCCTCACCCACAACAGTGCAGTGTTAGTGTACTTAGGTTAAGATATAGAATTCTAGACTACTACTTCTGAAATTCAACCTAAATAGAGGCCTGGCTAGAAGACCAATGCCAAACACAGGAGCACATTTAGCCAATTCCTCCCTAAAAAAATTATAATCTCAAAAAACAACATGATGGGCTAATTAATTTTCATTCAAGCTCAGCTAATTTTTCATGACAATGACAAAAAATTTCAGTAAGGTAAAGAAATAAAAAACATCCATCTACACAATATCATCGAAACTTTCGTCATGTGATCAATGCAAGTTACCTGAGATACAGAGTGGCCAACCGATGATGCGCTCTGCAATAACATGGATCGATTCTAATAGCCTCTTTGCATTCCCCGACGGCCTCGAGAAGCCGCCCCAGACCCGTAAGCGCCGCAGCCTTGTTGCTCCAATAAGAAGCCTTCCGCGGATCCAGTACGATCGCCCGATCGTACAGGGCCAGCGCCTCAGCGAACCTCCCCTTCTTGTATTCCTTGTTCCCCATCGCCTTCAGCTCCTCCGGATCCAATCTCATCGACAAAGCCCGGCAGAGCACCGGTGATGCCGCCGGTTCTTTCGCTGTGTTCTTCACAATATTTCCCCTGACCCCATTAGCCCCTGAAAACCCATGCCCATTCTTCCCGTTGGCATTCATGCCCAGCTCCCGCGCGGGCTTTGGAAGGTAGTCGAGCACATTGCGGTTCGGAGAGAACGTCAGGTTACCTCTAATGTTTCCCAAGTTCCCGAAGAGCATCACATTGCCGGACGTCGCCCGGACCAACGTGCTGCTCCCCTTGGCGCGCTGGTGGTCGTGGATCATGCTATTGAGCTCGCCCGATAGGCCGTTCCTTGGCGTGGCGGCCGGAAACGCCTTGGGAGAATCAGAGGCTCGTCGGGTGGCCTTGTGGTAGTAATTGGGAGTCGAGGCCTTCGACTTCACCGGAGACCGTGTGGCAGGCGGGACGGAGACGTGTACGGGGGCTATGAGCGCCGACTCGTCGGACCCCGCCCGTGTCCCCAGGGAATTGGAGGTGTGGAGGTTTGCGATGTGGTCGGGACTGCATCGGGGAAGCGAGCTCGTCGAGGAGGATCGCCGGTGCCAGAAGCCCCTCCGGCGGAACATGCCGCCATAGAGGGCCATCACGCCGCAACCCGATGGCTTCTTCGCGTCGTCCCTTAATTCCCCCATGCCGGCGGCCTCGAGGGGAAGGGAGGAGGTGGGTTCTGTTGGTTTGGGTGCATGAACATACAAGGGGAGGGAGGATATAAAGAAGGTTGTGGTTGGAGGTCTAGAGGGAGATCAAAGTGCTTGTGGGGTTGTCATGGCATTGAGAGGAGCATGAAGCCATTGTGGTTGGAGACTAAGAGGATGAGAGAGGAAAGGGAAGGAGTTGGATTGCTTGGAATGGAAGAAGCATGGAACATGCATTCTGAAAAAGAAAATATTTTTTTTAAAAAAAAAAAAGGAGAAAAGAAAGAGGAATTCTGAGATCTCACACAAGCCCCCCTCACCCCTGAAGTGGCTCCCAAGGAAACCCAACTCCCTTTTCCCAACCTTTTTCTCTCTCTTTTTTTTGTGGAAATTTATGGGAAAATAGAGTTAAAATTAAGAAAAATTGAGTTTTTATTTATTTATTTGGAATTGTTAATGGTAGTGGAATTGTTTGATGACGGGAGTGAGAACCGGATGGGAGGGGATTATGAATCACTGGTTTAATTTTTTTTGTTTTTTGTTTGGAAAATTTGCACACCACTCTCTCTTCTCTTCTTTATTTAGAAGTGGGATTTTCGACCGTTGGTGGTTAACCATTTACAATTTGAATTTTGTTAATGTACAGCTGCGAAATGGTGTGGCCATGTGCATACCATACCATCACGTAGGTCTGGGTGTGGCAGCCACGTAAACGGCCAGCTAGGGGCTTTGCTAGAGACCGTTTCTCTCCTTTTCTTATGTCATCCCACTTGATTTTTATTTGGGGTTTTTAGTCTAAGATCCTTGTAGCCGATGCCGACCCTTCTACAAGGATTTTTTAGTGTTATAGTGATTTCACTGTAGCAGCTATGATGATTTTACACTGTAGAAGTATATCAATTCGGTTGGGAGTGATTTCACTGTAGCTACAGTGAAATCATCGTAGCAACTGAATTGATACTTCGCTGCCCAAATTGATATTCTCTATTGAATTGTTAATATGCTTAATTGGTTTCACCATAGCAGGCACGACACTCCCCCTAGGCTCTTGGATTCTCATTGGAGCATGACGGCCAGTGACCATAGTGGAGTGATTCGTCTAAGGTATAGGGTTGAGAAGATGAATTGAACGACGTGGAGAGAATGGGAAGCCCGGTATAGGGTTTTACCGCAAGGAGAGGAGAGATGAATGAAGGAATAGAGAAGAAATGAGAAGAAGGAAGAAAGAAGAAGGAAGAATGAAGAAGGAAGAAGATGGGAAGATAGAGTGGACGTTCGTCTCCAGGTTCTCCTTCAAGTTCATCAAAGTCTTAATCTGGGTTCTTCGCCACATCTACATCGACTTCTTCGGTAGCCGCTTTCATCTCTTAGTGTATCCTTCAGTATATCTTTTGATCTCTCGAGGGGTGTTCTCTACTTCGTGGGTGTCTTTCGACGAGAGGAGCAAGAAGGGTGGTTATGGGGTCCGACAAACAGTTACCACCGCATGGTGTATTATCTTGCTAGTGATAATCAAAATTCTTGATTGCCTGAGAATCCGTGTTGTTCCTATCTTTGTGATTGTGTATCAAATTCTCTATGTGGTTGTGCGATCTCTGCAATGCTCCTATCATCGAACCCTTAAGCATCGTCTTGAGGTATTGAAGGCTTCCGCAGGCGTAGAGAATTAGTATCGGTGCGAGCCGATATCCCAACAACATGGTCATCTCCCACCCCACAAATATCTGTGCACTTTGGTCTATGTGGAGACGCAGACGTATATCGATAAACAGAAGAGCACATAAGCTGTGGGATGTGATGGCTATGGCTATTCTATGGTCTATCTGGATGGAGAGGAACAACATGGCCTTCAATATGAGAGAGCTTGATCCATACTCTCTGAGCATGAATGTGGTTTCTCTTTTCAAAAATTGGATCTCAGCTTTGCCGCCGCAATTTTCAGGGGATGTTAACAAATTTTTTAATCTTCGATTAAACATAGAGGCTTAGCTCATTGCTAATAATATCCGATCGGTGTCCACCTAATCCTCCTTTTTTTCAGTGGAGTTAACTAAAAAAAGAGCTAAAAATCGAATTGGATCTTATATCCGATGATTCAGTCCGATTCGATTTCAAATCACTCCAAAGTAGCCGACTTCATCACGACAATGAATAAGAGTTGGTGGTTGTTGTATTGTTGTCGTTCTATACTCAAATCGGGGGAGGTTGATATTGTCACAGTTGAGGTCAATATGAGGAGCACAAATTATCTGCCCCATAGTCAGCTCCTCAAGTCATAGTCATCCGTTGCATACATACCTGATCGGTGTATCGCAGTTAGCTCCAACCAGCAGGCAAAGAGACGGCAATGATCATGCGAAAAGTTGGAGCCAATGCGGTTGGGTGAATCACCACCGTCTCTTTGCCGGTCGGTGCTGAGTGGTTGGGTACAACAGACGGCTGTAACTTGAGGTGCAGACGATTTGGATTCTAATATGAAGCCGAAAGTTGAAAACTGTCACTGGACCAGGTCTGATTAGAGTGAGGAAAAGTCCAATCTCGACCGGGTAGGGGTCAACGCCATGCGGCCTGTTCTGACCCGGTCAACAAACAGGGAGCAGAGTTTCAACGTGATCCCACCCCTCCATTGTGTGAAGAGGGTCCCCTGTTGAACTCTTCCCAACATTTGCAGGCCGCACCCAACATCATAGTCTAAAGTGGGATCTATTGTTTTCACACTTGAAATGGCTACATAGAAATGACATGACACGTGTCATCTCATCATTGGAAGGACTAATCTTGAGAGTGAGACCACAGTGTAAAAAAATTAGTGGACTTGGCAATCCATCATTTTATTGAATTTCTATTTATATTGAGGATAAATAAAAAATATTTATTAATTTTCTAGGCAATAAATTACGCATGCAATTGATTTTTATAAAAAAAAAATTTTGTTGTTCTTTTGAACTGAAAAAATCTAACACTTTTTTCTTTTCTTTCTTATTGTATTTAGCACTTTTTTTTCTCAGAAATCAATTTTCAGTGTTCTTTTCAATCCTATAATAGTCAAATTCTGAAAAATTTATTGATCCTCTCGAGTAAATAATGTCTCGCTATTGTATATAATCAATTTTCGACCACCTTTGGTGGGATTCTATTGTGCCACCAAACTAGGGAAAAAAGGAATGTTGGAAAACCATTTACTTGGATATCGAACAAAAGAACTTGGCACAAAGTTAGATTACCTGTGTAAATCAAATTCCAACCTAATTTACTCGACAAAAGAATGGACCCTACGAATGGACCAAAGTTCAAAGTTTGATTGTAAAAGGTCCAGCTGTCGGTAAAATATCTTATATAATTCCATTAACCATTAAGTTAAATAGGTTCACAACATGAAAAGAAGTTTTGGAGTAATGAAACTTTTTTAATCTGCTTGAGTAGCAAGGCCACTTTCTCCTTATGCAGACAGTGTTGGAAAAACCCAATGGTAGAAGTTTGCAACAAAAGCGATTGGCTGGTCAAAAGACCATGCGTGGTGTGCGTTATACGATTAAAACTTTTATCGAAACTAATCTACATGTGCATGCACATGTGTGCACGTGAATCGAACACCCTAACAATAATTTAACGATGCAAATATCTAGCATACACGCAATTCAAATCTATGCTAGATCTATGTATAAGAGTATTGCATACCTTTTGTATAAATCTTTTAACCACGGAGAATTGTCTTCTTTGTCAATAGAGATAAAAGATAATCCACGAAAAAGGCCACGGTATGCGAAGAGACGAAACCTTCTATGTTCACCCGATCTCACACAATACACGGCGTGCCAACGAAGGGTCTCTAAGTACCCTCTTATGTCAGCCATTCTCTTTCTACGAAGCTCCACGCGAGGAAGACGAAGTCACAAGGAAGCAAGGGAGAGAGATGGAGAGTTGAAGAAGAGGGGTTGCGTTGTGCAAGCCTTAAGACCAGCCCCCCTGCTCCCTATACTCTTTCACCGGCCCCTCTAGGGATTGCTCTCCTATAAGCTAGCTAGGGCTGGCCCCCCTTTTTCTGCCTTCTTATCTCTATATTTTCCTATCTTCTAGGACTTGCAAAGGTCTAGTCAAACCCCTTATCCATCCCCTTATGGCTGGCCCCTATATTGGAGGCAATAACCTACTAATAACTAGGGGGCCAACCTTGACTTGGTCTCCCAACACCTAGGGACGGCCCCCCTAGTCCATAGTGACATTTGGTATTACCAAAACGCCCCTATGGCACTAATTAATCGTTCCACGATCATAATAACTTGAAAGACACAAAAGTGGGTGCACTAGTGATTTCACTATTCACTATAGTGTCCTTAGTAAACACATAGGGTGCCCATAGTAAAGTCAACTAGTCAACTCGCAACATATCCCTGTGCATCTCACTCATGTAGCGAAGTCCACTTATGGTAATAGATAACTAAGTGTGTCTATGAACCACTCGAGGATTTTCTCTTAGCACACACATGAAGTTACGCATCTACTGTACACTAGTGCGAAGCACACATGGAAAATAGGATTGGACTTCTTACTTCCTCTAATTGCGTCCTAAGTTTCGAAGAGATAGTTCAAGAAACGTACATAATGTGGATAAGGTATAATCTTCAGGGACCAGGATTCATAGCTTTCAATTTGAACTCGATCGACACACTACCCGAGTGTACCATTGAACTCTGAGTCCGAGTTAACCTACGTACCACCCAAACTGCAATGTATGTTGCACTCCAATGCTCCCGTATTTAATATGTTCTCTCGCATACCCCTGCTCTTCGTTTAGTAGTGGTAAACTCACTATCCTTCACTTGGTGCCATAAACCGTCAAACTTGAGTGCTTATATGACTTAATTTTCTACAAGTTGACCAAGTATATTGTACCTCCGATTACCCTAACGAGTAACCGGATCCGATAAATATATAGTCCAATTGATGACCACCAGGCTTGGGTTTAATACGATGCAAGTCATACCAAGGAATGCACCTTCCGTCAAGGATATGGATATCCTACAAGAGTGGCACGCTGATGCGACGCCAACCGGATAACCTACTACACTATTGTTTTTGATTACATAATTGAACCCTCATATATTAGAGCGCCAAAGCACCGTATAACTGGTTAGCCCACCAGTCATGGTTTCTCAAGATTTCGGGTCATTTTACCCTAAGCAGAAACATAACTTAGTGCACCGATGTCTGCTCATCAATCTGTGCATCGTGTTGTTTCCGTTCGGCCATAGACACTGTGCATGGTGATGACCATCGTGAAGAGACTAATGTACTATCATCCTAACAGCTTAACATGATAAGGCGACCTGCCTAATGATAGCTGCGAACTGATTTAGGTAATATGGAATGAATCTATCTAGTCTTTAACTCAGTGGACTACCATATAGCTATAACTTTCTGTTCTAATAAGAATATATAATAATATTACATACCAACATGCATCTCATGTAATAATATTCATCATTTATTAATAGAACAAAAAATCTAAGTTTTACATGCTTAGAAGATACTAATTCCAACAATCTCCCACTTGGTATAGTGAAACAAAATGATTTTGACTCCCATCGCATCCACATGTTGCTCGAATGCTTTGGTAGGTATCGCCTTGGTAAAAGGGTCAATAATATTATATGTAAATACAATCTGTGTCACCACTATTTGCCCTTGCTTTTGAAGCTACCCAATCAAGCAGAATTTGTACTCGATGTGCTTCCCCTTTTGGTAGTGTCTTGGCTTCTTGGGCTGTGCTACTACTCTACTATTGTTACAATAAAACACAATAGGTAACTGAGTCTCTAATACATACCTTAAATTTGTAAGAAATTTCTTGAGCATTATCACCTCTTTTGCTACTTCGCACGCTACAACATATTCGACTTCTGTAGTAGAGTCTGCGATGCACTTCTATTTCACACTCTACCAACAAACTACTGCTCCTCCTAACATGAATACAAATCCTAATATCGATTTCATGCATTCCAAATCTGACATAAAGTCAGAGTCTGTATATTTAATCGATGTGAGTTTCTATGTGGTGTAAACTAACTCATAGTCTCCCATCTGACGAATATACTTGAGTATACACTTTACAACTGTCCAGTGTTCTTGACTTGAATTTGACTAAAACTGACCCATCATGCCTACTGTGAAATAGATAACTGGCCTTGAACAAAATATAGCATACATCAGGCTACTTACTGCCGAAGCATAAGGTACCTTCTGTATTTCTCCTCTTTCCTCAAGTGTCTTAAGACCTTGATCCTTAGACAGTTTCAGACCATGTCTGAATGACCTGAAATCTTTTCTTGGAGTTTTGCATATCAAATCTAGCCACAACCTAATCTATATACACGGCTTGTGACAGCATGCGCATATTCTTTTAGCGATCTTGAGTTACTTTGATTTCCAAAACATAACTCGCTCCACCTAGGTCTTTCATAACGAACTATATTGATAACCAGACTTTTATCATTGATAATATTATTATATCATTTTCATTGAGCAGAATATCGTCTATGTAAAGTATCAAATACACCACTGTAGTTTTGTCACTTATCTTATACACACATGGTTCATCCTCGTTTTGAGTAAATCCATACGACTGAACTACCTAATCAAACTGGATGTTCCAACTTCTAGATGTTTGCCTTAGTCCATAAATAAACTTCTGTAACTTGCAAACTAGATGCTCCTGACCCTCTGACTCAAATCTTGGGCTGCATCATGTAATTGTTCTTTTCGAAATCCTTGTTGAGGAATGTTGTCTTGGCATTCATTTGCCAGATCTCCTAATTATAATAGGCTATAATGGATAGAAGGAACTAAACAGACTTCATCATAGCTACCGGTGAGAAGGTTTTGCAAAAGTTGATTCATTCTCTATGGGTGTAACCCTTGGCAAATAATCTAATTGTATAAGGCTCAACGGTACTATCAGATTCTCTCTTCTTCTTATAAACCTATTTACACCTAATATGTTTAATATTAGATGATGGTGTAACATGAGTCTAGATAGTGTTATGGGATATAGATGCGATCTCTGCCTCCATGGCCTTTTATTAGTCAGAGTGGTAAGAAGCTCCTACTGCCTAGTCATAGCTCAGTGGATCATCCTCTTGACCTTCTGGATCAACCAATAAGGTTTCTCCATAGAATCTGTTAGGAGATCTGATGTTTCTCCTACTACGACAAGGTAGTGGTACTAATTGATTAGGTTCTATAGTATCTGGTGTTTTAGTATCTGCAATGTCAGCTCCCACTATACTTTCGGATGCATGCTCTCCACCAGTATCCAGAAGTTTATCCAGTACTATCTTATTAGTAGATATGTGGTCCATAATATAATCCTGCTCTAGGAAGATGGCATTCGTGAAAATTATTACCTTATTGTCCCCAAGATAATAAAATAGTCCACTATACCCTTAGTCTCTTTGGCATACCCTAGAAACAGACACTCTGGACTTAGATTCCATCTTGTCCCTCTTGTCCTTACGCACATGTGTAGGATATCTCATATTATGAAATATTATAGTATTGGTTTTTGTCTCGACTACAGCTCTCTAGGGGTCGTACCGACTTAGATGAAATATGATTCAGAATATACGCTTTTGTCTATAAGGTGTATCCCCAAAAAGTCGTTAGTAAACTGGCGTAATTTATCATGCTGCGAACCATATGTCCAACAATGTTTGATTCTTCTCTCAGAAACTTCATTCTGCAATGGGGTTTCTAGAGTAGTTAACCAGGATATAATCCCATGCTTTACCAAATACCCAAGGAACTCGTTAGATAGGTACTCGCCACCTCGTTTTGATCGAAGAGATTTTATATATTTGTTTGTCTGTTTTTCTACTTCAGTTCTGAATTCTTTTAACTTGTCAAAGGTTTCTGACTTCCGATGCATCAAATAAACGTAACCATATCTTAAGTAATCATCAGTGAAGGTGATGAAGTACTCATGGCCTCCTATCGCGTTGACGCTCATGGGTCCACAAATATTTGAATGGATTAGTGTCAATACCTCAGTAGATCTTACTCCCTTGACTTTAAAGGCTTTTTTAGTTATTTTGCTCTCCAAGTAGGACTCACAAGTAGGAAGGGTCTTCGAAGGACCTGTTTCCAGAAGCTCGATCTTTACTAGTCTAAGAATCCTATTTGAGGTAAAATGCCCAAGTCGTAAGTGCCACAATTAGATTAAATTGTTTGAAGGTTTCTTATGCTTAGATGAATTAGTATGAAATGCTAAAATCATTATGTTTTCTCTTTCTAAACTAGGATTTAGAATACATATATTATTCTGAACCAATCCTTTCAAAACAAAAGTTTTATTTAGTTTAAACGATACACCAAAAGCATCAAAATAAACTGAATAACCTTCATTAACTAAATAAAAAACAAAAATCAAGTTTTATCTCAATGACGGAGCATAAAAAACATCTCTTAGAGTCATAATCTTATTATTAGAAAAGTTGAGAGTAACATCTTCAATAGTTTCAGCTGCTGCCACGGCCTCAGTTCCTATGCTCAAGGTCATCTCCCCATCAAACAACCTTCTGCTTTCCCGAAATCCCTTAAAAGAGTTACATGCATGGTCAGTGGATGCTGAGTCCACAATCTAATTAGCAAAATAATTAACTGTTACTTGAAAAAAATGATTCAACAATAAAGATTTGTAGATTACCTTCATTGGCATTTTGAGACTTCTTGCAGTCCTTATTCCAATGCTCATTCTCGTCACACCGGAAGTACTTAATACTTGTTTTCTTTGATTCACCGGATCCATAGGTCTTTACAGAGTTCTGCATAGGTTCCAATTTAGGTTTCTTCTTGTGTTTCTTGCTTTGAATTTTACTTGACTTCTTAAAGGATTGCGTTGCACGTTCAATGCTTTGTCCTTTTACTTGAAGCCATCCTCAGCTACTTGGAGAGCTCCTAGAAGCTTTGCATTTATTATCGCCAACTTGTTTAGATTAAATTTGGTGGCAAAGCCTTCAAAGGCTTCAAACAAAGATGAGAGAAATATGTTTGTCATTACCGCGCCATCTAGTATAATATCCATGTATGCTAGTTTATTTAGGAATCCAAATATTTTCATCATGTCTTTCCAAACTAGTATTCCCTTGGGCATCTTAGTATCGATGGTTTCTTGAAGGTAAGGTATCATATAACACGATTGTGTCCCTTAAACATCTCCTTAAGGTACAATATCATTTCAGTAGCACCGAGCATATCCTCGACCTGCTTCTGTAGAGTTACTTGCAAGAATGCTATTATATAGCACTTACACATTTCATTAGATTCTTTTCAATCGGTGAACACCTTAATCTGTGCCTTCATGGCATTAGATCCTGGTAAGTCTAGCTCATGGTCATTAAGGGCTGACATATGTTTACTAATGCTTAAGACCAAATAAAGATTGTCATTCCAGTCCTTATAGTTGGGACCGCTAAGTTTATGGTCATTTAAGATAGCGGACAGGAGGTTTAACTTGGTCATCGAAAAATAAAAGATAGAATAATAATAATACGTAAAAAACTTATTTTATATATTTTAAAATAAGCAAATTATATATAAATGTCATCATTATCCTCAAATGAAGACACCTCTGTGGATTAAATAACCGTATATGCAAGATCTCAAAACCGGATACACCTGTCTTAGGGGGGCAGTATGCAGCGTCATCTGCTCACATGGGTCTTTTTTTGACCTAATCCAAATATGCTGACTAAGAGCTTTGATGGACTATGACTATCTTTTGGCCAGCACCATGTGATCCCCATGTAAAGCACCAAAAACCTCATGTGCAATTTGGATACTTACCTATAAGTCAAAGTAATTACGACACTGGTGTTCATGTAGTCCCCACTAGAGTGGGGGAAAAAGCCCTTCTCTTCTGGCCTTGTAATCGCCATATCATGAGGGAGACCACTAAGTCATCCAATATGGAATGACACAACTCTTACCCTTAGGGGATGTTGAGTTACACCTTTTCACCCGAACACTAAATAGTTGACCGTGGAGGCCAACGGATCTCTTAGTATTCACTCTTGCATCCCTTATTAATTTTAAGGGTTATTTTGCGAGTAAGAATGTATAGCAAGGTTGTGACAACCTATACACTAGACCCTGGCCATACTATGCTTCCAAGCCTTTCGTGAACTATTCAGGGAATTTGGGGAAAAATCCGGATTAGTCATTAACAAGGAAAAAGCGAAGTCTTCCTATCCAGGTCATGTGCAGATTTCTACACTGAAATTGCTGATTTCGGAATCAGCATAGGTAGCCTGCCGGTCAAATATCTGGGGCTGCCCCTCTCTGCTTCTAAAGTGAACAAGGTGATGTTTAGACCACTTGTTGATAAGGTCTCGAGAACAATTGATTGTTGGGCTATTAATCATCTGTCAATTGGAGGGAGAGTGGAGCTCATCAAAACAGTCCTGCAGAGCTATTCCTACTTCTGGGCCTCAGCTTTTGCGGTTCCTAAATCCATCCAAAACCGAGTGGAGCAATTGATGCGTAATTTTCTGTGGAGCAAGGCGAGTACCCATGCTAGTTGGGACAAGGTATGCCGTCCCAAGAAGGAAGAAGGACTAGGAATCAGAAAAATCAAAGACATATCGAAGGCGAGCTATATGCGGTTAGGGTGGAAAATTATCAATGATGGCAGTAACTTATGGGCTAATTGGATGAGGGGAAGGTACGTTAAAAATTTCAGCTTTTGGAGCCTCTCACAGTCCTCCAACCACTCCGCAGTATGGAACGAGATTTTAAGTTGTAGAGACAAACTTAAGGAACAGATTTGCCTCCCAATTGAAGCGCAATCCACGGTGGATTTCTGGTTTGATCCCTGGATAGAAGGAAAGAGTCCGGTTGAAATAGTTGGAGAACAAAGCATGAGAGAGTAGAATATGAGAGGAGCACTAGTGAGGGACTGCATTCAAGAGGAGAGGTGGCACTTCCCTTGGCCGACAAATGCTAGAGTAGAGAGGCTATTCAATATAATCAGAAAATTAGAAATCCAACCAATTGGGGCTGATTGTGCAGTCCAATGTAAGGAGACGGCTGATGCGAATTTCAGTTTTGCCACCGCTTGGCAAGCGGCTAGAGAGCAACACCCTAAGGTAGTTTGGGCGGACTTGGTATGGAAAAAACCGATACCACCGAGGATGGCAATAAGCGTATGGAGAGCAACTCTAAATCGGCTCGCAACGCAAGATGTGATGCAAAGAAGGGGAATGCAATTGGTGAATAGATGCTGCATGTGCAAATCAGCAGAAGAATCTATGGAGCATTTGTTCTTCCAATGCAAGGGGACTTACTCCATCTGGGAGCAAATATGCAACAATATGAAGGTTAGGCATAACCATCAGGAGAAATTCATAAGCTTATTAGAGAGACTTAGTAAGAGAGGGGGAGCGTCCAATCTAGAGGGCAGAATTATTCGAGCATCGCTCGCATGCACGGTTTATGCGATTTGGGGAGAGAGAAATGAAAGAAGTTTCGGGGAGACAGAAAGAACCAAACAACAAATACTAAAGGTCATCTACACTATCCTCCTCTCTTTCTTCAAGGATGAGGAGCATCGAAAGCTAACGGAGATGGAAAAGTTGAGCCTGCAATTTTGGAAGAGCATCATGAATTTTTGAAAATCTACAGTTTTTTGCAGAATTTCAGCAATAGATAGGTTTTTGATATATGTTTGTATTGTTGGCTTTTGTGGGTCCTTTGGAGACTAGGACGCTCTAATTTTTATGCCCTACTTGTGCTTGATGCTTTCTTGACAAATTAATCAATAGAAAATTATTACCTTTCAAAAAAAAAAAAAGTATTAACCGAACTCAGAATATCATAGTACCTACCTCAAGTGGATTTCTCTACTCAAGGATCACATTACATATCCCGAGAACGTCGATGCTCCGTAAACTCGGCTACCACACTAGTGCCCCTTGAGCTTAGCCTAAGGCCAAACTGATAGGAAAGGACTCCCACTACCATGATGTCTCGCTTATAAATTTAACTATTGACGTCATAGTAGAACTTCATCTTATTATTGGTTTCGATGCTGGCTAAATAGGAACACTTGACCGGTCAAGCATTGACCTAATGGTAGTATAACCGACAGTGCGAAGATCGTGCTATCATCAAAGATCAATTAAATAATAGGTGTCATTAATGGAATCATATTTCTCTAAAATATAAACAATTAAAATTATTCCATTGAGTTTCGATATGAAATATAAATAATAAATAAAAGAATCAACCAAATAATTGAATTAAGTTCAGGGTCTAACTCCTGAACCTGGCTTGCACAGTGCAGGCTCTCCGACTTCCTTCGTACGGTTCCGCGGTTCGGCTCCTTCATCGTTTTTGCAAATATTTTACTAGATCATCTTCGTCCTTCAAGGTTCCGCTCATGCTCCAGGTGGTGCGTCTCTATGGCAAGTTCACCTTCTCAATCTGTAATCGAATTTTTTTTTAATATTCTTCGAGTAAGTACTCGCTCGTACACAATTTCCTAGAAAGAAAAAAAAAATACACATAAAAAATAGCCTAAGGATCAAGGATGGTCAATCTCTACACTCGTCCTACTACGACTCTAAAACCAATCCACACAAAAGAGAGCAAATCCAGACAAAAGCTAACATGGGGTCCGACCCCTAGTATCAAACAATTACACATCTAGATTTATTTTATAGTGGCGCCCTGTAAGAACGATGCATAGAACAAGCAACATATATATATATATATATATATATATATATATATATATAGGCTTGTTAGGCTGCGGCGTGCGGTGCATGCGGCGTCGCACCGCATGCACTGCATGCCGTATTTTATCATATATATATATATATATATATATATATATATATATATATATATATATATATATATATATATATATATATATATATATATATATATATATATATATATATATATATATATATATATATATATAATAGTGATACTTTGCGGCAGGTAACGTGCGGCACCCCCTTCGTGGTATTTTCAAATTTTTTTTTTTTGGGGATTGATCACCTACCCTTGGATTGGACACACAAAAAATTTCAGCCTGATCCAAGATCTGTAGGTCATCCAAATGTGTTGATCAAAATGACGTAAAAAATGAACGATCGATAAAAGATCAACACATTTGGAAGGCCTACAAGTCTTGGATCGGGCTGAAATTTTTTGTGTGTCCAATCCAAGGGTGGGTGATCAATCCCCAAAAAACAAAAATTCTGAAAATACCACCGAAGGGGGTGGCCGCACGTTATGCCGCATGTTACCCGGTCGCAATGTATCGCTACTCTTGTGGGGGAAAATCTTCGTGCCGACCCGAAGACTCTCGCAGCACCAGTCAATTGAATGTTCGAGTTGACGTCGAAGATCGTTGGTCGATCTGTTGATCGAAGTTGAAGCTTTTGATTTGTAAACAGAGGGATGCAATCAGAGAGAGAGTTTGACACGAGAAGTGATCTCGGAGTTCAGCCGAAGCCTACGTCTCCGTGCTATAGGGTGCAACCCGAATTCACTAACACTTATGTTGAAGTGATCTCGACAGGCCGAGTATCACTGTAAACACTGATCTTTCTGAAAGAAGATCGAAAGGAGATGGAGAACGGAAGATCAAAAGCAAAAGCTCTGGACTTCAAGAAAATTCTGAAAGCGTGAGCCGAAAATGACAGCGAGAAAAACTTATATACCCGGGATGAAACAGGTGCGCAAATCGAGAAGAACACGTGTCTTCACCCTATCAAATCGCGTGTTTTTGTAGGTACACGTGGCACCCATCCATAGCAGGCGCAAAATCAGGCGAACAGTCGCGACCAGACGAAACGTCGGACCTACCGGTCCACATGAACCAACGGTCCATGCAAGCCACCGGTCTGGGTAAACCGGACCGCCGGTTCAAAGCAACCATCAAGTCAACCAAGGATTCAAAACAGGAAAGATCAAACTCCAATCAAAACTCTTCCAGAAGATCGAAGAAAGGAACAGTTATGAAACCTCTCTGAGGGCAGGTTCAAAACTTTCAACTCATCTTTATAAATTTCTACTGGATCTGGCAAAAAACCAAAGGTTTTTTTTGCCGATCACTCGAACCTTGACCGGATATTTTTCACCGATCGGACAAACATGTCCGATCGGCGAAAATTATTTGATCGGTCAAATTTACTACTGGATCGGTCAAAAAACCCTGTTTTTTGACCGATCACCCGATTCGTGACCGGTTGAATTCGACCGATCGGTCAAAATTGACCGATCGGTCGAAATCAACCGATCGGTCAATTTTTGTACTAGATCGGTCAAAAAACCAAGTTTTTGACCGATCACTCAAAACGTGACCGGTTGAATTCGACCGATCGGTCAAAATTGACCGATCGGTCGAAATCAACCGATCGGTCAATTTTTGTACTAGATCGGTCAAAAAACCAAGTTTTTGACCGATCACTCAAAACGTGACCGGTTGAATTCGACCGATCGGTCAAAATTGACCGATCGGTCGAAATCAACCGATCGGTCAATTTTTGTACTAGATCGGTCAAAAAACCAAGTTTTTTGACCGATCACTCAAAACGTGACCGGTTGAATTCGACCGATCGGTCAAAATTGACCGATCGGTCGAAATCAACCGATCGGTCAAAATTGACCGATCGGTCGAAATCAACCGATCGGTCAATTTTTGTACTAGATCGGTCAAAAAACCAAGTTTTTGACCGATCACTCAAAACGTGACCGGTTGAATTCGACCGATCGGTCAAAATTGACCGATCGGTCGAAATCAACCGATCGGTCAATTTTTGTACTAGATCGGTCAAAAAACCAAGTTTTTGACCGATCACTCAAAACGTGACCGGTTGATTTCGACCGATCGGTCGAAATTGACCGATCGGTCAAATTCGACCGTTCGGTCAAATTTGACCGATCGGTCAAAATTGACCGATCGGTCCTTTTTTCTCTAACATACAACAAGTTTTGTCGTGTCCGTTTTTCAGAACAGGAAGTTGCTATTTTTTGCACCAAGTCCAAGCCAGCCAGAATGCACTCTAGCTAACTTGGAGGGGGTAACTGTGGGTGCAAATTTTGGCAAGAAGTATGCAAAACAGCGAGACCCACCGGCCCTGCCTAGTGGGTCCCCGAAGACTACAGCGGGACCCACCGGCCCTGCCTGGTGGGCCCCCGAGTACCACAGCGGGTGTGGGTGCAAATTTTGGCATAATCCACCACGGGACCCACCGGCCCTGCCTGGTGGGCCCACGAGGACTACAGCGGGACCCACCGGCCCTGCCTGGTGGGCCCACGAGGACTACAGCGGGACCCACCGGCCCTGCCTGGTGGGCCCACGAAGACTACCACGGGACCCACCGGCCCTGCCTGGTGGGACCAAGAGCCAGTGGAATCCCACAGACGGCGCCATAGATCGGTCAAATGGCATCTCCGGGCAGCTCGAAGAAGGGTGCTGTTCCATCCAAGAGGAAGGGCAAGGAAGTTGTCGAGGTTTCTTCTGCTCCTAAGGGCCGAGGCAAAGGCAGGGCCGAATTGATCGAACTTGGTCAACTTGGCAAGAGGCACCAGGGAGTTGGATTTGCTTCTGCACCGTCAAGGCCAGAGCAGATCCCCAAGGCCAAATTTGTTCTCTGCCCGCAGATACCTTTGGAGGCGGAGCCTGAGTTTGGGTACAACATCGGCAGCAAGCTTACAGATGCAAAGAGGGAGAATCTGCATGAGTTGCTGTCATTCTTCACAGAGGGAAAGTCTCGACCAGCACTTCCAGGTGTGTTATCTGCTTTTGGTGTCGATAGAAGGACAGTCTTTGTCTTATGGGCTAGCAAGGAACAAGTGATGGGAACTATCGTCACGATCGGCCAGCTCAACTGTGGTCTGCGCCTTCCACTACCTCCTTTTGCTGCGAGGTTGCTGAATGTCTCCGGTCTCTGTCCCGGGCAGGTGACTGGAAACTCCTGGAGGATCATCTACGCTTTCTGTCGCGTAGAGTCAGACTTCCAGGAGGAGCTGAGGGAATGCTACTCCAGCATCCCTGAAGGTGAAGAGGCCCGAGTCGAGCTGGGGTACTTCTTCTACCATTACAGATGGGCTTGGAGGAAGGACAGCCCGTTCTACTACTTGACAGGTGTTAGTGCTCTCCGCCCGCTCTCTGACACCATCGGCTCCGATAAGCTCTATACCGATTGGCCGTTGTCGATATCTGGTGCATGGACCCCTATGTCCGTTCCAGAGGTCCCTCGGTACAAAGTGCACAAGGAGATCGACATGTACTGCACGGGAGGAGCTCTCTCTTGGCCTCCGGAACGAGTAGGGGCCCTGGACAATCTCTTCCTGGAGTTGACGTGCGGGACCAGGTCGTGGAGGCAGTTTTCGAATTGCCCAGTCCGATACGGCAAGGCCAACCTTCTCCATCGATCGAAGCTGCGATATGAAGACAACGAGGTAATCTACTCTGATTATGAGGAGGACCCTCAGTCTGGAAAAATTGTTAGAAAGCGTCGATTCGAAAAGAAGGCTTATGCTGCCAGGCGCGCCCTCCCCTTAGAGAAGCTGGTGGTTCCGAAGGGACCAGCGAAGAAGAAAAGGAAAATCCTCATCCAGCAGGAGGATGAGGAGGAGAAAAAGAAAGAGGAAGAAGAGGAACAAGATAGAGAGGAGGAAGGTGGAGGCGAAGAAGGCGAGGGTGGTGACGATGATGATGATGAAGATGATGATGGTACTGACAGCGACGGGGGAGAGGATGAAGAAGATGAGGATGATGAAGATGGGGGTGGTGAGGAAGAGATTCCTCCCACCCCCACTGATGGTGGTTATGGACATGGGGGTGGTGAGGAAGAAATTCCTCCCACCCCCACTGGTGGTGCTGACGAGGGATCGCAGCCTATCCTCATAGACGAGGGTAAGGCTCGAAGGATGGAAGGAGTTATGGACGCCACGGGAGATGGTTCCAGGGTGATTCCAACTTACGACTTCGGGGAGCTGAAAAGGAACACTCTGCGCTTCAAGATCAAGCTATCGGGGAGTGGTGGGGTTGGAAGCAACCCCACACCCCTCGATCAGATACCTCCCGAGGTCCCCCGTCTCGAAGGGGGAACAACGAGTGGGGGTGTGGAGGTTGAACAACCCCCACCCCCCTCACATTCTCTGTTCGAAGAGGTATCTGCCATGGTGGCAGGGCTCGACCATTCGAGCGGGCACGAGGACGAAGGGGGAGCTTCACCTCCTCGAGGCATTCACTCTCCTGCTCATTTGGAGAGAGGAAGCCGGGTTGGTGAAGCCACTCCTCAACCCTTGCCCGAGCCAACCCTCAGCAAGGAGAAATCGACCCCCAAGGGTAAGAGCTCCGACCGCAGGAAGGGAAAAGCTCCTCAAGTCGAGGCTTCAGGTATTTGTACTAACTTGTTCTGCTTGACTGTCTTGTCATTGAAAACTCGAAAATATTCTAACACTTTGAATTTTTGTCGATTGTAGGTACGCCTGCTGGCTCGACTCCGAAGGTGAGGAGTTTGGGTGATGTGGACATCAACCATCCCACCAACGCAATTCGTAAGCTCTGCAATCTTCCGGGAGCTCCTTTTGAAGAAGCCTTCGATCGGCTTGAAGTTGTGGTATGTGCATATGCTTGATCAACTATTCGAGTTGTCTTTGAGATAATTCTAACTATTTGTTCATTTGCAGACTGGAGCCTGTTTGAGAATTGCAAGCAAGCTTTCCAGGAAGGCAGGAGAACGAGAGGCCGCTGCTGAGGTGTCTCGTTTGACGGCTGAACTGGAGGCTGTGAGCACGGAGAGAGATGAGCTGAGAGAGCAACTGACTTCGAAGAAAGCCTCTCTCAAAACGCTACAGGATCGTTGCGAGGCACAGAGTCACGAGCTCGAATCCTTGAAGACTCGACTCTCCAAGGTTGAGGACGTGTCCTGCGGTCGCACTATCGAGATCACAGAGCTGAAGCAACAACTTGCTACTCAGCACGCTGCCTTCACTGCCAGAGAAGAGACTTCGAAGAAGGCACTGGAGCATGCGTTGTCTGAATGCAAAGTTTACAAGGAAACAGCTGAGAAGGCGGCTGAAGCACTACGGACTCACGTAGCTAGCGTCCGATCTTCCAAGGCCTCGGTGGCGAGCAAAGCTCGTGCTGGATCTGAGGGAGAGAAGTCGCATGCGAAGAGTGTGGCAAAGCCTTGAGACTTTCTATCTTCTTTCTTTGCTGTACTTTGTAAACTTGTGATATGAAAAGGGCTCACTCCTGTACTCGGCAATTTTTTGATAACAAAGATATCTTTCTGGTGTTTGAAAATTGAATGTCTTCTTGAGTTGCATGCCTTGTGTTTGAACTCTTTGAATGCTGCGTTCTGGATGGTATTGAAATATTTGAATACATATGCACACTTGAATGTAAAGGGATGAGTCGTAACTCGATCACCCAAACTGCTGAGTAACTTGAAAATTGAACTCTGTTGTAGCATAACTTTGAAATCGTTAACATTTGTATGTGAGGGGTAGAGTCGCAACTCAAGCACCCAAACTTGTTAGACGATATTGAAATTGATTGAAATAGAATATTGAGATTCGAAGGTCAGTTTAACATTTGCTAGTAAGGGGTCGAGTCGCAACTCTAACACCCAAACATGTTAAGACCTGGTAACTTGAAATTGAGAGTTGTGCTGTTTCACAACCCGAAACCGTTTAACATTTGTATGTAAAGGGTCGTGTCGCAACACGAGGCCCTAAACTTGTTAAACGACCTGGTAATTTAAAATTGAGAGTTGTGCTGTTTCACAACCCGAAATCGTTTAACATTTGTACGTAAAGGGTAGTGTCGCAACACGATGCCCTAAACTCGTTAAACGACCTGGTAGCTTGAAGGTTGAGCTGGCTCTTGAATTTGCTTGAAGGTTTGAAACTGAATGTTTCATTGTCTCATAACTCAGAATTCGAACGGGCAAGTAGACATCTGAGAGCAATCTTTATTCAGCATAGAATTTACATCATAGATAGAATAATTTAAGATCTCAAGCATTCCAGGCTCGTGGCAGTTGATAGAATCCTTTGCTTCCTCCTGATTTGACTATGTACGGACTTTCCCAGTTGGGAGCTAGTTTCCTGCTGCTGTGTTCTCTGGCAATACGAATGGTTGCTTAGAAGTTGACCATCTCTAACCCCCATATCTGCCAGTCTTGTGGGAGATCTTCATTGTCGATGCTTGTCGGAATGATCTTGCCTGCCTTTGACAAATTCATGGAGATATCCTATACGTAGCAGATCTTCCAAGTGATACTTTAGCCGGTGGCATTGATCGGTAGAATGTCCATGACTGCGATGGAAATCACAGTAGACTGTTTTATCTGCAGTGGCCTTAGTGTCGGGCTGCAGTGAATTAGGCCATCGGAGGAACTCTTCATGCTGAATTCGATCGAAGATCTGTTCGATTGGTAGATTCCATTTGGTAAAAGTAGTCTTCTTGGGAGGAGATCGGCGTTCATCGTTTCTTAATCGCTTGGGTGCGGGAGGAACTTCTGTTTCTGCGTTGTAGGCTCTGGTAGCATATTTTGTGGTTTCCCTTTCGGCGGGTCGCCTCTTCGTCTCTCGTCCCTTTCGGGCAACTTGATCATCCTCAACCTCAATTTCCCGTTGGATTCGATCAAACATTGAACCTAGGGAAGGAGGAGGATTGCGAATGAAGTCGTTGTAGATGTGCATGTCGAAACGGAGTGCATTCTGAAATGCCAACATGATAGCTTCATCATCCAGATGCCTCCCAGAGAGGGCAGCGTGCTCATTGCGAAATCTCCTTGTGAAGCTGCGAAGACTCTCATCCGAACCCATCCTTAGCCGATAGAGGGAATCGAGCTTCTTCTCGGGCTTTAGATTAAGTTGATAATGTTGCACAAAGAGATTGGATAAGACGCTGAACTGAGTAATGGATCCGGCTCGAAGGTTGTGATACCAATCGAGGGATGGCTCATCGAGGCTCCCAGCGAAGGTGCGGCAGAGCACATTGTTTTCTTCTTCATGCGGTGTCAGGGATTGTTTGAAAGAGAGTATATGGAGAGTTGGATCTCCTCGGACGCAGTTGAATTTGGGGAGGACAGGAGTTCTCCATCCCCTTGGAAATGTTCTCTCAAAGAGACTTCGATGTAGAGGCCCGGCAGAAGAATAGCCATCCCTGCGACCATGTCCTCGACCTAGAGGTGGGTCAAGAGGCAAGATCGCAAGGTCTTGCTCAGGCATTGAAGTATTTGCCGGTTGGAGTCGATGTCGAAGGTCCGATCCAAGTCCACGTTGGAGTGGAATGGAAGGGGAGACTCTGCTCTTTGAAGGAGCGCCTTTCATTTGGTGCCTACTTGGCATGTTGAGCTTCGATGGTGCTCTTTTGTCGCAGTTACGACCAGATGAGGATTGGGAGGACTCGTCTTCAAGACGATCCCAGACACTCTGCTTCCAAGGAGCAGCAGAGGGAGTTGGGTCGCGTCGAATCCTCTCGAGAGCATCAGTGCCCATTGACCTCCGTTGTTCGGAGTAAATTGAATGTCGAGGAGGATCAACCCTCTCACTTGCGGAGAGGATCGGAATAGCAATTCCAGCTTCAGAAGCTGCCTTCTTCAGAGCATCCCTCTCAGCAGTGAGGGTGGCGTTTTGCTTCGCCAATTGGAGTAGTTGGAAATCGATTGCAGAGATCTGGTAAGTCGATGGAGGATCTTCAGCAGGAGTAGGGACAGTCTGCCCAATTGATTGATGAGGATGAGGGGCGATCGGTCGATCGACTGATCTCCCGCTTCCTGAATGAACCCCCATCTCGGGGACAGCAAGGGGCTGCCCGAAATTGAGCCTTTGACTCATTGAACGAGTCTCAGGACGAGGTTGATGTTGAGTGTTACTTCCTTCTGGTTGACCCTGGTGTTTGGTTCTCGCCATTCAGAGTGCGAAGGGTACAACGAGATTGCCGGCGTCCGATCAGTTGTCTGATCAACCGAGGGGGCGAGGAAGTTTGGCTATTGATCTGGTAGTCGAAGTAGAGAGAGAGAACACAGCTTCTCGCTCGGATCCCACAGACGGCGCCAAACTGTGGGGGAAAATCTTCGTGCCGACCCGAAGACTCTCGCAGCACCAGTCAATTGAATGTTCGAGTTGACGTCGAAGATCGTTGGTCGATCTGTTGATCGAAGTTGAAGCTTTTGATTTGTAAACAGAGGGATGCAATCAGAGAGAGAGTTTGACACGAGAAGTGATCTCGGAGTTCAGCCGAAGCCTACGTCTCCGTGCTATAGGGTGCAACCCGAATTCACTAACACTTATGTTGAAGTGATCTCGACAGGCCGAGTATCACTGTAAACACTGATCTTTCTGAAAGAAGATCAAAGGGAGATGGTAGATCGGAAGTTTGAAATCCCAGAGCTCTGGTTCTGAAAGTCAGATCTCAGAGTGGAAATCAGAATTCCGGATCTTAGATTTCGATCCTTTTACATTCGAAGGCTCTGCTATTTATAGACATTCTGGGTGGCGAATGGCGGTTTTTGCTATCGTATTTGGGGATCCTCCAGGTAAAGTTGCGGGCCCTGTTACCATCTTCTGGGGGATTCCACTGGCTCTTGGTCCCACCAGGCAGGGCCGGTGGGTCCCGTGGTAGTCTTCGTGGGCCCACCAGGCAGGGCCGGTGGGTCCCGCTGTAGTCCTCGTGGGCCCACCAGGCAGGGCCGGTGGGTCCCGCTGTAGTCCTCGTGGGCCCACCAGGCAGGGCCGGTGGGTCCCGTGGTGGATTATGCCAAAATTTGCACCCACACCCGCTGTGGTACTCGGGGGCCCACCAGGCAGGGCCGGTGGGTCCCGCTGTAGTCTTCGGGGACCCACTAGGCAGGGCCGGTGGGTCTCGCTGTTTTGCATACTTCTTGCCAAAATTTGCACCCACAACTCTCTCTCTCTCTCTCTCTCTCTCTCTCTCTCTCTCCGGCTGTTCTCCCGACGACGACGGTCCTCCGGCCTCCCTTCTCCTCCGGCTGCACCTCCTCCGGCTGCTCCTTCCCGCCGGCTGCACCCTCCGTCCACCTACAGCTTCCGCTACCAGCTCCTCCTCCGGCTGCACCCGCCGGCTGCTCCTTCCCGCCGGCTGCATCTCCTCCGGCCCCCCTCCTCCGCCCACCAACTGCCCCCCCGACCCCCTCCCGACCCCCCTACAGCTCCCGCCCCCCTCCTCCGCCCACCTTCAGCAACCCCGCCAACCCCCGACCCCCTCCCGACCCCTCTACACCTCCCACCCCCCTCCTCCGCCCACCTACAGCACCCCCGACCCCCCTCCCGATCCCCTCCCGACCCCTCTACACCCCCCGCCCCCCTCCTCCGCTCACCTACCGCCCCCGCCCCCCTCCTCCGCCCACCTACTGCCCCTGACCACCCTCCTCCGCCCCTCTACACCCACCGCCCCCCCTCCTCCGCCCACCTACAGCCCACCCGACACCTCCCAGACACCCCGCCCCCCTTCTTCTGGCCCGGCAGCCCCCTCTGCCCCCCCCTCCGGCCTCTCCCTCTGCTCTGGCAGCCCACCCGACACCTCCCAGCCCCCCCCCCCCCCCCCTTCCTCCCTTCCTCTGCCCCAGCAGCCCACCTGACCCCCTTTCTCTGCCCCGACAGCTCACCCGCCCCCTCCCTGCACCCCCGCCAGCTCCTGCACCCCCTGAAGCCCCATCGCCACACCTTCTCCTCTGTACCGAACTGCCCGTCTCCTCTATACGGACTGCCTCAGACCTTCCTTGTGCCGGTTCGCCCCCGTACTTCAAAGCTATGGCTTCCTCCAGCATCTCTCGACTCCCATACTGCCTGCACACCGTCGCTGATCGTCGAGTCCCTCCGTCTCCTCGTTTTGATGGTATTCTCGGGCCACGTCCCTCCACCACATCCGTTGACTGTGGCCGTCGTTAGGGTCTCCTCCGCCATGATAGCGAGACTGCTGCTGCTGCTGATCTCCCTACTCCAGCACCGCCTGCCACCACTCCTGCTCCGTCTCGGTCTTACTCCGACCGCCTCCAGCGCTTTGAGGAGTTACTATTGTGATACCTCGCCTCCACCAGCTCTTCGACAGATCACGGTCTCTCTGCCATTCTGGGTACTTCTGCTCAGTCTCGGTCTTACTCCGACCGCCTCCAGCATTTTGAGGAATTACTGCTTCGGTACCTCGCCTCTACCAGCTCTTCGACAGCTCACAGTCTCTCTGCCACTCCGGGTACTACTGCTCCATGGATATTCGACTCGGGTGCCTCCTATCACCTCACCTTTGACTCCACTGTCCTTACTGACTGTTCTCCCACTACCACCCACCAGGAGGTTCGCACTGCGGATGGGACTCTTGTCCCTATTCCGCAACGTGGATCCGTCATTACTACCTCTGACCCTTCTGGTCGCCTGACCCTACCCCATGTCCATCATGCCCCCCGTCTTAACATTAATCTGATTTCTATCAGTTCTCTTTGCGACTCTGGCCTGACTGTCACCTTCACCCCTTCTGTTTGTGTTGTGCAGGATTCGCGAATGGGTCAGAGGATTGGGCTAGGCCGTAGAGCAGGAGGACTTTACCAGCTGGACCATCTCCATGTGTCTTCCGTTCCTGTTGCGTCTGTCATGTCTGTTACCTCCGATGCCGACCTGTGGCATAGAAGGTTAGGTCATATATCGAGTGATCGACTCAAAAGCGTATTCCGTTCGGGCGCTTTGGGTCGAGCGCCCTTCTCCCCTCTCTCTGTTTGTACGGGTTGTAGACTAGCAAAGCATCTAGCTCTTCCATTCTCTGCTAGTGCTTCCCAATCTGATGCGTTATTTGATTTAGTACATTCGGACATTTGGGGTCCTGCACCTGTTGCATCCATTTCGGGTTACATGTACTATGTGTGTTTTATCGATGACTACTCTAGGTGCACCTGGGTTTATCTTATACGTCATCGGTCTGAAGTCCCCCACATCTTTAGGAGATTCACCACTATGATACACACTCAGTTTGGTCGGCGCATTAAGACCTTTCGGTCTGATTGTGCCAAGGAGTATCTCTCCTCTGAGATGCGTGAGATTCTTCAGTCTCACGGCACTCTTCACCAGCAGTCCTGTCCTCACACCCATGAGCAGAATGGCGTTGCCGAACGCAAGCATCGTCATGTCCTTGAGACCGCACGCACCTTGCTCCTCTCTGCGTCTGTTCCTCACTCTTACTGGGCTGAAGCTGTCATGACGGCTGTCCACCTTATCAATATCACTCCGTCATCTGCTCTGTCCGGTGCCACCCCTCACGAGCGCCTTCACTCCAGCCCACCTGACTACTCTCTTCTTCGCACGTTTGGCTGCACGTGCTTCGTTCTTCTTCCTCCCCATGAGCGCACCAAACTTTCTGCGAGGTCTGTTAGGTGTGTTCACTTGGGGCTCAGTCGTGAGCACAAGGGGTATCGCTGCTATGATCCCTTAGCTCGTCGGATCCGTGTCTCCCGTCACGTCTTCTTTGTTGAGGATGTCCCGTATTTTGCACCTGAGTCTCGGGATCTTTCCTTGCCTCCTGCGTCATCCTCCTTGCCCTCCTCACATCTCCACATCCCTGTTCTACCCCCGGTTTCTGTCGCCCCATCCACGCCTACTCCACCACCACCACCACCACCACCTCCTCCTCAGTCTCCACTGCCACCTCCACCACCACCTCCTCAGTCTCCCTCGCCACCTCCACGACCACCCATTACTCGTGTCTATGTACGTCGGTCTGCAGCTCCCCCTCCAGAGTCGGTTCACACTGGTACTCCCTCGCCTGCTGCTGCTGCCCCCCTCCTCCCCGGTCGTGGATCCTGCTCCTGTTCGGCGCTACCCAGCGCGCGAACATCACCCTCCTGACAGATATGACTACTCTCCTGACAGGTTTGGCTACTCTGCTTTTCCTTCTGACTTTCCTGACTCTTCTGGCTGCTCTGCCAGTGTCTCCTATTCATCATCCTTTCAGGCCTTTCTTACTGCTATACACACCCATCGGGAGCCCCAATCGTACCGTGAAGCAGCATTACATCCAGAGTGGCGGCAGGCCATGTCAGTTGAGCTTGAGGCTTTTCAGCGGACCCAGACCTGGGAGTTGGTGCCTTGTCCCTCCGGGGTGGTGCCTGTTAGCTGCAAGTGGATATTCAAGGTCAAGACTCGACCTGACGGATCCATTGAGCGGCACAAGGCTTGCCTCATTGCTCGCGGCTTCTCCCAGGAGTATGGGATTGACTACGAGGAGACGTTTGCTCCAGTTGCTCGGATGACTACTATGCGCACCCTCTTAGCTGTGGCAGCTGCTCGAGGGTGGCCTCTCCATCAGATGGATGTCACCAATGCGTTTCTCCACGGTGATCTCTCCGAGGAAGTCTACATGGCTCCTCCTCCGGGCACTTCAGTTCCTCCAAGGCACGTGTGTCGGTTGCGCCGAGCCATCTATGGGCTCAAGCAGGCCCCTCGTGCCTGGTTTGAGCGCTTTCGCAGTGCAGTTCTGGCCGCCGGTTTTGTTGAGCGACACTCCGATTATGCCTTGTTCACTCGCTCCTCCAGTCAGGGCATTGTAGTTCTTCTCCTCTATGTGGATGATATGATCATCACTGGGGATGACAGTGCCACCATCGCCTCTCTCCAGCGGCACCTCCAGAGTCAGTTTGAGATGAAAGATCTGGGATCTCTTCGCTACTTTTTGGGCCTTGAGATTGCCCGATCAGCTCGTGGTCTGATGGTCTCCCAGCAGAAGTACATCTCCGACATCCTTGCTGATGCTGCTCTTACTGACACGCGCACTGCTGATACACCCATGGAGCTCAATTTGAAGCTTCTCGCTACAGACGGTGAGTCGCTCCCGGATGTCTCCCGCTACCAGAGGCT
Source organism: Chamaelirium japonicum (assembly GCA_947650365.1). Taxonomy (NCBI): domain Eukaryota; kingdom Viridiplantae; phylum Streptophyta; class Magnoliopsida; order Liliales; family Melanthiaceae; genus Chamaelirium; species Chamaelirium japonicum. The sequence goes on from OX393549.1 coordinate 88,752,249, forward strand.
GGTCGGGATGCTCGTCTATCTCACCATGACCCGGCCAGACATTGCCCATGCTGTTGGCATTGTCAGTCAGTTTGTTCAGGCTCCACGGTCAGTACACTATGCTGCTGTTCTTCGGATTATCCGCTACCTCCGGGGCACCATCACCCGTTCACTCCTGTTTCCTTCCACCTCTCCGTTGGTGCTGCGTGCCTACTCCGATGCAGACTGGGCAGGAGATGCAGCTACTCGTCGATCGACTACAGGATACTGTGTGTTTCTGGGTGATTCACTAATTTCGTGGCGCAGCAAGAAGCAGGAGTCTGTGGCTCGCTCCAGTACCGAAGCCAAATACAGGGCTATGGCTTCCACCACCGCCAAAGTTGTCTGGCTTCGCCGCCTTCTGCTAGACTTGGGAGTGGTGATATCCGGCCCCACCCCACTCTTCTGTGACAACCGGAGTGTTATTCAGATTGCTAGCAACCCGGTCTTCCATGAGCGAACAAAGCATATTGAAGTTGATTGTCATTATGTTCGTCAGGCGTTTATCGACCACACTATCTCCCTGCCTTTCATTTCATCATCGGAGCAGACTGCTGATTTTCTGACGAAGCCCCTGACGATTGCTCGCTTCCGACATTTTCTAGGCAAACTCTCGGTTCATGATCCACCGTGAGTTTGAGGGGGAGTGTTAATGTACATACAGTCGGGTCGGGTTTACAGTACAGTCGGGTCGGATTGTATAGATATATATGTACATATATTGGGCTTGAGTCCCTCAATGGAATGCATTCTATTCCTCTCCAAACCCTATATATATATATATATATATATATATATATATATATATATATATAGGAGCATGCTATAATGCGGCATGTGGTAAGTGCGACACCACATCATAGTCGTCTGATGCATCGCATGCACACAGAGGTGCATCAGACGGTTGTAGTGCGGTGCCGCACTTACCGCATGCCGCATTATAGCATGCCCCTATATATATATATATATATATATATATATATATATATATATATATATATGGGAAAGGGTAGCCTACTCCATGGAGTAGGCTACTTATCTACTCCATGGCCTAAATAGACACCACATGACACTTTTAAATCGGGTATTTTGTTGATGTATGGTCAATCCAAAATGGATAGATTAGGATTATGAAAAAAAAACCGAAGAAAAAAATCTCAATCAACTCGATCAAGTTGTAACAAATTTAACAGTAAATTATGCATCGTAAAAACTTTTTTTTTTTGCATGCTAAAAATACTACTTGGCATGTGTTTTTCTCAAATTTTTTTCTTGACAATTATTGAAAGGGATGAACCTAAGTTGATAAAGTCTTATCTCCGGTTAAACAGTGCAACATGGCATCCATTTAACCCATGGAGTAGATAAGTTACCTACTCCATGGAGTAGGCTACCTTGCCCCTATATATATATATATATAAAGAGAGAGGAATGCTTAGGTGCGGTCTGCGGTTCGTGGTCCGCAACCGTCCGATACACCACTCTATGCATCCGATGCATGGCGAGTACATCGGACGCTACGGACCGCGCAGACCGCACCTAAGCATTCCTCTCTCTCTCTCTCTGTATATATATATATATATATATATATATATATATATATATATATATATATATATATATATATATATATATATATATATATATATATATATATATATATATATATATATATATATATATATATATATATATATATATATATATATATATATATATATATATATATAGGGGTGGGATACTCTTACTCATGACCTATTACTCATATAGTTACCTATGATCGGGGCCGTCCCTTAGATCCCGATGTACGGTTCGGATTAGATAGGGAGTTAAAGCAATGGTGCCCGCATTAAATGTAGACTTTTAATATGGCCTTTAATACGAGCATTTAATGCGAGCATCGTTGCTTTAACTCCCCATCTAATCCGAACCGTACGTCGGGATCTAATGGACGGCCCGATCATAGATAACTATATGAGTAAGAGGCCTATTTCGACGAAATAGGCAACAGGTTGACCACCATTTTAAACACGGAGCGATAGCCGTCGGATAGACTAGCTCATATGGTTCAGATTCAAGGTAGGATCCCTTCACACGTTGGATCTAAAAGATGGATGGCTTGAGCCGAGCCGAGCCAAAAAGAGGGAGAGATGTTCGCCTCTTAATACGGGATTCGTTCTTTCCACCCCGTCTCATCTTCCTCTCTATCTTCAATACACAGCAACCCACCCTCTCTCTCTCTCTCTCTCTCTCTCTCTCTGTGTTCACATCATCTTAGTTTTTTTTTTCCAAGGATCCCAACCCATCTCTTCCAACTCCCATATCTCTCTCTCTCTCTCTCTCTCTCTCTCTCTCTCTCTCTCTCTCTCTCTCTCTCTCTCTCTCTCTCTGATTTTTTTCCAAGATCCCAACCCATTTGTTCATTCTCACCTATACACCCTAGATCGAGATCCGGTCTGATATGAATACAGTCTTCATTGTTGTTTCCAGATCACATCCGTGGATATAGTTCACTGCTGGATACGATCCCCTTCTCTTCCTCCCCAAGCTTCGACAAAGCTCTAAATCGAGATCAGGTGTGGCTATCCGGACAATGAATTCCTTAGTTTTGTTTTCTACATTTTCTAAATGGATATTAAATTGAAAAAAATTGTTTTTGTAATAACCTGATGTAGTGTGACATTGCCGAGATCAGTGAATGGTTTCCCATTGAAGGATGAAGTAGTGTGAGAGTGCAAATCCGATTTCTTTTGCTTGGTTGGATTCTCGTCCTTTTGTGAAGGGAAGAATTCCCCGTCTACACGTGTTGGACATCCTGGTGTCATTGGATTTGATTGTTCTTCTCTAGCTGCCATATGAATCAAGGGTACAATTTTCATTGGGTTTTGTATCTAGAGAGTGTAAAGCATAATGTTTTGATTGTCTCTGTTGATAGAATTTGAACATACTAGCTTTGATTAGGGGTGTGCATCGGTTCGAAACTGACCTATTTAGGCAAAACCCAACCCGATCCAACCTAGGTCGGTTTTGAGAATTTGCAATCCGATCCAAACCGATTGAGACTGGAATCCAATCCAATCCAATCCAATTAAAGTCGGTTTGGATTGGATTGGATGGTCGGTTTGGGCTTTGGCCCATATGCTTACTAGTTTTTTTTTTTTTGGACATAGTTTCAACTTTAAAATAATTATTTCAAAAATTATAAAATGATACTACATTACTTACCAAAATACCAAGTTATCAACAACAATACCATTATGTCTACAATATTCATATCCATTAAATATTAAAAACTACAAAGTACAGTTTTAACAATTAAACAAAAGTTCCCAGCAGTTACCACGAAATTAGTAAATTATAAACCGGAGTCCGGTTCGGTTCGGTTCGGTTTAGGTCGGTTTTTAATTGATAAATCCGATAACCGATCCAATCATATCGGTTTTGAGAAATCCTGATCCAATCCGATCCGTTGAGTGTGTCGAAACCGATCAAATTCGGTCGGTTTGGTTTGGTTCGGTCGGTTTGGTCGGTTTGGTTTGGATCCTGCACACCCCTAGCTTTGATTATAGCAATTCAGTCCAAACTAATATATTTTCATCATTTATGTTGATATAATCACTATACTGTAGTCAGATATATATATTGTTCTCTTTTTTTTTCTAAAGTTTTTTTTATCAGTAAACAACTCATATGATTTTTTAGCTTTTAATAATATGGCAATAACATGGCTCTTTGGTTAAGTTGGTGTGATCTTGTGCTATGCTCAATTTTGCATAACTATTCAAATTAGTGGGACCACAATTACGTATAATATGACTACTATTTTTCTAGTCAAATCTTTCTTTAATTCAGTTCCACCAAATGCACTGCATAAATTTTATTGTGTCGAGCACATTGTAGCCCATCTGTAACTAGCGAGGATATTCATATAAATTCTCTTTAGTTTGATGTATTTTACTTGATGATTATTTTCCATTGACTACATATAAATATTAAAGATAACATTTCTATGGTTTTAATTACCATTTTTTTGTATTGTTTTTCATGTTACAGTTTAATGGAACCTGAGCACTTCAATGAACCTATTCATCATGATGTCTGTGAGCAGAATGTTCCAATTGTAAATAGTGGTTCATGTTCGGTTGGTATAGACGTAGTTGAAGTGGACGAATATTATGCTCCTATCAAAGAAGTGAAAATTTTAGATGCACCAATTGAAGGGATGTGTTTTGATACAGTTGCTGTTGCAGAAAAGTATAATGAAGTGTGTGGTCGGCAGGAAGGTTTTTGTATTCATACTAGAACTTCAAGCAAAAATCGTTGGCACTCAAATGAAGTGGCCAGTAAAAAGTTTCTGTGTTCCCATGAAGGGCATTACAATTGAACTCAGAGAGAAAAAGCTGAGAATAGTATGGTTGATAATGAAAAAGTTTTGAAAATTTTGAAAAGAAGCAGAAGCAACTCAACAGTTAAATGTGGATGCAAAGCAACTATGCGGGTCTTAAATGACAAGGAAAAAGGAAAGTGGATTGTGACTGTATTTAATGACACTCATAATCACAAATTAGTTTCTCCTACCAAGAGGATAAAAATGAGATCAAACAGGCACATGCCCAAGGCAGCAAGAGATATGATAGAAATTTTCCATAGGGAAAATTTAAAAGTAGAAATTTTCCATAGGGAAAATTTAATAAGTCTGACTCCTCTTGAGTTGTACTTTCTTCGAGTCTTCTGAGTCAAGATTGGGATGCATAGCGTCCGTACTTCAATGGCATTGATTGATCCCCTATAAATGACATTGAACCTGGATAAAAGTAAAATGGTTTAACTGCGATAGTGAAACTCTGGGGCCACGCATCTCATAACTGACTCGCCAAACTCAAAGAAAGTAGGTACTGGATCCTAAGGTTACGGCCTCAGTTTATTTAAGAGATAGATTCGAGATTAAACTGAATCACAACCGTCCATTAAACCCAGCCTGGAATCGCACTAGTCCCCATCAACATGCAAAAGAAAGGATGTGATTCAGTTTTGTCTCTAACTTATCTCTTAAACTGAGGTGGCAACCTCAATAATCTGTGCCCACGAAAATACAGCTGATACCAACAGGCTATTGGCCTGGTGGTGCTTCCTCTCTCCCGTGTTGGAGAGGTTCCATGTTCGACTCCCGGTTTATGGACACCATGAAGCAAAGTTTTCCTCAATACCATTGTTCCTTGTTTGCGCGTGCGAATCATGGACATGTTCACAAGATTATAGAATTTAATAAATAACAGCAATGATTCAATCTCTAGACCTCTTTGAGTCCTTGCTCTGGTGCCCTGTCCTTTGACCATCTAGTCGTACGAGAAAAAAAAAGAGTACAACGGAGTAGCCGTCGGCATTGAGTTCAAATCTCCTCTCGATCGGCAATGGTCGGTGGATCCGGTGCACTGCGACCTAATTAAGTGAATCGCACTCCAGTCGACTATGTGTGGCTTTGATGTGCGTCGGACCCATCAAGACCGACTCAAGGAAGTAAAGGAAAGAGTGAATTCTAGTTGAACACTATTTGTGTGTGTATCTGTGTGTGTGTGTGAAAGAGATGAATGGCTGGAATACCTTTAGCAAACCTATTAAACCACAATATTATTGACTCATCAATCAAAGCCGTTCAGCTGCACCCAGACCCGACCAATGATGTGTTTCTCTGGGAGAGAGAGTGGGAAAAGAGATGAGATGGATTGGGTTGGGGACTTCGAAAAAAACCAAAATGTTATGTAGAGAGAGACGAGAGAGAGAGAGAGAGGAAGGTGGGACCGTGGGAGTGGGAAAAGACTAGAGAGATGAAACACAGTGGGTTGGGATACCGAAAGAAAAACCCTAAGATGTTGTACACACACACAAAGAGAGAGAGAGAGAGGTGAGATGCTGTGTATCAGATAGAGAGATGTGACATAGTGGGAAGAGAGAATCCCGTATTTAGAGGTGAACATCTCTCTCTTTGAAGTTCGGCTCGGCTCAAGCCATCCATCTTTTAGATCCGACGTGTGAAGGGATCCTACCTTGAATCTGAACCGTATGAGCTCGTCAATCCGACGGCTGTCGCTCCGTGTTTAAAATGGTGGTAAACCTGAGTGTTTCCGGATCCCGACGCTATATATATATATATATATATATATATATATATATATATATATATATATATATATATATATATATATATATATATATATATATATATATATATATATATATATATATATATATATATATATATATATATATATAAAGGGGCATACTATAATGTGGCATGCAGTAAGTGCGACACTATACCTCAGCTGTCTGATGCACGCAGCGGTGAATGTGATGCATGCAGCACTTGCATCAGACGGCTGCGGTATAGTGCTGCACGTACCGCATGCCGCATTACTCATGGCCTCTTACTCATATAGTTACCTATGATCCGGGCCGTCCATTAGATCCTGACGTACGGTTCAGATTAGATAGGGCATTGAAGCAATGGTGTCCGCATTAAATGCGGGCTTTTAATACGGACTTTTAATACGGGCTTTTAATATGGGCATTTAATGCGGACACCATTAATTTAACTCCCCATCTAATTCGAACCGTACGTCGGGATCTAATGGACGGCCCGGATCATAGGTAACTACATGAGTAAGAGGCCATGAGTAAGAGTATTCCTCCCCATATATATATATATATATATATATATATATATATATATATATATATATATATATATATATATATATATATATATATATATATATGGGTCGGGATTGGCTGACCAAGCAATAACCTAGCACCCTTTGATGTACCTAGAGGTTTTAGAATGGTCTGATTTTTTGTAGACTTGTTGTTTATGGTATGTTGATCATCTTCACAAAAAATCAGCCCATTCTAAAATATCTAGGTGCATCAAATGCGCTCTTCAAATCAATAGTTTTCGACGGTCAATTTTAATTGTTGATTTGAAGAGCGCATTTGATGCACCTAGAGGTTTTAGAATTGGCTGATTTTTTGTGAGGATGATCAACATACCATAGACAACATGCCAACAAAAAATCAGGCCATTCTAAAACCTCTAGGTGCATCAAAGGGTGCTGGGTTATTTGTTGGGTCATCCGATCCTGACCCTATATATATATATATATATATATATATATATATATATATATATATATATATATATATATATATATATATATATATATATATATATATATATATATATATATATATATATATATATATATATATATATATATATATATGAATATGATCTTAGCGTAGGAACTCTAATGATGATATCTCGTGCTCACTATGCACGCATATGATGGTTTCATGAATAGCCAAAGAAACACAAACCACTAGCATAACTCTATACCAATTGTTGGAAAAATCCAATAGTAGATGGTCACAACGGAAGCGATTGCTGGTCGAAAGACTATGCATTATGTGTGTTACACGATTAAAACTTTCATCGAAACTAATCTACATATGCATGAATGTGAGTGCATGTGAATCGAACATCCTGATGGTAATCTTGCGATGTGAATATCTAGTATGCATGCAATTCGAATTTATGCTAGATCTATGTATTAGAGTATTGCATACCTTTAGTGTGGATCTTTTAACCGCGGAGAATCATCTTCTTTATCGATGGAGATGGAAGGTAGTCCACGAAGAAGTCCATGGTATGTGAAGAAACAAAACCTTCTATGTTCGCGCGATCTCAAACGATGCACGACACACCAACGATGGATTTCTGAGTACCCACTTACGTTAGACCTACTCCTTCTACGAAGCTCCATGCGAGAAATACAAATTCACAAGAAAACGAGGGAGAGAGACGAGAGATAGAGAGATGGAGAGTTAAAGAGGAGTGGTTGGATTGTGCAAGCCTTAAAACCGACCCCTTTTCTCCCCATACTCTTTTATAGGAACAACCCCTCTAGGTATTGCTCTCCTAGAAGTGAGGGTCGGCCCTTCTTTTTCTCCCTTCTTATTTCTATCTTTTGCTAACTTCTAGGGCTTACAAATACCTAGTCAAACCCCCTATCCATCCCTTTATTGCTAACCCCTATATTGGAGGCAACAATCACCTAATAACTATGGGCCGGCCTTGACTTGGTCTCGTAACACCTAGGGCCGGCCCCCTAGTCCATAGTGATATTTGGTATTATCAAAACGCCCCTATGACACTAGTTGACCTTCTGACGTATATAAAAACTTGCAAGTCATACATAAGTGGGTGCACTAGTGATTTCACTATTTATTTGGGTGCCCTTAGTAAATATATAGGGTGCTTATAGTAAATTCAAATAGTCAACTCGCAACAAATCTCGGTGTATCGCACCTATATGGCGGAGTTTATTTATGGTAAGGGATAACTACGTGTGTCTCTGTATCACTCTAGGGTTTTCCCTTAGCACACACACGAATTTACACATCTATCGTGCACTAGTGCGAAGCACATATAGAGCGTAGGATTGGACTTCTCACTTCCTCTAACTGCGTCTTGAGTTTTGAAGAGATAGTTCAAGAATGATACATAATGTTGATAATTTGTAACCTTTAAGGACTAGGGTTCATGGCCTCCAATTAGAACTTGATCGACACACTACCCGAGTGTTCCATCGATCCTCTGAGTCTGAGTTAACCTGCATAACCACCTAGAGTACGACCCAGGTTGCACTCCAATTCTTCCAAACTGACTATGTTCTCTCGTATATCTCTGCTCTCCACTTAGTAGTGGTAAACCCATTATTCCTCTACTTGGTGTCATGACGTAACTTGAGTGGTAGAGAATATCGTCAAACTCGAGTGCTCATATAACTCGGTTCCCTCCAAGTTGACCATGTACGTTGTACCTCCGATTACCCTAACGAGTAATCGAATCCGGTCAATAGTACAGCTGATGACCACCAAGTCTGGGTTTAATATGACGCAAGTCAAACCAAGAAACACACCTCCCGTTAGGGGTATAGATAGCCTGCAGGAGTTGCACGCTGATGCGACGCCAATCGGATAACCTAGCACACCGTGGTTTTGGATTACGTAATTGAGCCCTCACACATTAGTGTGCCAATGCACCACACATCTGGTTAGCCCACCAGTTATAGGTCTTAAGGGTTTAGGACTGTTTTACCCTAAGCAGAAATACAACATAGTGCACTGGTGTGTGCTCACCGATTTGTGCACTGTGTTAGTTCTGTTCAGCTATAGACACTGTGTCTAGTGATGACCATGGTGAAGACACCCATATACCGTCATCCCAATAGCTTAACATGATGAGGCGACCAACCTAATCATAGCTGCGAATTGATTTATGTTACATGAGACCAATCCACTTAGTCTTCAACTTAGTGACCTACCATGTAGTCATGGCTATCTGTTCTAATAAGAACACGTAATAATATTGCATACCAACATGCATCTCATGTAATAATATTCATCATTTATTAATAGATAAAAAATTAGAGTTTTACAAACTTAGAACACACCAATTCAAACAAATAGGCGACTCAGAACCCACCACTAATCCTAACGCTAGACTATGACCCAGTGCCTTCCTTTTATCATATTGTGAAACCCTAATCCTAACCCTTCTTCTATACCCTAATAGTGAATCCTAAACCTAATCCTAAAACTAATTCTATACCCAAAATAGAGAACCCTAACCCACAAGCCTAACCCTACTTCTATACCCCTAGTAGTAGACCCTAACCCATAAACCTAATCCTATTTTTATACCCTAATAGTGAACCCTAACCCAAACTCTAACAATTCATCAAAAAAAAAACCCCTTAACTCTAATTATATACCCCTAACAATGATTCCTAATCCTAAACTAAAACTTAAACGTATACCTATACCTAACCCATATCATTGTAGCTGCTACAATGAAATCACTGTAGCTCTTACATCATTGTAGCAACAATGCCGCTATAGCAAGTCCGATGATTATTAGCTGGGAGGGAATCTCATGAGTAGTTTTGGTATTTTAAAAAATCATAAAAAAAAAAGTGATTGAAAAGGGACCTTTTATGTGGTAATCAAGTGTACTGAATTGGCTCTTAATCTAAACCCATTTCATGATTTCATTTAAACAGATAAACATATAGTAGTTGGTGGACTTAATGTAAACCAATACTGTTACAGTGGACCTCAGGCTGATTATCCTAGACAAATTTTAGTATTACCATCTTACTGAATACTTCTCATACGAATGGCATAGCCATTGCCTAGGGAAAACTTGGATGGGGAGGCCTTACAGCATAAGGCAGCGAGGACGCCTATCACGCGGCACCATACTGTGGGTCCCTGACCATTGTCTTGTGGGGGCCACTTCAATCCTCAATGGAGCTCTTAGCCATGGCCATGTTTCTATGCCGTAAGGCCTCCCCATCTCTGTTCCATAGGGTTTGACTCCAGTTTGGGCTCGTTTTGTGGAGTTGGTGTGGGCCTTTTGGCCAAATTGGGCTCAGGTTTTTATGTCCAAAGACCAACTGGTATTTGCATTTGTTTTTCTTATACAATCAATATGCAATCTCACACACATCAACTTCATTAACATAGCTTGCTAAAGTTTAAAAAATATTTTTTTTTATGTATAATTTTTCTGGTAAACTATACTTTACCCCTCTGAAGTTTAACCCAAAATCACTTAGCCCCATCTGAGGTTTTACTTGTTCCAAATCGATCCCTATGGTTTTAAATAAAAAGGTAATTCCTGTCTCGAGCAGCCCAATCAGCATTTGATCGGTGATAACAATTCTTACCGGATAAAAGAGAATCCAGCAATAAAAGAATATTATTCATAGTGAGAACCAATAGAGATCAGAGGAGTGAGAGATCAAAGATCTGGAAGCAGTGGGGAAGGATCCCCGGAGGTGCTTATTTGGCCGGGTTCGAGCACAGATGAGTTTCGTGCAGACGAAGACTATGAACACGGTGCTCACCGTGAAACCATTCACCATCATCATCAAGAATAGTCCCACATCGGTAAAGGGGTGGGAGTTCCACGTCTTTATATATTGTTGCCCTTCCCTCTAATCACCCGTTTTGAGGTGGCACGTGAATCGTAATATGGTATCAGAGCTAGGCCCCATTCCATCTCCCCTCTTTGTGGTCCCATCGCACCCTCTTTCTCCTTCTGATCGAGATCTTCTCCCTCCCTACGATCGAGAGGCGCTCTGCATGCGGCGGGTGTTGAGAATAGTACTCCTACATCAATAAAGGGGTGGAGTTTCACATCTTTATATATTATTGCCCCGTCTCTCTCATCGCCGGTTTTGAGTGGGCATGAAAATCGTAACAAGATTGATCCCCGACGAGATCATGGCTTCTCCGCGAATCCAATTTTCCCAAAACCCTCTTCGGCTCATCATGATCCTTCCATTTCCCTTGTACTCGTGATCTAGAGCCGGGATGGAAACCCTAGATCGTGGTGGTGGGGGTAGAGAGGATCATTCCGGGAAGAAGAGAGGCATCCGAGAGGAGTTACTGAGGAACTTTTGCTCCCTCTCTGTCGTTGAATTGAATTAACCAAAAACAGGGTTATTTTGTGTGTGACAGAGAGGTTACGGAAGATACCATGGCCTCGTTTTGTTGGAAGATTTTCACGGTTTGAGAGAAAACAAAATTTGGGATTAAACCTAACCCTTTTTTACTTCCAACCCTCAAGAAAATTATGTCAACCCCATTATATTTGTTTTATATATTATTGTTTTAAACTAAAGTTTAGGGGTGCAGAGGATAAAAATAGCAATTATGTTGACTTTCCTGTTTTGATCTCCGAACCTCTTTGAGCGGCCCATGCCCTAGCACCCTGTTCTCTGACCGATTGGCCAATCTATAAAAAAAAAGAAAAAACATTCTTCTTGACCACATGTCTTGTCCCATGACAATCTCATTGTCTCCTTGTCTCCACCGTCCCCTCCGGCATCATCAGCGGCATGCATTGTATTCCTCTCACGCTCCCTCCAGTCCCAATCGAGAACGACTTTGTTCTGATCCCCTTAAAGAGGTTGGACCATCACCCTCTCTCTCATTGGTTCATTTCAAGGGCATGTAGTTAATTTACACTATTCATCATGGTGAAATGACCAAACCCCCCCCCAAATGGACCAATGAGAGAGATGGTGATGGTCCAATTGGTGTTGTGGCCCCTAACGGCCGTTTGGAGAGGAGTTGACGTTGGGCCACATACAATATTTTCAAAATTGGACGGGTAGGCGAATCGAAAAGGCATCCGGTTTGGTCCAAATCGGTTCAAACTGTTTGAACCACGTAAAAATAGGTTTTTTTAAGTAGATTTTTAATAAATTCTTCAATCAAATGTTTGATTCCTGGGCTAACAAACAGACCGATTTATTCAAAGACCGATCCGAAACATGTTCTGGTTCAGGTTCAATCCAGTCGAACCGCTCAGTCCGGTCCGGTTATTAAAACAATGGCCACACATCCTGATTGGTACACGGTTTTGAAACTTATGTGGTCTCAACAAATAGTTTTCTCTTTATTTATTGGATGATATCTAGTTTGTCAAATTTGTTAAAAGCACCATTGTTGATTTTCAAACTTATTTATTGTTCGGTTTTATAAAAGGGACTTATTGATAAGTCCCTTACAATAAATCGGTTTAGTGTAAAGGACAGGCAATCAGATGGCTTCACACCAGATCTCTCTAAACAAAAAAAAACTTTTTAGACCAAGTCCCACCGTTGACTTTTATTTTCTTTAAATGACAAAGCTGCTCCTAATGCTAATATAACAAATGTTACTCCACATTGCAACAAAAGAGTTATAATCTGTAATCGTTTCTCTTCATTACCGAATTGAGTAACAATTGCTACAGTGATTTCATTATAGCATTTTTTTTTAAAAAAAATCTTGATAAAAAATTACTACAAAACACGCGATCTAGTGTTGTCACTCTAGAAACGATTCAGTGATAAAAGAGTAACAATTGCTACAGTGATTTTACTGTAGTAATTTTTTTATAACAGATATCGTTTTTCTTCAAAAAAATTTGCTACAGTGAAATCACTGTAGAAAATGTTATTCTATATTATCGGAATCTTACTCTTCATGTGATTGCATTGTATAGGTTTGTGTATGAGTATAATTATTATTTTTCAAATGATCTAAGAGTAAAATGGATCTTTTCTAAACAGGAGAACCTGATGCAAAACCATCGTGTTGTCGTCCTTATCACTATACCGATATGTTGTCAAGGACCTTAGGCACATTACCCCCCTTTTTAAATCACTGTTATTGGTGAGAAACTTGTTTCTATGATCAAGTCAAGCAACCCCAACACAAAAAGATGCCACCCAAAAGTATCGAGGCAGGACCTCTTGGATCTATGGGCCATTTCAGCTTGTGAATTAGGTCCAAGCCCGTTTGGGCCCGATCCGCTAGATGTATGTTTAGGCCTGCCTCCAAAATAGCATATACAGCCCTTTTCTATATAGAGGCTGTAAGAGGACATGGTGCTTGTATTGTACATACCCTCTCGCCTCAAAACCTGGGTCTGGGAGGTCCACCAAAGGTATATAAAGTCATGATCACCCAGCCTCCTAGTCGATGTGGGACTAACCTAACAATACCCCTCTCACACGAGACTACGGATGGACAGACTCTGAGAACCCCACATCAGGTGGAATGCGGGAAGAGACCCAATAATGCCCGATCGAAATGGGCTGGGTGGTACCTAACACTGATACCAATTATAGATACCCACCGCCCGAAAACCTGGGTCGAACACGCGATCTAGTGT
>OX393549.1:88771555-88926555 GCA_947650365.1 Chamaelirium japonicum
ACCTCCAGTGATGACCCCGACCCCATCGGCGACGATCGTGGTGTCCTCCTCGACCCGATCCCGCCGTAGACAATATTAAAAAATATATATATAATCAAGATCATATAGATCGAGAGAGCTAGATAAAGAGGGAGAGAGAGAGAGACCTGTTCACCGGCGACTACCCCGACCCCATCGGTGACGATTATGGTGTCCTTGTCGATCCGTTCCGCTGGCAACCGCATTAAAATCTAGGGGGGGTTTAGATCGCGAGAGATGGAGAGAGAGATAGAGAGAGAGATCAGGGGGTGGGGGGGACGGTTAGATCGCAGAGGAGGCGGGAGGGATTAGAGAGAGAGAGAGAGAGAGAGAGAGAGAGAGAGAGAGAGAGAGAGAGAGAGAGAGAGAGAGAAAGAGAGAGAGATCAGGGGGCGGGGGGGTTAGATTGCAGAGGAGGGGCGTTAGATCACGTAAGACGAAGAGAGAGAGAGAGAGAGAGAGAGAGAGAGAGAGAGAGAGAGAGAGAGAAGAGAGAGAGGGAGAGAGAGAGAGAGAGAGAAAGATCAGGGGGGTGGGGGGATGGTTAGATCGCAGAGGAGGGGGGAGGGGTGAGAGAGAGAGAGAGAGAGAGAGAGAGAAATCTGGGGAAGAGGGGGTCGGTTAGATCGCGAGAGACGGGGAGAGAGGGGATGGATTTGGGAAGAGAGGGAAGATACTGTGCACAAAACCAGCTGTGAGAGAGAGATTTGGGAAGATTTGGGAAGAGATTTTTCTCTCTCTCTCTCCCCGATCCTTTCCCTCATGTCCTCCCTCGCGATCTAAACCCCCCCACCAGCTGTGATACGGAGAAGGAGAGAGGGAGAGAGAGAGAGAGAGAGAGAGAGAGAGAGAGAAGAGAGAGAGAGAGAGAGAGAGAGAGAGAGAGAGAGAGAGAGAGAGAGAGAAATATGGGGGGTAGAGAGATATCCGAGAAGTGAAAGAGAAAGATCGGGAGAAGAGAGATAGAATGAATGACTGTGATTAGTGTTTTTTTTGTCTAGTCAGCTTTTGGTTCCATATTGTCCTAGTCAGCACAAAACTATTGTCCCTTGTTTTATATTTATATATATATATATATAGGGAAAGGGTAGCCTACTCCATGGAGTAGGCTACTTACCTACTCCATGGACCATATAGACGCCACATGGCACTTTTTAATCGAGTTTTTTTTTCATGTATGGTTAATCTAATATGGATAGATTATGATTATGAAAAAAAATCCGAAGAAAAAAACTTAAACCAACCCGATCAAGTTGAAACAAAATTTAACTTGATTTTGTGCATCGTTAAAACATATTTTTTGTGGATGCTAAAAATGCTACTTGACATATGTTTTTCTCAAATTTTTTTTCTTGACAATTGTTGGGAGGGATGAACCTAAGTTAACAAAGTTTTAACTCCGGTTAAAAAGTGCCACATGGCATCTATTTAACCCATAGAGTAGATAAGTTACCTACTCCATGGAGTAGGCTACCCTTTCCCATATATATATATATATATATATATATATATATATATATATATATATATATATATGGGGACAGGGAGCCTGGACCTTAGGTGCAGCGTGAACGCTGCACCGGAGCGGCTCCCCGCGCGCCACGTGTCCAAGAAAATCGGCCGCCCGCCTTTAAAACCGCGGGACGAACCGTAGCCGTCCGATCGATTCGATCGGACGGAAATCCGATCGCCCGCCTGTAAAAACTCGGCATCCAGCGCAGACCGTCCGATTCGTGCACTGCACCCCGCCCGCCGCCGTCTGATCCGTGCAGCGCACCCCCCCGGTGTATCGGTTGGGCCAAGTGATTCCCGTCCATTCGATCGAGCGAATCGAACGGACGGAAACGTTTTTCGCTGTTACTGTAGCGGCTACAGTAACAACAAAAAACGTTTTTGTCCGTTCGATTCCCTCGATCGAACGGACAGGAATAACCCGGGCCAACTGAACACCGGACAGGGGTGTGGTGCACGGATCATACGGCTGGCACTGCACGGATCGGACGGTCTGCGCTGGATGCCGCGTTTTTATAGGCGGGTGGCCGGATTTCCGTCTGATCGAATCGATCGGACGGTGCGGTTCGTCCCGCGGTTTTAAAGGCGGGCGGCCGATTTTCTTGGACACGTGGCGCGCGGGGAGCGGCTCCGGTGCAGCGTTCACGCTGCACCTGAGGTCCAGGCTCCCCGTCCCCTATATATATATATATATATATATATATATATATATATATATATATATATATATATATATATATATATATATATATATATAATCCAAAAGACATAAGCATGATTTTAGTTGTAGATACCTGAAAACCTGTTAGCCATATTGATTGTGAAAAAATTTAATGGAAAATGAAAACCTAATAGCCTTATCGGGTTATATTCTTCCCATAACATGACTTGTATATTTGCTTATTTTTTAGAAAATGAACAGCGCTAATAGCATGATAAATGAGAGTTCGGTTACAAATTTTATACGGACCAGATGCACACCACAAGCCCATCTTTTATGGGATTTCTTTCTCAACCAAATTCTAAGGTTTGTAAATCTCGGTGAAATAAGGAGGGGTTCGGCCTTGACCCCTACCAGTTTATTAAATGAAAAAAAAATTACAGACTATGGCTAAGAGGCACGAACACTCGATGTGTAACCACATCCAACACGGGCTAACAAAATCGCCCTGGTATTACAAATAAGAAACAAAAGACCTCTAAGTCCCAAGACTTTGAAGCCCCCGATCTTTTCAATTTGCGGATCTGTGCTAGGAAAGACCCCGATCCTTTCCCATTAATGGAGAAGCCGATAGCCGAAGCTATATCAAGAATGGTGTTGCCCTCCAACAGGTTAAGTGGTAGGCTTTACTCCTCCCCATCAAGGTTAAACAATTGATCTTGAAGGTTCTGAATGAGGGGGATCAGTCTCTCATGAGCCGAATGTTGGATACCCTCGATGGAAGTCGAGCAAGCTGGAAGGGTCGAAACACCTGCGCAGGCCGAGCTAGGCCGTGGTGGTCGATGGTGCATGTCAGAATAAAGGGTTCTATATTTGGCTCAATGCGAAACCCTGACTTCAATAGAATCCGACCCACGATTTGCTAGTCGAGGACTACGACGCATACTCAATGGGCAATAAGAGTTAGTTGACCCGTTGGCCCCAGCGAGTCTCCCATCCACAAGGCCTCCAACATGTGAAACCCCATTTCCTGAGAAATGGACTGCATTAGAAATTGAAATCCCATGGGAAGTTGCACCGTTGTTGACTCTATAGACATCTTCGTCGACCTACTGCAGCTCCTAAATTATTCCCTCAACTACAATTCCAACTCCAACTCCGGAGGATGGAAAGAACTCATTGCTATCCATTAGAGCTTCAATGTGATCTTTAGCGATCACCTTATATGCAAAGCTTCTCACATATTGTGACATCCCGAAATATATATATATATATATATATATATATATATATATATATATATATATATATATATATATATATATATATATATATATATATATATATATATATATATATATATATATATATAGGGCCGATCCAGTGAGAAACTCCTTATTTGCGAAACCTTGTGCGAAACTCCCCTAGAGATTTCAGAATTTGATGAAACTTGGTAGGCATGCTACCTATGCCATGTTGATCATCTTCACAAAATTTTATCAAATTCTAAAACCTCTAGGGGCATCAAATGTTAGAAAATTTACTGACCGTTCATAAAAACTGTTAATTTGATTATCTAATTTGATGCCCCTAGAGGTTTTAGAATTTGATGAAATTTTGTGAGGATGATCAACATGGCATAGATAGTATGCCTACCAAATTTCATCAAATTCTGAGACCTCTAGGGGGGTTTCACACAAGGTTTCGCAAATAAAGGGTTTCTCACTGGATCGGCCATATATATATATATATATATATATATATATATATATATATATATATATATATATATATATATATATATATATATATATATATATATATATATATATATATATATATATATATATATATATATATATATATATATATATATATATATATATATATATATATATATATATATATATATATATATGATCACTATAGCAAGTTCATCATCCTCACAAAAAATCAAAAAATTCTAAAACTTCTAAGGGTGCCAAATGTTAAAAGATTTTCTTAACTGTCTATTTGAACCGTTAATTTGAATAACACATTTGATGCCTTTATAAGTTTCAAAATTTATTGATTTTTTATGATGATCAACTTGCCATATTGATCATCCTCACAAAAAATCAGTAAATTCGGAAACCTCTATCCACCGATTGAATTGAGTAGTAAGAAGGTTGTAAATTTACCTCCCATTTTCAATTGTCAACGGATCCCAGCCCAGCCCATATATATATATATATATATATATATATATATATATATATATATATATATATATATATATATATATATATATATATATATATATATATATATATATATATATATATATATATATATATATATATATATATATATATATATATATATATATATATATATATATATATATATATATATATGGGGACGGGGAGCCTGGACCTCAGGTGCAGCGTCTACGCTGCACCTGAGCCCGGATGCATGACAGCTGTCCCAGCCGGCCGAAATCGTGACCGCATAAATCCCCGTCCGCTCACTTAAGTTCGGCCCAATTTTCAGCCGTCCGATCGATCGAATCGAGCGGACGACATTCGCCTGAGCCTCGCTGTTACTGTGGCGGCCACAGTAACAGCCCGGGTGAATGCCGTCCGTTTGATTCACTCGATCGGGCGGTTGAAGGGATTCTCACGATTACTGTAGCGGCTACAGTAATCGTGAATTTTTTTTCAACCGCCCGATTCAATCGATCGGACGGTTGAAATCATTCTCGCGATTACTGTAGCCGCTACAGTAATCGCGAATTTTTTTTCAACCGCCCGATCGAGTGAATCGAACGGACGACATTCACCCGGGCTGTTACTGTGGCCGCCACAGTAACAGCGAGGCTCAGGCGAATGCCGTCCGCTCGATTCGATCGATCGGACGGCTGAAAATTGGGCCGAACTTAAGTGAGCGGACGGGGGTTTATGCGGTCACGATTTCGGTCGGGTGGGACAGCTGTCATGCATCCGGGCTCAGGTGCAGCGTAGACGCTGCACCTGAGGTCCAGGCTCCCCGTCCCCTATATATATATATATATATATATATATATATATATATATATATATATATATATATATATAAAGAGAGAGAGAGAGAGGAATGATAAAATGCGGCGTGCGGTGCATGCGGTGTCGCACCGCAGCCGTCTGATGCACCCGCTGCGTGCGTGCGATGCACACAGTGTAGCATCAGACGGCTGCGGTGTGACGCCGCACGCACCGCACGCCGCATCCTAACATGCCCATATATATATATATATATATATATATATATATATATATATATATATATATATATATATATATATATATATATATATATATATATATATATATATATATATAAGGGCTCGGATCCATTGACAACCCCATTTCCTTAACAACCCTTTGACAATGCATCATTTGAAGGGGTTAGAGGTTTTAGAATTTGCTGATTTTTTGTGAGGATGATCACTATGGCAAATTGATCATCCTCACAAAAAATCAAAAAATTATGAAACCTCTAAGGGTGCCAAATGTTAGAAACTTTTCTTAATCGTCTATTTGAGCCATTAATTTGAATAAAACATTTGATGCCCTTAAAAGTTTCAGAATTTGTTGATTTTTTGTGAGGATGATCAAATTATCATAATGATCATCATCACCAAAAATCAGCAAATTCGAAAATCTCTATCCAACGATTGAAGCGAGTTGTAAGTGGGTTGTAAATATATATATATATATATATATATATATATATATATATATATATATATATATATATATATATACATATATATATATATATATATATATATATATATATATATATATATATATAATATTTCAGGGTTTTGTGGGGGGGACAAACATTTAATTGAGTCAAGAGACAAACCGTAAGAGACAAACACAGCCGTTCATTGCTATTAGGGCGAGTGCCATTAACGGCTGTGATTGATCCGACCAGTCCTTCAAAGATGAAAGGTGATCCTATCCGTTCAAACTGGATTCAATGGATAGGTATATCGTGGGTTAAAAATGAATGGTGATGATACCCGTTCGGTCCGGTCAGAGAAGGGTTAAAAATGGAAAGCGAATTCAATCTGATCCCCAAATCTTGCCGTCCCTCTCTCAATTTGGTAACTCTCCCCAAATCCTGTCGTCCGTTTCACTGAAGTGAGTCCGGTACAGACGAACCCTAACCCCTCCCCCCACTCCATCCCTTTCTTTCTCGATCCCCCTCAGTCTCAGCCCGGCGCCTTCTCTCTTTCTTTCTCTCGCGCCTCTCTCTCTCTCTCTCTCTCTCTCTCTCTCTGGCCCTTTCTCTCTTCGATCACTGTCGGCCAAACCTCCCACCCATGGATCAAGGTCAGGGAGTCCGAGGTCAACTGCATGTGTTGCCGGATCGTGGCCGGTGATGAAGGCAAAGCTGTATCAGGAGTCCTCCGCCTCCGTCTCCGTCTCCGTCTCCGTCCGACCGCTTCAGGTGGCCTCCTCCGCCTCGGCCGGGCTGAGATCGCGCCCCTCCGCCTCCGTCCGACCGCTTCAGGAGGCCTACTCCGCCGGGCTGAGATCGCGCCATTCCTCCTCCGCCTCCGCCGGCTGCAACCAACGCCCACACCCCCTCAGTCTCTCTCTCTCTCTCATCGCTGTTTTTTTGTTCATTTTTCGCCGAGCAGAGGAGGGAGGGGAGCGGACTCAGTGGAGGAGGGGAAGAGGGTGCGGGGGGGATGTCAAGATCCAGGTCGAAGGGGGAATCGATCGGCCCATCCTCCTACGCCTCCGCCGGCTACGACCAACACCCACACCTCCTCATGCTCTCTCTCTCTCTCTCTCTCTCTCTCTCTCTCTCTCTCTCTCTCTCTCTCTCTCTCTCTCTCTCTCTCTCTGATCTCTGGTTTTTTTTGCAGAGCAAAGGAGGGAGAGAGGTGGGAAAGACGTGGTTCGATTTAGGGTTTCTCTAAATAAAAAAAAGGGAGAGATCGGGTGAGAGGGAGAGAGGGAAAGGCAAAGCTCTTTTATTTCCTACATGTTAATATGTACTGCTTGATAGCACTAATGGTCTGATAATGGGGAATGGAGTGTTTCTGATGGGCTTTTCTCATTTCCGTTCTCTTTGATTGTTTCAGGTGCCTAGATGAACAACGAACAACATCTGTTCCTTGGATGCAGGGGACTTGAGTGCCAGCATGAGTGGAACCAAGCTCCTAACTGATAAAACACCCTGAGATGGTACTTTTTTCTGATGAGTTTGTTATACATTTCCTGTACTTGACTGTTCTTAGATCTATTGAAACTCGAATGTGTGTTTTTTGTTTTTTTGCATAGAATTATATAATTTGTATATGAATTTGAAGGTGTGTTTTGGGAGGATCTTGCCTCGATGGTTCTTGGATTTTTGGGCTTTTAGAGTTAAAGAAGATGGATCACAAGTGTAAGTACAATTGTCATTCGGTCTTTATTTTTTCGCTTCAATCTTAACATTGGGATCGTCGGATCTTTGGGCACTTACAAAATTCATGAAGCTGGGGTTCCGCATGACAATCAAATATTGTCTAATGTGTTTGGTCAAATATTGTCTGATGTGTTTGGTCAAATATTGTTACATTAGAAGATGTATTTGGTCAAATATTGTCTGATGTGTTAATGTGGTGACTAAATCTCTTTTTCAATGAATATATTTGGGTTCTTTATCATTTAGGCCAAAATTGTTGTTATTCTCTTGGGTTGCTTTTATATATATATATATATATATATATATATATATATATATATATATATATATATATATATATATATATATATATATATATATATATATATATCAGTCCTGATCTCTTTGTTGCTCTCTTTCTCTAATGTTTTTTTGTTTTTGAATCTTTTTTTTATTAAGGATTGCGATCGGACTCTTGGCATCGACACCGACCGTCGGCCACAGAACGCCGGCCACATCCCTTCCATCCACCCACAGGTAGGAAGCCTCTCTCTCTCTCTCTCAATCAGTCATGATCTCTCTTTATTGCTCTCTTTCTCTAATGTTTTTTTGTTTTTGAATTTTTTTTTGAAGGATTGCGATCGTACTCTTGGCATCAATACCGACCGCCATCGGCCACCGAACGCCGGCCACAGCCCTTTCGTCCACCCACAGGTAGGAAGCCTCTCTCTCTCTCTCAATCAGTCCTGATCTCTCTCTGTTGTGATGGGACTCTTGGCATCGACACCGACCGCCGGCCACAGCCCTTCTGTCCATCCACGGTAGGAAGCCTCTCTCTTTCTCTCTCTCTCTCTCTCTCTCTCTCTCTCTCTCTCTATCTGCTGAAAGTGCAGGAGACGAATAGATCGAGCTCTGTTTTTTTTTCTTGATTGGAAAAGAGCTCCTCACACAACACACTCTATCATCCCGAGATCACGTAGGGGAAAAGGAATCTGGATTGGGCTGATTTTTGTAGAGGAGGACGAGGGGAATGGAGGTGCAGGAGATGAATTGTGCTAATTGCGTAGGGGAAAAGGGATCTGGATTGGGCCTGCAGAGTTGCCCAAACTTTGATCTGGTCACACCTAAAGATATCATGGATGCTTTGAAGAATACAAAACCATTGATGGCTCATCTCTATCCACACAATTTCCAAAAAAAATTATAAATTGGCTTGATCAATATATTGTTTCAAATATTGTTTTTCTTTTATTTGGTTATCTAATCTTCTTTGGAACATCTCTGCAAAATCATGTGAGTGCTTTGATTTATGATTTTAGAAATGCTTTAATTTTATTTCTGCTGCTGCCCATCCAGAGTATCGTGACAAATACGCAAGGTCTGAAGACGTGGGCGCTCCAAAAGAGAACACGTGCGATGAAGAGCTGAGTAAGGAGGACGATGACTACGGATCGAGCGACGTGGCTGTGGTTGGCAATCCGAACCTTTAGTGGCGGCGGCATGTGCTCCAACCCTGTACATGATATCTCGGCACTAGCTTCTTATGCCATTTGTGTAAATAAGTGTGTTCCTGGTTCTTGCTATCTTCAACACTATCTGGGTTGGAATGCAACCAACCCGCATGAATGTTGTCATAATGTCGGGTGGTGGGTTCGATTCAAGACGTGATCGGATGGATGCACTGTTGTTTATGGTCCCACATTGCAAGTGGCTTTCAAATTGAGTTATGGTCTAATTGGTCCTCTATGTTTCTAGGCTTTGAATAGGTTGGTGTCTTAAATATTATATGGTCGAAGCTTCCTTGATGTCAAGAAGCTTCCATCTATATCGAGTGAGATGAATGTCCTTTATTGACATTTGAGAGATGGCTTTAGAACAACTTTGGTGACTTCCTATGTATATTGTTCAGAGAGCATTTGGGTGAGCTTCAAAACTGTACAAGAGAGCAGATGCATCGATTCTTGGTGGACTATGTCGAGATTTTGTACTAAAGTTTCCGATGAAACTTAGATGAATGATCTTCCAAATTTTATATCCGTTAAAAGTTTGTGTGTAAACCAGTCAACCAGTTTTTGGTTTTGCCATGCACAATGAAGCCAACAAATTTTGATGGGTTGGAAATCTGGTGGGAAATTACTTTCCAGGAACTGTGTTTCTGATTGGGGACTTTAGGATCCTTCTGATCTCTTAGGTGCATCCTGCAATCTCACTGAGATTGATTCTACATGGTTAGGGCTTTTGTCCCCAACGAATTTTGAGACTCTCGCCGAATGTGGGTGGGTATGGGAGGAATATTGACACCGCAGTTAATTTTTGCTGCATAAACCAAATATGGGCGCTCCCAACAAATTTGGGCGACCTCGCCGAATGTGCGTGCCGATAAGCACGGGCCTGTCGGCTCGCACATTCGTCAAGAGCTATGGCATATTTCCTCCCGTATGAAAAATCTCGAGAAATGGAACCAGCGTGGTAATCTGTTGGCGATGAGAGCTTCATCGACGAATTAGGCTATTTACACCAAGTGTGGACTCTCCAGCAGAATGTGGATGCCCTAGCCGATTTTAGGCGCTGTCGAATCAATTTTGTCACCCCATTCGAGTGCCGATAGACACGAGTATTATCACTGCTCATGAAATATTGTTGTATTCCTCAAAATACTATCACCGTTCAAGAAATTTTGGTATCACTCTTGAAATATTGTTATCTTTCTCGAAATATTGTTGCCGTTCTCAAAATGTTTTATTGCCACCTTTGAAATATTGTTACATTCCTTGATATATTGTTTCTGCTCATGAAATCTTTTACGTGCCGATAGGCACGGGCATTAGAATACTATCACCGCTCACGAATTATTGTTATCACCCTCAAAATATTGTAATCTTTCTCGATATATTGCCACTACCTTCGAAATATTTTTTTGCAACCTTTTAAACACTGTCACCTGCCTCAAAAATATTGTTCTCACCCTCAAAATCTTTTGCGTGCCGACAGGAACGGGCATTACTAGTATATATATATATAGGGAATAGGAAACACGGTCCTCCCGACCACCCAACACGCTAGTCATCCCTTCAATTTGGGTGCCACATGATAATTTTTAAACATATTTCTTTTTATGGATGGTCAATCCACTCTACTTAGATCAAGATTTTTAAAAAAAAATTTCTAAAGAAAAAACTTAAATCAAACCGATCAACGGTCGACAAATTTAATAGTAAAATATAGCGTATAAATAGCCATTGCTATAGTTAATTTAAAAATGCCACTTGGTATATTTTTTTTCTAATTTTTTTTTCATGATCATTATTAGGAAGGATCTACCCACCTTGACCAACCCCTAACCCCGGTTAAAAAGTACAATATGGCACCCAAACTGAAGGAAGGACTAGTGTATTGGGTGATCGGGAGGACCGTGTTACCTATTCCCATATATATATAAACAACCCGATCAACGATCGACAGATTTAACAGTAAACTGTAGCGGGCAAATAACTCTTGCTATGGTTAATTTAAAAATGCAATTTGGTATTTTTTTTTTTAATTTTTTTTTCATGATCATTGTTAGGAGGGGTGTACCAGCCTTGACCAACCCCTAACCCCGGTTAAAAAGTGTCATGTGGCACCCAAATTGAAGGAAGGACTAGTGTGTTGGCTAGTCGGGAGGACCGTGTTTCCTATATATATATATATATATATATGAGGTCTGGGTTCCTATGACATGTCATAGGGAGTACCCTATGACATATGGTGAATTAGTAATGCTAGAATGTTTAGAATATGCTGAATTTTTTTGAGGGTGATCATCTTATCTTAGATAAAATATCCACAAAAAATCAAAGCATTCTAAAACTTGTTGGGGCATCAAATGCTAGAAGCTTTATCGCCCATCCATTTTAACCGTTAAATTGAAAATCATATTTGATGCCTCTAGAAGTTTTAGAATGAGGCGAATTTTTGCGGGGGTCCTAACTAAGATAGGGTGATCATCCTCATAAAAATTCAGAACATTCTAAATATTCTAGGGTTACTAACTCACTATATGTCATAGGGTACTCCCTATGACATGTCATAGGAACTCATTTCCTTATATATATATATATATATATATATATATATATATATATATATATATATATATATATATATATATATATATATATATGATCACTATGGCAAGTTGATCATCCTCACAAAAAATCAAAAAATTCTAAAACTTCTAAGGGTGCCAAATGTTAAAAGATTTTCTTAACTGTCTATTTGAACCGTTAATTTGAATAACACATTTGATGTCTTTATAAGTTTCAGAATTTATTGATTTTTTGTGATGATGATCAACTTGCCATATTGATCATCCTCACGAAAAATCAGTAAATTCGGAAACCTCTATCCACCGATTGAATTGAGTAGTAAGAAGGTTGTAAATTTACCTCCCATTTTCAATTGTCAACGGATCCTAGCCCATATATATATATATATATATATATATATATATATATATATATATATATATATATATATATATATATATATATATATATATATATATATATATATATATATATATATATATATATATATATATATATATATATATAAGGGCTCGGATCCATTGACAACCCCGTTTCCTTAACAACCCTTTGACAATGCATCATTTGAAGGGGTTAGAGGTTTTAGAATTTGCTGATTTTTTGAGAGGATGATCACTATGGCAAGTTGATCATCCTCACAAAAAATCAAAAAATTATGAAATCTCTAAGGGTGCCAAATGTTAGAAACTTTTCTTAACCGTCTATTTGAACCATTAATTTGAATAAAACATTTGATGCCCTTAAAAGTTTCAGAATTTGTTGATTTTTTGTGAGGATGATCAAATTATCATAATGATCATCATCACCAAAAATCAGCAAATTCGAAAATCTCTATCCAACGATTGAAGCGAGTTGTAAGTGGGTTGTAAATATATATATATATATATATATATATATATATATATATATATATATATATATATATATATATATATATATATATATATATATATATAGGGAATAGGAAACACGGTCCTCCCGACCACCCAACACGCTAGTCATCCCTTCAATTTGGGTGCCACATGATATTTTTTAAACATATTTCTTTTTATGGATGGTCAATCCACTCTACTTAGATCCAGATTTTTTAAAAAAAAAATTCTAAAAAAAAAACTTAAAACAAACCGATCAACTGTCGACAAATTTAATGGTAAAATATAGCGTATAAATAGCCCTTGCTATGGTTAATTTAAAAATACCACTTGGTATATTTTTTTTCCAAATTTTTTTTCTTGATCATTATTATGAGGGATCTACCCACCTTGACCAACCCCTAACCCCAGTTAAAAAGAACAATATGGCACCCAAACTGAAGGGAGGACTAGTGTGTTGGGTGATCGGGAGGACCGTGTTCCCTATTCCCATATATATATAAACAACCCGATCAACGGTCGCCAGATTTAACAGTAAACTGTAGTGGGCAAATAGACCTTGCTATGGTTAATTTAAAAATGCAATTTGGTATTTTTTTTTTCTAATTTTTTTTTCATGATCATTGTTAGGAGGGGTGTATCAGCCTTGACCAACCATTAACCCCGGTTAAAAAGTGTCATGTGGCACCCAAATTGAAGGAAGGACTAGTGTGTTGGCTAGTCGGGAGGACCGTGTTTCCTATATATATATATATATATATATATATATATATATATATATATATATATATATATATATATATATATATATATATATATATAATACGGGGTATGAACTGACAGCCCAATTTTGAAATTATGCTGTCATCTCTTAGCCGTCCGATTCCAATGATCAAACCATTGGTTTAAAAAAAAAACATTTATTAACAGCTGTAATTCGCACAGTTGAACCCCCCCCCCTCTCTCTCTCGCACGCGACAGCCGAACATGGGGGCACTCCCTCCGGCTCAGACAGCCCCCTTCCCCTCCGGCCAGTGAATCTCACTCGCCCTTTAGCCCCGACGATGGATCGAACCAGCCCCGACCACCCTCCAACTCCGGCGGCCCCCTTCCCCTCCGGTGTCAATTGCAGGTAGCCCCCTTCCTCTCCACCTCCGGCAGCCCCCCCTTCCCCTCCGGCGCCAATCGCAGGTAGTCCCCTTCCCCTCCACCTCCGGCTGCCCTCCGACTATCCTTCCCCTCTGCCGGCCAGTGAATCGTATTCCCAAATACGTCGGCAGCCTTGCCTTCGACGTCGGGGGCTAGAGACGGAAACGACGGCGACCGGAGACCGAAGGGGTGCTGACAGAGGGGACGGCGATCGGAGACGGAGAAGACAACCGGTTGGGGGGCTGCCGGAGGGTAGTGCGATCCATAGGTCGGGGGAGTCCACCGGAGGGGAGTATGATCCACCAGTCGGGGGAGTCCGCCGGAGAGGGAGTGTTATCCACCGGTCGGGGGCTGCCGGAGGGGAGTGCGATCCACCGGTCGGGGGCTGCCGGAGGGGAATCGTGGGGCGGTGTGTAGAGAGAGAGAGAGAGAGATCCAGCTGATAACAGCTGGCCAAAAGCATCATTTATTTGATGCTTCTCAGAATCCGACGGTTGCAAGTGCCCTTCTTTGATCGAACGGTAAATAAATACTCACATATCCTAACAGCCTAAATCCCTAAATTGGCTGACAGCCTATATCCCGTTTTCTCTTTCTCTCTCTCTCTCTCTCTCTCTCTCTCTTTATATATATATATATATATATATATATATATATATATATATATATATATATATATATATATATATATATATATATATATATATATATATATATATATATATATATATATATATATATATATATATATATAGAGGATACGGGGTATAGGCTGACAGCCCATTTCTGAAATTGGGCTGTCAGATAATAGCAGTCCGATGAGATCATGCACCATTGATTAAATAAAAAAAAAATTTACACCGAACCCTCTCTCTCTCCCTCTCCCTCTCCCTCTCTCTCGCGAGCGGCAGAAGCACCCGACTCTCCCTCTCTCCCTCTCCCTCTCTCTCGCGACGGCGCAGGACGCAGGAGCAGGCGGTGCGTTGGCCGGGGCGCAGGCGGCGCGGGGCAGTTTGGCTAGGGCGCGGGCGCAGCGGCGGTGGTCGGCGGCCGCGGGGTGCAGCGGCGTTGGCTGTGCTGCCGTTGGCTGGGACGCGGGCGTAGCGGCGGTGGTCGGCGGCCGCGGGGTGCAGCGGCTGTGGTCGAGGGTCGGGGGGCGGCCGGCGTCCCGGGTGCGATCCACGGTCGGAGGGGGGAGGGGGGCTGCCGGAGTCCCAGGTACAATCCACGGTCGGAGGACTCCGGCCACCGGCTGCCGGATCGGCGCCGGAGTGGAGTGCGGTCGGTGGTCGGGTTTCAGCAACACACAGAGAGAGAGAGAGAGAGAGAGAGAGGGTGTGGTGGGGCTTGGGTTACAGCTGTAGGTTTTTAATTTTTAATTTTTTTTTTTATTCTGTCCAATTAAAAGCTGACACATGGCTGGCAGCTCAAATTGCAATGAGCTGCCAGCTCATACCCCGTTTTCTCTCTCTCTCTCTATATATATATATATATATATATATATATATATATATATATATATATATATGAGAAATGCTATAATGCGGCATGTGGTAAGTGCTCACCACAGCTGTCTGATGCACCGCTGCGTGCAACGCATGCATGCAGCGCGTGCATCAGATGGCTACAGTGCAGTGCCGCACGTATCACATGCCGCATTATAGCATGCCCCATATATATATATATATATATATATATATATATATATATATATATATATATATATATATATATATATATATATATATATATATATATATATATATATATATATATATATATATATATATTGGGGTGGGATCCGTTGACAACCCAAAATGAGAGGTAAATTTACAACCCACTTACTTCTCGCTTCAATCGTTGGATAGATGTTTTCAAATTTGCTGATTTTTTGTGAGGATGATCATTATGGTAAGTTGATTATCCTCACAAAAAATCAGCAAATTCGGAAACTTATAAGGGCATCAAATGTGCTATTCAAATTAACGATTCAAATACACGGTTAAGAAAAGCTTCTAATATTTGGCGCTTTTAAACGGTTTAGAATTTGTTGATTTTTTGTGAGGATGATCAACTTGTCATAGTGATCATCCTCACAAAAAATCAACAAATTCTAAAACTTATAAGGGCATCAAATGTGTTATTCAAAGTAACGGTTAAAATAGACGGTTAAGAAAATCTTATAACATTTGGCGCCCTTAGAGGTTTCAGAATTTGTTGATTTTTTTTTAGGATGATCAACTTGCCATAATTATCATCCTTTCAAAATATCAGCAAATTCTAAAACCTATAGCCCTTTCAAATAGTGGGTTGTCAACGGGTTGTCAAGGAAACGGATTGTAATATATATATATATATATATATATATATATATATATATATATATATATATATATATATATATATATATATATATATATATATATATATATATATATATATATATATATATATATATATATATATATATATAGGGTCAGGATCGGATGACCCAGTAAAATTTTGACCCATTAATAACCCAGCACCCTTTGAGGCACCTAGAGGTTTTAGAATGGGCTAATTTTTTGTAGACATGTTGTTTATGATATGTTGATCATCCTCACAAAAAATCAGACCATTCTAAAACCTCTAGGTGCATCAAAGGGTGCTCTTCAAATCAACGGTTAAAATTGACAATGAAAAACCGTTGATTTGAAGTGCGCATTTGATGCACCTAGAGGTTTTAGAATATGCTGATTTTTTGTGAGGATGATCAACATACCATAGACAACATCCCTACAAAAAATCAGCCCATTCTATAACCTCTAAGTGCCTCAAAGGATGCTGGATTATTAATGGGTCAAATTTTGCTGGGTCATCCGATCCTGACCCATATATATATATATATATATATATATATATATATGGGGAGGGATACTCTTACTCATGACCTCCTACTCATATAGTTACCTATGATCCGGGCTGTCCATTAAACCCCGACGTACGGTTCGGATTAGATGGGGAGTTAAAGTAATGGTGTCCGCATTAAATGCCTGAATTAAAAGCCCTTAATAAAAGTTCGCATTTAATGCGTACACTATTGCTTTAACTCCCCATCTAATCCGAACCGTACGTCGAGATTTAATGGACGGCCCGGATCATAGGTAACTATATGAGTAAAAGACCATGAGTAAGAGTATCCCTCCCTTATATATATATATATATATATATATATATATATATATATATATATATATATATATATATATATATATATATATATATATATATATATATATATGGGGGAATAGGGAACACGGTCCTCTCGACCACCCAACACGATAGTCCACCTATAACATCCGCCCCAAACACACAAGATATTGTCTGCTTTGCCCGTGCCCACACGAGAACTTCCTAGGGGGTCACCCATCCTGGTACTACTCTCGTCCGAGCACGCTTAACTACGGAATTTTTACGAATTCCGTAGCGGCGCACGGTTTTAAAACGCGTCTTCTATGTTTGGGAGGGGAAATTATATATGTAGCTTAGGATCTCCTCTCCAGGCGATGTGGGGCTAACTCGTGGCCTTGTACACCTCACCTCTCCTCACCTCACCTCATCCATCTTGGCATTCCCGCCTCAGAAGTCTTGGCTCTGGGCTCTTGGCTATTGGATCTTGGTCGTCACAATCCACCCCCCTTAGGGCTACATGTCCTCGTGTAGTGTTAGATCCCCCCATTGCGAGGAGAACCAACTCTGATACCATTTTGTAACATCCGCCCCAAACACATAAGATATTATCCGCTTTGCTCGTGCCCACACAAGAACTTTCCAGGGGGTTACCCATCCTGGTACTACTCTCGCCCGAGCACGCTTAACTACGGAGTTCTTACGAATTCCGTAGCGGCGCACGATTTTAAAATGCGTCTTTTATGTTTGGGAGGGAGAATTATATAAGTAGCTCAGGATCTCCTTCTCTACAAGCGATGTGGGGCTAACTCATGGCCTTGTACACCTCACCTCACCTTACCTCATCCATCTTGGAATTCCTGCCTCAGGAGTCTTGGCTCTTGGCTCTTGGCTATTGGATCTTGGTCGTCACACCTCCCTTCAATTTTGGTGCCACATGGCACTTTTTAATCAGGGTTAGGGGTTGGTCAAGGTGGGTACATCCCTCCTAACAATGATCATTAAAAAAAATTTGGAAAAAAAATTATGCCAAGTGGCATTTTTAGATTAACCATAGCAAGGGCTATTTGCACGCTACAGTTTATCGTTAAATTTGTGAACAGTTGATCGGGTTGTTTTAAGTTTTTTTTTTAGAATTTTTTTTTAAATCTTGATCTAAGTAGAGTGGATTGACCATCCATGAAAAGAAATATAGTTAAAAATTTTTATGTAGCACCCATATTGAAAGGGGGGACTAGCGTGTTGGGTGGTCGGGAGGACCGTGTTCCCTATTTCTTATATATATATATATATATATATATATATATATATATATATATATATATATATATATATATATATATATAATAAACCCT
The DNA here is from genome assembly GCA_947650365.1 of Chamaelirium japonicum. Lineage (NCBI taxonomy): Eukaryota > Viridiplantae > Streptophyta > Magnoliopsida > Liliales > Melanthiaceae > Chamaelirium > Chamaelirium japonicum. The sequence continues at coordinate 88,789,806 of OX393549.1, forward strand.
CAAGTGCTCACCTTTGGTGCGACCACGTCCCTGCGACCCAGATCAGAAACCCGATTGTCTCTCTAACTTGTGAAGATAATACAGTTTGACATATATATAGTGTACATATATCCCATATTTGGATCCTATGTCATTAAAACAAAAGCAAGAAATGAATTGTTGCATTCTTGCACTTTCCACATTGGCCCTAATAAAATTACCAATATATACCTATCATTATTTCATGTGTCCATACCATGCACTAAAATGACTATTTTTATGTTGTGTACGTGTAAAAGGATCCATAGATCAGCAACTGTTGCACGTGCAACGCATGTGCCAATTGCACTAGTCCATTAAAAAAAGGACTAATGTGAAGGGCAATCCCACTGACCCATTATTCCTTCCACCCTATATTTTGTTTTTCATTTTATCCTTTTTAATCCTATGTTTTAATCAATGCCACCTAATATTAATCCACAACTTTGGGTCTTTACTTCTTTCCATCCTTTTACATATGTTCTGATTTTACCCTTTATCATATATATTAATCCATACCTAGTATTTTGAATCATATGTCAGGAAAACAAACAAAAGTGCTAGGACTGTAATATGTTATTTTTGCCCTTCTCGTTCTATCCCTACACAAATCACAAATACCATCCAAGAATATTACCCTTTTGCCACTAATCAATTGAATCTTATCCATACCCCATAATATAAATCCACAGTTTTGGCTCCTTACTTTCTTCCATCTTTTTATATATGTTCCTCTTTTACCCTTCACTATATATATTAATCCATACCTAGTATTTTGAATTATATATCATGGAAGCAAACATAAGTGCTAGGATTGTAATATGCCAATTTTTCCCTTTCCGTTATATCCCTACACAAATCACAAATACCATATAAGAATATTACCCTTTTGCCACTAATCAATTGAATCTTATTTATTTATTTAAAAAACCTAGGGCGATTATGGGACTAAATCTCACTAACATGCTAACCAATTCTTCCTTCCATCCTACTTTTATGTTTTCATTTTGCCCTTCTCTTCTCTACCACTAATCAATTGAATCTTATTTATCCATTAAAAAAACAAGGGCTATAATGGAAAGGGCAATCCCACTAGTCCACTAACCCATTCTTCTTTCCATATTACATTTTGTTCCCCATTTTATCCTTCTCAATCCTATGTTTTAAAACAACATCAAGGGAAATGTTTGGGTAGGGTATGGGCATTGGAACTCTACCCGATTAGCTTTTGGGTATGGGTATGAATATCCCAATACCCATACCCGAAATTCTATTGCCCCTCTAACTTGTGACCCGACCCTGACCTAAAACATCTGGTATGGGTATAGGTTACTAGTACAAATATACTTTCAGGTATATACAAGAGACCTAAAGCATCTGGTATGGGTATTGGTTATGGGTACAAATGCACTTTCAGGTATGGGTTGTACAAGGGATTTACAAGGTTGTACAAGGTTATGGGCATAGGTTATACAAGGTTTGGGTATGGTATGGGTACAAGAACTTTACCTGGTAGGGTACGTATGGGTATTAGAACTTGCCCTATTAACTTTTGGGTATGGGTATGGGTACTTGAATACTTTTTACAAGGCTTGGGTAAGATATGGGCACATGAACTCTACCCTATTAACTATCAGGTATGGGTATGGGTATGGGTACCTCAATATCTATATTTGACACCCGAAACCCGATTGTCTCTCTAAATTGTGTAGATAATGCAGTTTGACATATATATAGTGTACATATATCCCATATTTGGATCATATGTCATTAAAACAAAAGCAAGAAAGGAAATATTGCATTCTTGCACTTTCCATTGTGGCCCTATAAAAATTACCAATATACCCCTATCATTATTTCATGTGTCCATATCCTATAATAAAACTAGTGCATGCCCGTGCTTGTCGGCATTGTAGCGAGCCGCAAAACATAGTCGGACCGCCTTCGGCGGCAACACACCTATCAGCATTGTAGTGGGCCGCCTTCGGCGGCAAGACCCCCTCCAGACATCACCACCGAGCCTACCACAAACACACCCGACTCCCTCGCGGACGCCACCAACCCATCTCAAGAACCATTGCACATCACCCTCTATTTCTTTTCCCAATTCACTCAAACAAAATCAATCATCATAGCCGTCCATGAACCAACTAACACATGCATAGACTTCAATTTGATCCCCATTAAAGCCATGTATGCATATAACCATTTATCTCCATTATAGCCATGCAAATTAATAGAGCATGCATGACATTCACAACCATTCCTTCTCTTCCAACGAATTCTTTTTTATTTAATTTTCTAGCCTATTTACTCTTCCCTCTTTACACTCTTTCCTAAAACTACCCATGTATTCATTCATGACCTGATCCCAATCATCCCTCTCATCCAAATTCCTCTCTCACGATCTCCTATCTTCTCTCTTGTCTAGCTGCAACCGAAACCGTAGCCCTCACACGATCCCTTTCTCGAACCTGATCGTGATCCCTTATCTTAATTCTCTCTCTTTCCTATTTTATCCCAACTGCCCATACCCAATGATCCTCTCGGATTACCTGAAGTCTCGGGAACGAACCTGATCACAACCGTCCCTTTTCCTCTCGATCTCCCTTTCTTCCTCTAGTTCAACCCGAGCCCGACTCCCCTTGTGTGATCCCTCTCTCTCCCCATTTCTAAGAAGCTCGCAAACGCCCCCTTTTTCTCTCATTCGTTCCCTTCCCTTTAGGTCTATCTTTTGTACCCAAATTTAATCACAGTCGTCCAACCTCAACCACAACACCATCACGTTCGAGCCATGCATGACTCCCCCTCTTTAATTCTCGATTTTCTCTCTCTTCTCTCTCTCTATCTATAAAGTCGATCACAGCCGCCTATTTCACCGACCCATGCATGCATACCTCCACATCACAATCTCTCTCTAAAACCCAGGCTGTACCCGAACTTTCTTTCCTATTTTATCTCCTTTTTTCTCTATCTTTCTCTCTCTTAAATCCCAACAAAACCTAATCGTGCTCAAGATCCCCTCTATCTTTCTCTCTGATCTTTCCTTACGTGGTGCCCCTGATCATGTCCGAGAAGATCCCTTGCAATCTCTCTCTTTCCGTACGGAGAGAGAGAGTTGGGGTAAGAGAGAGAGAGATAGACAGAGAGATCGTGGGGAAGAGAGAGAAAGAGACGGAGAGAGAGAGAGAGAGATCGAGGGAAGAGAGAGAGAGAGAGAGAGAGAGAGAGAGAGAGAGAACGACTATGATCACGTGCACGGGAGAGTTTTGTCTAGTCAACTTGCTCCGTTTTGTCATAGTTAGTTTTTATGTTTCGATTTTTTTTGTCAGCATATTGATGGCCGTCCCTTGTTATATAGATGAATATTTTTAATTTATGTACATGTAAAAGGGTCCATAGATCAGCAGCTGTTGCACGTGCAACGCACATGCCATTTGCATTAGTCCATTAGAAAAAGGTCTATAATGTGAAGAGCAATCCCACTAACCTATTCTTCCTTCCATCCTACATTTTGTTCCCCATTTTATCATTCTCAATCCTATGTTTTAAAAGAATATCAAGGGAAATGTTTGGGTAGGGTATGGGCATAGGAACTCTACCCGATTAACTTTTGGGTATGGATATGGATACCCTAATACCCATACCTGAAACCCAATTGCCCCTCTAAATTGTGACCCAACACCGATCTGAAACATCAGGTACGGGGTATGGGTACAAATGTATTTCAGGTATGGGTATGGGTTGTACAAGGTTTTTACAAGGCTTAGGTATGGTATGGGTATGGGTATGGGTTGTACAAGTTTTGGGTAGAGTATGAGTATAGGAATTTTACCTGGTAGGGTATGGGTATAGAAACTCTACGCTATTAACTTTCAGGCATGGGTATGGGTATGGGTACCTTGATACTTTTTACAAGGCTTGCGTAAGGTATGAGTATAGAAACTCTACCCGATTAATTGTCGGGCATGGGTATGGATACCTCAATACCCATATTGGAAACCCGAAAATCGATTGTCTCTTTAACTTGTGTAGATAATATAGTTTGATATATATATAATGTACATATACCCCATATTTGAATCCTATGTCATTAAAACAAAAGCAAGGAAGCAAGTGTTGCATCCTTGCACTTCCCATTGTGGCCTTACAAAACTGGTCAATTACCAATATGCCCTTATCATTATTTCATGTGTCCATGCCCTATAATAAAATGACTAATTTTAATTTGTGTACGTATAGAAGGGTCCATAGATCAACAAATGATTCACATGTTCAGTGCACTAGTATTTATATTAACCGAATTCAGAGTCTTATTGAAATTCTCCCCAATCTCATGCCCTACTAAGACTAATCTAATATCTAATCTATATATCAATACTAAAATGGAAGCCTCTCTCCCGTGTTGTGACACGTGGATGTCTTTTAAAGAGCTAGAATTTTTCTTCCGTGTATGAATGCGGCTCACATTTAAATCATATAATATATTAAAACCTACCATAAAAATGATAAAACTTATTCAATGGTATTTAATAGTCATTTGATGTCAATATCTCTCTCTCTCTAACAAGTGAATCACATTCACTTCAGATTTCACACTTCTTCGAATAGTTATGATGTCATTTGTGCCAAATGGCATACATCAAGCTCATTTGGGCATTGTCCGAGTTTCTTACTAGTACAATAAGAAATCATAAGAGCCTCTTAACACTTTATTGTAATACATTGATTTTTTTTATCAAGCAGTTGCATAAATGGTGGAGAAAAGTCTTTCTGGAGCATCCCCCACGAGAGTAGAAATTTGGGTGTGACTAACACTAAGACAAACATTAGGGATGGACTTAAGGCTAAAGGCAAACATTAGTTGTCTTTCTTTTTTTTTTTAGAAATCCCTCTCGGAGAATGAGGGGGGGTTTGGCCTGGAGCCCTACCTGTTTATTAAAGAAGAGGAGGGGAAGGTTACAACTCAAGGGTTGCTATTACAAAGGTTCAACAGAAAACTCCTAGCTCCTGTCGTAGGCAGGACGCCCAAAGGTGGATCAACGACCTCGTCATGAGAATGACCCTATCCGTTGACAAAGCCTTGCCCTGGAAGATCCTCCGATTCCTCTTTAGCGATATAGACCACGAGATCTCGATGGCGAGCATGTCCCAGCCGCATCGATCAGGACCCTTGAAACGCCTACGTCGCCAAGGTCCCCACAACTTTACGATGCTGTCCGGGGTAGATCTGGCACCCAGGAGGTGAGTGAAGTGAGCCCATACAGACCTCGAGAAGTTGCAACCCAGCAATAGGTGGTCGGTAGTCTCCTCCGCCCTACCGCACAGGCCACAAGCAGGGTCAGACACCCTCGGATGGTTCCTCCGTAGCAAATTGACCTTCATGAGAATCCTGTTCTGGAAAGAGAGAAGCCTTAAGATCTTCGACTTAGGAGGGAATCTAGCTCTATAGATCGCCTTGGCCGGAGGGCAGGAAATCCCTCCGAAGTTGAGGAATCGGTAGCAACTCCGAACGGAGTAGGTCCCCGAGTTGGTCCACCGCCACCCCACTCCATCAGGGGCCTCCGAGAGAGAAACCCCTCCCAAAACCTCTAGCAGTTGACCCAGCTCGGGAAGGTACTTTGGAGGGAACAGGACAATGAACTTGGGTCTCCAATCCGTGATCCCCCCACGGACTGAGGCCTGAGACCGAACCGACGCTCCCTTAAACGGAGCCATGGCGTAGAGGTTGTAGAACAACGTCCAGAGCGGAAGTTTGCCAATCCAGAGGTCCTTCCAAAATCGAACCTTCGTCCTGCTACCCGCAATGATCATGGAGCCGCATCGATAGATTTGAGATACTCTGGAGACCCCTTTCCAGAAGGATGAGATCGGCCCCAAAATCCTCGATCTGGAATGAAGGGGGAGAATCCCCCGAAGTACCTCGCTGTGATGATGTTCGTCCAGACATCGTCAGCTTCCGACTGGAGTCTCCACTACCATTTCCCCAACATCACCTAGTTAAAGTCCTGCATGTTCAGGATCCCCAAGCCCCCTTGTTCCTTTGATTTGCATACACTACCCCAAGCTAGGAGAGGGTAAGAACCAGAGTTGCCTGCAGCCCCCCACCATAAGAAACTGCATCGCAGCCTATCGATCCGGTTAATGACCCACACAGGGAAGTGATAGAAGGAGAGATAGTAGGACGGGATGGCGAACATAACGGAGTTGAGTAGGGTCAGGCTTCCTCCAATCGAGAGCAGATTGTTCTTCCACCCTGAAAGACGTCTCTCTAGCCTCTGTATAAGTTCAAGCCACCCGTCCCTTGGCAAGGTTGGAGAGAGGGAGGCTCAGGTAGCAGGATGGAAGCTTCCCAATTCCACAACCGAGGATTACTGACAGATCTAGCGGAAGATCCGAGAGGGCCCCCAAGTAGAAGATGGCTGACTTAGCTTAGTTGACCTTCAGCCCGGACGCGAGACGGAAACACTGAAGAAGGAGCCTAAGAACCATCGCCTGCACCCGATCAGCCTTCAAGAACAGCAAGGTATCATCCACGAAGTGAAGGTTCGAGACCTCCCAAGTCTCCGTCCTGATGTCTTCCAAGAGGCCAAACTGGACCGTATGTTTCAAGATCGCGTCGAAGATATCAACTGCTAGTATAAAAAGGAAGGAGATAGAGGGCATCCCTGCTTCACCCACCGGTGCATCAGAAAGGAGTTGCCTAATTCTCTGTTAATGAGGTATAAGAGTCTGGATGAGGAGAGACAATCCCAGATCCATCCCAGCCAATAATTGGGGAGCCCCCTCTGCCAAAGGCTCTCGAGCAAGAACCCCCAGCCCAGCTTGTCAAATGCCTTCTCGAAGTCCAGCTTGAGGAGCACCGCCTCGCCATGCACCTCGCGAAGGTGATGAAGAACCTCCTGGGCAGTCGCCACGCTATATATCCAGGATGCTCCTCCCCTTGATTAAAGTTGATTGGGAGTGGCCAATTAGATCCGGAAGCAGCATGACCAGTCTGACCGAGATTATCTTTGCAACCGCCTTGTAGATACAATTGGACAGGCTAATCGGGCGGCAATCGCGAATGGAGCAAGCACCCTCCTTCTTTAGAATGAGAACAATCCAAGAGTGATTGAGGCTTTTGAGGTTGACTTGCCCCGTGACGAAATCTGTGAGGAAGCATAGAAGATCTGGCTTGAGAGTCTCCCAATACCGTTGGAAGAAGAGGAAGGGAAAGCCATCCGGAAAGCACTCCGGAATTCCTCCTCTAGGAAAGGCCTCGACAGAGGCTCCAGATTTGAAATCCGCTGGGAAGTTAGGTTCTCCCAATCCAGCGGAAGGGGATAGAGATCATCCCGGTCGAACTCCTTCTTGAAGAATCCCGTGGCCCCCCGTAGGATGGCCCGCTGGTCGTCGAAGTGGTCCTCCTCAAGATCCAGGGACGGGATCAGATTGCATCTTTAGCGGCCGTTAGCAATGTTGTGGAAGTACTTGGTGTTCAGGTCACCCTCGGCCACCCAGCGATCTCATGAGCATTGATTCCACATGACCTCCTTCATGTTGAGAACCTCCAACAGCTCAGAGGATCGACACTCTGTAAGGTCTCTCTCAGCTTACTCGACGGGCCCCGCCTCCTCCCGAATCTCAAGCTCCCTAATGCACTGCAGCAGTCCGTCTTGTGTCTCTTCACACTCCCAAAGTGCTCCCCTGCCTAGCGAGAAATCGACCTTTTCATAAACCGGAGTTTGAACGAAAGATTCAGCGCCGAGTTCAGAATGGTCGGAGTTGCGGTCCACCAAATCTCTACTCTCTCGTTGAATCCCTCCTAAAGAGTCCACATTTTCTCAAACCTTAAAGGTGGCCTATGCCTCCCCCCCTCCCCCGTGTCGAGAAGCACCGACACATGGTTTAAATGGAAACAGGTGAGGGCAACTGTGGAGGAAAGGGAGAACAAGGAGTCCCACTCTGCCGAGACAAGAAAATGGTCCAGTCTCACGAAGATCGACTGCTGCTCTCCTATTGGACCACGTGAAAGCTCTCCCCCCCATTGGGAGATCGATCAAGCCGAACTTAGACACGAAGGAGGAGAAGGCTTCCATCTCTTGCCAGTTCCCCTGGTGCCCACTTCTTTCCCCAACGAATCTAGTAGCATTGAAGTCACCGTTCAGTACCTAGGTGCTTGGGAACGCTCCCCGTACCGCTCGAAGCTCCTCCTAGAACTCGAAGGATAGGCGGTGGTCGGACGGCCCGTAGACAGAGGTAATGGTCCATGCCCTGCCGTCCGCCAGGTTGCACAGGGAGACCGTGAGGGAGAAGTTTCCGAAGAGTCGGTCGGTAAGCAAAAACAGAGATTTGTCCCATCCTAAATGGATGCCCCATGCTGTCCTAACGGACCCCCGAGACTCCCAAGTGTTGATCCTGTTGTTGCTGAGAGACCGGAGGAAACGTCATGATGGGTCGGCAAATTAGTTGTCATTATCGTGAAACAATAACAATTTCAGGAACTGTACGTCAAATTCTTTTTTTTCTTTTTGCTGCAATCGAAACATAGTTTTTTTTTTTTTAGATTCGTAGGTGTCTAGATACTTTTTGGGCAATTTTTTTTATTTGTTGGACCAGTCAGGTGGTTAGAGGATTGGGCACTAGAGCACTAGAGGAAGGGCTCATAGGGGTCCAGTGATCGAAACGGTAAATGCACCGTATTTGTTATTTATTAAATGGGTAAATTAACTTTGCCCCTCCACCCACCCAAAGTTTAGTTCAAAAACACTTAACCGGACCGCCTAAAGTTAAAAAACTACAGTTTGCCCCTACAATTCAGTCTTAATTAGGTAAAAATTACCAAATGGGGAAATTAAGTAGTTGACAAAAGGGGTATTGTGCTAACATTTCAAACTTTAGGAAGCGATTTGGAACAAAATAAACTACAGGACGGTTAAGTGTTTTTGAGCTAAACTTAAGGAAGCAAAGTGTGATTTACCCTTATTAAATTTCATAATCATGTGGATAAAGTTCCATAATCTCATGGACATGACATCAACAGCCATGATTTGCATGTGCAAACAAGGCACGTTGGCCTTGAGTAGAGGTGGCGATCCTTGACCCGACCCGCCAAATTGACTCGAATCCAACCCGAAGTTAGCTGGTTTGGATTTGGCCTAAATAGGTTGGGGTTATAAACGGGTTGACCCTATTGACTTGTTTTTTAATGGGTCTGGTTTGGGTTTAAATCTATAACCCGATTGACCCGACTTGATCTATTTACAAGCCGTTTCTTAAACGGGTCGGATCAACCTGTATACAATCCGATTCATGTAACAGCCCGTTTATTTAATCGGACGGGTTAATATTTTCCTTCTATTTAATGACTTAGAGATTTTGTAGTAAAAACATGATTTAAGAGCATATTTGAGCTATGTTTTTAAGCATTTGCAACAGGCTTTAAATCAATAAAAAGACCAAATCCAATTTGATATGACCCGACCAGTTTTATTAAACGGGTTTAACGGGTCGGGTTCTGATGGGGTGTTTTTCCCTTGTATCTATCACCTATGTCTCAACCTGACCCATTGCCACCTCTAGACTTGAGAAAAAGTTCGCTCCAGAGTATCCATACAGGGAGTCAAACCGCAAAGCTCTCCAACATGGGAACGAGGAAGTATAACTAGGACCTACAATATTATTATTATTTTTTGGTGGGGAAAATACAACTAGAACATATCATACAAGAAGCACGATAAGTGGTGGCGCGAAGATAGAAGGTCGGGCCACCATCTTCAGTCGCAATATGCACTATCTCCTGAGGATAATTGCCATGCCAAACCTCCCCCTGATTCTGTCCTTTGGCTCGGTTAGCTAACCAGTAAGCTAGCCTGTTGGCCTCCCTAAACACATGAGATGTCCGGATCGTTGTGCAAGAGTTGATCCTGGCTTTGCAATCGTCGATGATGGCCTCTGAGATCGAGTTGGACTGAAGCTTATAATTTAGGCTAACTAATAAGAAACCCGGACAATGCCCAAATGTGGTTGATGCACGCCATTTGACAAAGACAACATCACAACTGTTTGAAGAAGTGTGAAATCTAAAGTGAGTGTGATTCACTTGTTAGAGAGAGAGAGAGAGAGATTAACATCAAATGACCATTAAATGCTATTGAATGAAAATTTATCATTTTTATAGTAGATTTTTAAATGGATTTAAAAGAGAGCCGTGTTCACACATAGAAGAAGAATTCTAGCTCTTTAAAAGAGGTCCACGTGTCATAACACAGGAGAGAGATTTCCATTTTAGTATAGATATATATATATATAGATATAGATATAAGGTGGCATGGCACGTGCGGGAGCCTGGAGGTAAAGCAGTGGTCGATGATGGCCTCCCAGATCTTGTTGGACTGAAGCTTGTCAATTTAGGCTAATGTAAGGTGGCGTGGCACGTGCGGGAGCCTGGAGGTATACCAATTGTACTCCGAAAGATCAATTTGGGCCATTTGGTAAATGTGAATTTTACGTGATGGCCCCTCCAGGCGGAGCAACCAGTCAAACCATGTGTTCAAGGTCAAATGGTTGGGTACAGCAGGTGGACGGATAGGGACCCATGATTGAAACCCCCGCGTGTGATTCTCTCGTCCGTACCACACGCGCTAAGCGGGCCGACTACCTCACAGAAGGGGAGTGGAGGGCCACCACGTAGGCAATTCTAGGTGGGCCCCCCTTACCCTTTGGACACGTGGCATGTCCTGATCCGTTATTTACCACTCCTGGTGGTCGGAGCCCTCCGCAAGATCCACTCCGATCACCTCGTCTGATTTAACAGCGGCGCTTACCTTGACCATCCGGCCCAAAAGACCGGCCAAAAGACCGCCCTAACTCTGGGTTTGGAAACCGGCCGGTTCGGTGAGATCCTGGTTGGGCATGTGTGGGAGTCCAATGTGCATCAGTAGCCGTACGAACGGTGATCGGCGCTATATCCATCCAATCTACGGCTAGATGATAGGGGAAGCATGGCCTTGCGTTATGGGCAAGCAATGGATAAATTAACGAAATGTGGCCGGGCGGATGTTGCTAACGGTTGCAACCAACATGTGCATGGTTCAACCAACTCAACCTTCCCAAAAATTAGAGGTCAGTGCCCTTATCAATATAAAGGTAAAGATATAAATAGAGGTAATAAAAGGGTATGAGTTTACACACCGAAAACATCTTTATAGAGTTACGTTTTTTTTTTTTTTTGAGATCGGCAGGTGTTCCGAAACCTTTCGAGCAATAACAGACTTCAAGTTCTGACTAATCCCTCCGAGAATGAAGCTTGACCTACTCGACAATTCCCACTACGCTCCTTGGTGGGTACTGACTAGAGTTAGGGTACTGACTAGGCTTGGTGGTGCTTCCTCTTTCCCATATTGGGGAGGTTCTCTGTTCAACTTCTAGTATATACACCGTGGAGCAAACGTTTTCTTTCAAGACCGTTGTGTTTTGTTCACGAATGTAAATTCTAGTCGTTGATTCCTTGCTCTAGCGCCTTGTTTCTGATCGCCTGACTGGTCCAATAAAAAAATCATAAGAAAACAAAGTTAGGGTTGTGACTTGGTCAAAGGGAGTGCAACTCGGAGCCAGATTGGTGCAACTGGCTCCACCAACACATGAAAGCAAGCTCTCAAAAAGATCACTGAGCCTTGGTAATCTAAAATCATGATCGAGTGTTTGATGCATCAAACCATCCACCAAGTGATCATATGTCCCCGTTTTCATCAAAGGTGTGGAGACCATTTGGGTTCAAGTGGGTTGAGCATAACATGTAACATGGTTGGGTTCAGCCGTTTAGTTAAAAGACAGGTTTAGAAGGTTAGGTTAGACCCATGAAGTTCATGGGTTTTGGTCTCTATGGTTTGATTTGGTTCTATTTTGAACCGGACCGGGGTGATCTAATTCAAAACCCCCCCATTATTGGTTGGATGGTAGACTAGTCTCCTCCACCAACACACGTTGCATCGAAGGCCAAGACAAGGATTGCTAATTATGTCATTAACCCTCTAATCCCTTTTACATCCCCTCCTTACACGTACACAAAACCCATATTCTCTCTCTCTCTCTCTCTCTCTCTCTCTCTCTCTCTCTCTCTCTCTCTTTCTCTCTCTGACCGGCTACCACCCATCACCAGCCACTGGGCCCACCCCCTTAGCAATCTCTGGAGGATCTTTTAAGTGGAGTCGTGAGCTGAAGCCGCCCCTTCCTTTTAGTCAGAAGCTACAAACGCCCCACCTCCCCTTTCCTCTCCTCCTCCCCTTCCATCTTCCTCACCCACTAAAGCCATGGCTCCATGTATCGAAGCAGTAGGTTAGTCCGAAAACTAGGAATCTCTCTCTCTCTCTCTCTCTCTCTCTCTCTCTCTCTCTCTCTCTCTCTCTCTCTGCCTCTCTCTCTCTCTCCATGTGCTCAGCCTCAGATGAACAAATCCGTTCTACCCTTTAAAGACTGCTTGCTTTCTGCAAACGCCCTTCTAGAATGATCACCCCATTCGTGGGTATCTTTGCACCGTTCCCTTAATCCCTCTTACTGCCGATTCTCTCTCTCTCTCTCTCTCTCTCTCTCTCTCTCTCTAATGGATTCAGGTAACAGTGGGAGTATGCAGTCATCCAGCGGAGGAGACGAGGAGTACGACTCCCGGTCCGAATCCATCTCCGCCTTCTTCAACTCCACCACCACCGCCTCCCTCCCCAACCTCCCACCACCACCGCCCACGTCCCACCACCACCACCAGCAGCCTCCTGCCTTCTACGACACACTCTCCTACCTTGACTCCAACCCCAATCCCCTCCTCAACCTCGACATGCCATGGGCTCGCAGCCTCCGCCCCTCCTCCTCGCCAAACCCTAGTTTCAACGACATCGCCAGCATGATCGCCACCTCATCCTACGCCCCACCGGCCGCCACCGCTCCCCTCGACCGGCCCTACTCGGGCGGCATCAGCATCAACCCATCGCCGGTGCAGCAGCCGGCCCCGTCCCCCACCCAGCCGCCCCCCACGGCCGCCGCCGCCCCCCGAAGCTCCAAGAAGCGGTCGAGGGCCTCCCGGCGGGCCCCGACTACAGTGCTCACCACCGACACCTCCAACTTCCGCGCCATGGTGCAGGAGTTCACCGGCATCCCCGCCTCTCCCTTCGCCTCCTCCTCCTCCTCCTCCTCATCCCACTTCCCCCGCCCCCGCTTCGACCTCTTCCACCACGCCGCCTCCACCTTCCGCTCCTCCCCCCTCTCCGACGCGCCGCCGCCCTACATCCTCCGGCCCTTCGCTCAGAAGGTCCATGCCCCACCCTTCGGCTCCACCTCTTCTGCTGCTGCAGCTGCTACTACTAATCCAGCCGCTGGTCGTTCTAACTCCAATGCCAATGCTTCCATTCCAATAACCTCATCAACCTGCAGTACTAATAATCCCACCTCAACTAATAACTACCAACTGTCATCCTCTGATCTTGGCCAACACCACCGACCTCCACTAAACATCCAAACCCAAATCCTCAACTTCCAGTCCCTCCTCCAATCCCCACTGAACCCAAAGTACACCATGCCGCCCTTCGCCGCCGCGACGAGATCCGACGCGCCGCTGAACCTATCCGAGGCCGGTTACAGCCCCGGCGGCGAGCTCGGGCTACCCATCCTTATCACCTCAGAGGGTATGCACTCGAGGGGCCGGGGAGGAGACGAACATCCTCAACTATCGGCTTGGGCCGGCGGGTCGGTCCTCGCAGACGACGCTGCCGGGAATCAACCCCAATTGATGCCGGCCGCCGGAAACTCCGGCAGCTGCAAGCTGAATTACTCTGCCCCGGCACCGCCGGACTTCCACGAGAAAGGGCCGGAGAGCGCGACCGCGAGGGGTGAAGGTATGATGGACTCTTGGATTTGCACCTCAGATTAGGCTAGGAGATATATACATATAGCTAGCCAGAGGCAAAGAGGAAGAAGGAGAAGCTCATGTTTGCTTCACCTCATCACCATTACTAGTAGCACTATACATCTCTCTCTCTCCTCTCTCTCTCTCTCTCTCTCTCTGTATATTCTTTCCTGTGAGTTTCCTTTATCATCACACATCTACAGAGGTACTTGGCCATAACAGTTTTGATTGGCCATCTCATGTCCTTATATCCAGTCTAAGCCTATCCACATTTTCTAGTGGTTTCTCTCCCTAGGTTGCCTTGCTGCAAAGGAGAGGAGAGAGACCCATCAGTTCATCTGTGTTCCTAAATCTAAATTTCTCAGGAATCAGACATACTTGGTGCAATGCATGCTTCATATATTTTTTTGGGTTTTTTCTTTTAAATATTACAGAACAAATGTATAACAATTTCTGTTAATTCTTGGAGCTCATGGGGTTGGAGTGATTGGTGGCGAGATTTGGGGAATCGTTAGCCGCCAAAATCTACAAAGGCCGCTTAGAATATGATCAAGAACCTCCCAATGTTCCCATGATGTATATTATATTCTGAAATTATATTAAAATATAATATATAGAAGGGGAATATATAGAGGAAACCTAGCTCTCTCACACTCTTGAGGCTAGCCTCCAACTGCTCCACATGAAGTCTCCCAAGGTTGCACTCCACCTCAAAAATCCCCTCCCACCACCACCAACCATATCTCCAAGACCACCAACCAAGTGAGTAAAATATTTTGATGGATCAATGCACTCATCCCCCTTTCACATTGCGCCATAAAGCTCAACAAGAAGACATGATTCAGCCTTGTGATCCAATTGCCTGCATGTGGGTAACCTTGCTTTGTTTTGTTGCATGGAAGCCCTATTCTTTATTCTTACTCTAGAGAGAGAGAGAGCTAGAGAGAGAGAGAGAGAGAGAGAGAGAGAGGATCAGTTCTTCTTTTTAGAATGATCTTGGGAGGGAGATGATTAGCCATGGGGTTTTGGGAGATTGGGCAAGCATAGGAGGAGGGGAATTGTGCTATCATTTTTTTTTTGTGGAGGGGGGGGGGGGGGGGGGGGGGGTCATGTAGGAAAAGGTGAATTATTTTAGGAAGAGATGATTATTTCTTTTTGGACTAAATTGATTGATTTTACAAAAGTGGGGATGATTAGGTATGGGATGTTGGGGGGATTGGGAGGGTGTGGGGGCCTTGTGAGGGGGTGTGACATGTGACCCTTGCTATTGATATCATGGTGGCCCATGGGTGGGAATAAATCTGTACCCTTGCAATGATGGCCCTCCCCCTTCCTTCCTTCCATCTAAGGGTGAGGGAGACTGCTCTGTGTGGTTGGCCACCAACACAAAGGGGGTCCTTCCAACAGAGAGACGACCTACAATTTAGAGCCAACCCCAAAAGACATAAAGCTTTCCAGTATCTCAAAAGCTGCAACTCCTCTCTTGTGAAGAATATATTCGAATGATCACATCTACTATGGGTATGGACATTGATATAATAGAGAAAGATCGATGTCCCCAGCTGATAGCTTAGTTGGTGTAGGACATGCAAACCCTGGCCTTGGGTTAGGGTTCGAATAAGTGTCATATTTCCTCCCGCTCGGTAGCGACGGGTCACCCTCTTGGTTTAGCGGCGAACTTTTCTACCTGTTGCCCTCTGGGGTTAATGAAAATTAAGGCATTTCTCTTTCTTCTATGGCGAGTTTCGATCCTTAGTCTATCTTGTGTTGGCACAGTTACAAGGTGATGTACTGATCATTATGTTGGTCTCATCAAAAATAAAAATAGAGAAAGATGAAAAATAAAAAAATTTACAAATTGTTCTCTGAAGATTTCTCTATTTACATGTCATTGTCAAATCAATATTTACATATTATTCACTCTATTATCCTACTCTTGTATATAGATCCCCCATTGCAAACAAATGTTGACCAAAATGAAAAAGACTAAGTTACCCTCGACTTTAATTGCTTAAACTGATCAACTTTTGTAGAACATGGACTTAATTCGACTCTAACCCTCGAGGCCGTTGCGCCTCGTTTGCACGTACGTATCTTGCCTGTTGATGTCATATCCATGGGATTATGGAATTTAATGACAAATGACTATACTGCCTTCCATGTTTTGAAGTTAGGATCTGTGGGCATCAAAATTAGCTCGCAAATTAAACCCGGCCCGTGGGGAAAGAAAGAAAAAAAAAAAGAAAAAGAAGAAAGAAAAGGAAAAAAAAAGAAGAAACATCCGGCATGAACTGGGGGAAGTAGCTCGGATGTCTATGTAACTGTGGATTCACTCCAATCCCTTGATCTGACGAACCAAATTCAAAGTTGTGTCACCATTGACTCGAACCCAGGACTCATGTCCGGTCCAACTCAAGTCCAACCAACAACATAGCATATAAGAATCACAAAATTCGAAGCAACATGTAATGAGGTTTGTATTCCTTCATTCTACTAGTAACAACAACAATTATATAATTCATGAGGGTGCCCAAAGTAGAAAATACCCGGGGAAAGTCGGGTATTACACCCGCCATCTTCAACAAATGCCGACTTTACAACCGTCGCACAGAGATCGATGCTACACCAGTCGTCTTCATCAAAAAAAGCCGATGTTACAACTATCGCACGGAAATCGGTGCTAAACCAGCCGTCTTCAAAAGAAGCCTTCGACTCCAAAAACGCCATAACCGTCGAAGCCCAAAAAAGAAGAAAAACAAAGCCGACGCCATAACCGTTGTTGCCAAGGTTTCATCCCTAAAAGAAGGAAGCTGGAATTATAAAGAAGTATTAGAGATGTCACCATCGTTGTTAAAGGAGAAGATCAAGCCAAAGCGAAAGCTAAAACCAAAGCAAGAAGCTAAAGCAAAGCACCAGTAAAGCTCGTGCCAAAGCAACGCACGTACCAAAATCAACGAGCAAAAGCAACACACGTTCTACCAGATACGACACAAAGCTCGGAAGAACTAAAGTATCGTTAGACTCTCCGTCTACGTTCAAGCGCAAGTGCCAAAGGACATCAAAAGCTAGAACCATGCCAAAGAAAAGCCAAAGCTAAATCAAAAGCCAAGCCGACACCAAAATCAAGATCGACGCTGCGAACCGACGATCGAAGATGAAAAGGTCTAGCAAGAGCCGAGGGAGACACGAAGATTGAGAAAATAATGCCAAAAGCTCTCTACCCTAGAAAGTACAAAACACGGAAGTGACAAAAGCAAAGACTAAAACCACTCGGCCTTTCAAGAAACCAGAAACCTTGTAAAGACCTCTGTTATGGGCAACCCTTCTAGAGCTCTAGCACAAAATAATGTAGAGATGCTAACCAAAGGGACCCTACAGAGGATCTCTCCCATAATCTCCTAATCAAACCTTCGCACATACAAATTTCTAGCACGCTAGTGGGACCTTCTCCTTTTATTCGTTCGTTTGAAGGAGTTGCCTCAAGTTTCGTCATAACCGAGACAAACAACGATCTATTTTTTCTAAGCCTATCACCTATCACTGAGTCTCCGCTACTTCGACACGACGATCTAGAAAACCCAGAGTATGATACTTCCTCGGTAGTACGTGTCTACATTCAGTGTACTCAAACTCTTACGGATGTCTTCACACAAGAAACTGCTGCCGAAGATGTTCGCCAAATATCGACGAGGCCTTGGTGCATGAAGAAACGTGCTCGATCCTAGAATTCAAGTCTAGAAATTTAAGAAGGTTCAGTCCTAACTCCGAGCCCAGTCGGGTTCTCGATCCAATGGGCCTTGCACCTCCTATGCAAAGGGTAAATGTTCTTCATGAAGCAGAGACAAGTCATCACAACTACGTCTCTAACGGCAGCAATCGAGGTTGTCGACGTGCAACACCAAGACATCTTGCGTCATCATTCATCGTTCGCTCTCCAGCTCCAAGTCATGCAAATGGGCAAACACATGCGCAAATCACTCAGCTATTGGAGGAGAAAGACCGTCACATCAATCCATTGATCCAAAGGCTAAGTACGAGGGATGCTCCGGCTGTTAATCAAGCTCCAACTCATCCGGTAGCTGCTCCAGCGCTGTCTTCGACTTCCGCTCCAAAAGAAGTCATCCTGATGATTCCAGTGGCTACTTCGGCACCCACTTCAACTCCCATTCCTACGGAGCTCCAGTACCAACTTCGGTGGCTACACAATCTCAGACGGTTGTAACAATGACTGCCCAGCAAATACGTCATTGGTCACCAACATGGTATGCTCCTACGGTGGCTGTCTTCCTCCAATCACGGTAGCATACTAAAATCCTTATATGGCGAGGATCTAGCAGCTGCACTTTCCTACGGGGTTCTAGCCACCAAAGTTCCTGCACTTCGATGGGAAGGGCAATCCAAGGTAACATATCGCCCACTTCATCAAAACTTATAACAATACCGGCATATACGGAGATAAGATGGTGAAGCAGTTCATTCGCACCCTCAAAGGTAACATTTTCGATTGGTTTGTTAATCTTCTTTCAGGATCCATCGACAATTGGGACCAAATGCAAAGGGAGTTCCTCAACCGCTTTTATAGCACCCGATGCATCATCAACATAGTGGAACTCACAGCTGTCAAGCTAAGGAAGGATGAGCCGGTGATCGACTACATCGATCGTTGGAGGAATCTCGCCCTAAACTCGCGACATCGCTTGTCTGAAAACTCGACCATCGGGATGTGCACTTAGGGCATGCACTAGGGTTTGCTCTCATCCTCAAAGGGATCAAGTCTCAATTCTTCGAAGAACTAGTGACTCGAGCTCACGACATGGAACTCAGTCTAGCAAATCACAGAGACTCGAAGGGCAAGGACTTCGTAAAGGTGGAAAAGAAGGATAAATTGGCAACGCCCAAACTGAAGTAAGTTAACATTGTCGACGTCGCTTCAACATCCAAACCACTCAAGATCAATGGTAAACCGAATAAAGGCAAGGCCATCACAGCACCTCCACAGCCTCTAAGGCTACCAAAGATGACCCTTGAAGAGCTTGAAGTAAAGGAGTATACCTTCCCGAATTCGGAGGTCTCCTCTATGTTCGATCAACTATTACAGGAGAAGGTGATCGAGCTCCTTCCATCAAAGAGGCCGGAGCAAATATATTATGTTGACTATCCACTCTTCTGCAAGTACCTTCGGGTGGTTAGTCATCCCATCGAGAAGTGCTTCGTCTTTAAAGAGAGAATCACGACGCTCGCAAAGCAAGGGAAGATTGAGATCAACTCCGGCGATACTGTTACAACAAACATGACGTCAATCACCTTTGATTCCTTCCCACTAGTGCTCGTCACTATGCAACAGAGGACACCTAGTTGCGCATCAATTGTCAAAGGCCGATCATGAAGTTAGCTTCGCATCAAAAGCAATTGGGTCCAAGACGACAACGGTGCGCTCTGGTGCTAGTCAAGAATAAAACTCCATCTCCTTAGGGGCAATCGTTGCTCATGTCCATACCTTTTCTAAGCGAAGCTACATCTTAACGTGTTCTCCAAGAAAGGTACGAACAAGGAGACCCAGAAGTAGGCCTGCTGGGCCAGCCCTTAGGTAAGTTTAACTACTATTTCCTCTACTCCGAACTTCCTTAAGTCCCGATGGAGGAAATCGAGCCGACCGGCTGGGGGTCGGAAGAAGAGCCAGCGGAGCCTTCGGAAGAGCACATTCCTCTAGTTGAAGAAGATCCTCTGATCGCGACCCCAAGTCTTCCCCTTGGAGAGAAAGAACTTACCGATGAAGAGGCTTGGATCATGAAACCTCGAAGGTGATGGCCCCGACGATCAAACCGTTGCATGCAAGATCGTGTAACAAGAAAGCTCCCTGAACGGAGAACTTACAAGAAGAAAAATAAAGCTCCAGAAAGGAAAGCGTTTAAAGTGGTTCCAACAAATCCAGACAATCTTCTCCAACAAAGTCTTCTAGAGCCAGCAACGTTGCAGGAGTTCTTTCTCGGTTACTTCCTCCAAGCCAATCAACACTATAGAGTCTCATGTTGTATGGTATAAGTGCATTAGATGTCTCACGAGGAAGATGAAGACGAGTCCCTTGAAGAAAGCAGCTCCAATGAGGAGGAAGACAGCTCCGACAAGAAAGACGCGACCTCCTACGATGAGTCAATCTTGTACCTACTGCTTATAGAAGTATTACACCTTCCTGAAAAGGCTCGCCTAGCAATGGTTGCGACCCTGACCAATCCGGATAGCTACAAGAAAAATGCGAAGGTCGGCGAGAAAGGCAAAGCTTTTGCCTTCTGTGATGCTACCATAGCCTTCTCGGATAAAGGCATGTAACTCGGTGCGCAATTGCACAACAAGCAAGTCTATGTCTCCGGATACATCAGAGAAAAGCCGATAAATTGAATCCTGCTAGATTATGGCTCTACCATCAGCATCATGCCCATACAAACAATAAGACAACTCGACATTACCACTAACCATCTCTCACAAAGCCAACTGATCATCCAAGGGTTCAACCAAGGCAGACAGTCGACCATCGGCATTATTTGTCTGAAGCTCTCATCAGCTAGCCAACTTAACACGACAGTCCCCATCTATGTTATCGATTGCCAAACGTCGTATTACCTTTTTGATGGGAAGACTTTGGCTGTATGAAATTGACGTTATGTACACCTGGCACCAATATTTAAAGTACTACGAAGAAGGAATGGAGAAGTGCTTCGTCGTGGATGCCAAACTGTTCAACATGGCCGAAACACACCTTGCTGATGTCAAGTCGAAATCTCCGCCATTGACGGGCTGGGGTCCAGATCCACCACTCCCGTCACAAACGATCGGATTCTGCATCCCTAAAGCCGCCGTTGGAAGACGAATTGAGTCGGTCGAGCCTCGCCGCCCTGAAGAGACGATCACAAAACGAGGCCGTTGCAAGAAACCTCATCCCTATCTACAAGGGAAGGAATGGGGATAAAAAATCCAACCCCGGATCGCGTCGAGTGCCAAATTCCTAGACTCACCGGTGCTACAGACAGCAACCGAGGAGGGCAAGGGGAAAAAGGCCGTGAACGACACACTATTGTGCATGAAAGAGGACATCCATGATTTGCAATAGCAGTACAATCAATTAAAACCGTCTCTTTGTTTGAAGAGTTGGGTACTAGGATTCATATGACTACACCCAGAGTGGTTGGTGATCTTTCAACAATTAATGTGTCATTCACCTCTCCAGAACATAATATGCACTTCCTCGATCTCTCGCATGTTGGAGAGGTTTCCTGTTCAACTTCCAGTATGGACACCGTGGAGCGAACCTTCCCTTATGGCCATTGTGCCTTCTTTCCACGTGCGAATCCAGACCGTTGATGTCATGTTCACGGGATTCTGAAAATAATAAATAGCAGTTGTTGATGTCTCCCCCCATTTCGATCTTCGGACCTCATTGAGCTCTTGTTCTGGCGCCTCGTCCTTTGACCGCCTAGTTAGTCCAGAAAAAAAAAAAAACATAATATGCATTTTTCCTTAAAAAAAAAGCGTAATATGTATGTATCTAATAGTATCATACTAAAATTGAGCCCTCTTTCTTGTTTTGTGACACATGGATCACTTTTGAAGTGTCAAAATCATTCTCCCGTACGAAAACGTGGCTATCTCTCATAAATTCTATTAAAGATCTACCATAAAGATGATAAATACCATAACATAATTTTTAATGGATATTTGATATTAATTAAAAAATTTATTAGTATTAATTATCTCTTTCTCTCTCTAAAAGTGAGTCACACTCGGATGAGTGAATCTCAATCATTCCAGATTTCATATTTTTGGATGACTGCGTGTCATCTATACTAAATGGCATGTATCAAATTCATTCGGACATTGCGCATGTTTCGGACTAGTTCATTCCTAAACAGAAAGCAGCTAGTCCATTCCGCCCACTAGCAGTCAACTGGGAATCATACGACTGCACCGGTCCCAAACTGACCTTGCTATTCTTTCTCCCCCCTTCCATGCCCACTAGTTTCTTGGCCACATGACTGCAATCTAAGCTGTAGATGAGCTGAAATATTAGCCATGACAAGTCTATCTTAGAGAGAGAGAGAGAGAGAGAGAGAGAGAGAGAGAGAGAGAGAGAGAGAGAGAGAGAGGAGGGAATTATTATATGGTTAATACTGGTTGTCACTTTCTGAGTTGAAAGGTAGATAGTTCTTTCTTTTTCATATTTTTTATTTCCATTCATCCACAGTTGTAGAATCTTATAATTATAATATATTTGTGATGAGGGTTACGTAAGCTATGAAGAAAGTAGACTCCATGCTGACGTGGCCAGGTAATTAGTGAGAAGCTTCAGGGCCACTGCTCTGGCTGATTAGTGAGAAGCTTCAGGTAATTAGGGAAAGTATATCATTGTAGCAATTTCAGACTGCTACAATATTGATGTTGGTGAGTTTGGATCCGTCCGTGGATCTAGAAAACCTTGGAGATTTTCCTCCCCTAATCTATTCTCTTCATAGCCCCAAATCATCATTGGGTGGTTCTATGACAAAGGGGAGCGGAGGAGGCGGAGATGCTACAGCTGTTGATGTTGGTGAGTTTGGCGCACATCAAGTGTTTGTCGATATTTTCGAACCAGGTTTGGGGCCTTCCTCGGAGAAAGGTCAAGGTACAGTAGGAGCTTGCAAGGCTAAACATATCATAGGGAAATCGTGGAGTGCCATTTGTGGAGGATCATCTTTTAAGGCGGAGGATCTTCGGCTACATTACGTCGAGCCGGCAATGTGCAATGGGGTTAAGTATGCTATCTTGCCTTCTAGTGAGATTGAAGCAAATTTGAGGGGTTGGGAGCATACACTGGTAGGCTATGTTGTGGGAAGAAAGCCCTTCTTTCCAAAGTTTCAAGATGTGATGCATAAATTATGGAAACCGGTGGGCGAGTTGGAAATATTTTCGAGGGAGAATGGCCTTTTTTATTCAAATTCCTGGTGGCTAGTGATAGCACTAGAACGCTAGAACAGGGCCCTTGGTACTTTGAGGACCGGCTTGTGGTCTTGAAGAGATGGAACAAGGATATAAAATACGACCGCGGTCCGCTCGATAAAATCCCCATATGGATTAGACTATCGGATCTACCGATCGATTGGTGGTCCAAGGAAAGTATTAGCCGTTTGACAAGCTTGATTGGGGTTCCTCTCACGAGAGACCGTCCGACTGCGCAAGGTGTTCGAAGGAACTATGCTAGATGTTGTGGCGAGATCAAATTTGGCGATTAATTGCCCAATGCTGTATCGGGCCGAGGTGAAAATGAGGAAGTCCTCTTCATGCAGAAAGTATTATACGAGTGGAAGCCAACTAGCTGTGCAAAGTGCAGGATTTTCGGGCATGCTACCTTAGCTTGTGGTGGCAACGCACAGAAAAATTCGATTAATAGGACTGCTTATAGCTCCTATCGGGGACCCAGCTGGAAGACGAGTGCATGCTAATGATGGTGCGAGGGGATGGAGGCCTGTGGGAGTTGCGTCTGGCAATTTCAGCAAGCCCCATACAGTGGGAGCTAATTGTGCTAACCGAGGAGTCGGAGGTTCTAAGGCTCATGTTAGTGAAGCAGCGTCAGTGATCCGGGAGACAGAGGTCAATCATTTGGCCACATCCATTGATGCAGGTGGTGGGCAGAAGACAAAGTACAGGGTGGCTACCAAGGTAGGGTTGCAGGTCTCTGGCTCTCGATTCTCGATCCTAGAGAATGAGCCTAGTTTCCCTTGTGAGGGATCTCTAAGACGCGGGGTGGATGTGGAGACTCTTGCTGAAGATGGGGGTAAGGAGGCAGGGGACGGCCTCCTCGTGGAGCATGGTACCAAGTCTTAGGGAGGGGAGGCCTTGAGGGATCCAATTGGGCCAGTTGGTGATGCAACAAGTTATTCTGGTGCCGATGGTGGGCAACCAGAAGAGGGGAATCTTGAGTCGGGCTCACCCCGAGTGTCCGAAGTGGCTAATGTTGTAGGCGAAAGCAGCGATGCAGGGACAGCAGCTGCTGCAGTTCAAATTGAAGAGGTCAGTAGGGGAACCGATGATGACCATCTGGGGACTGGTCAGAAGGAAAGGGTGGGTTCCGGGGATCCAGAGGAGGGGCTTTCCTTAGGTTTCAATAGTGGAACTATTAAGGAGAAGCCCTTGGATGGTAATCTGGTGAGTGTTGTTGCAGAGGATGGGAGTTTTTGCTGCCGAGTGCGCCATTTGGATTTGGGGGATGAAGTTAATGTTTCGGAGGCTGTGGACGCGGCCGTAGAGCTAGCAGCGGAGAGTATAGGTGAGGAGATCACTGACTTTCTCATTGAAGCATCGGTAGTAAGCAGTGAACTCCCTGCATCATCTAGAGTTGGAGTTGGAAGTGCAGTTGAGGAGTTAATGGAGAAGCAGCAGCAGGTCAACGAGGACAACTCGGGAGTCAGCAACGGTGAGGCAGCCCATGGGATTTCTATTCCTGCTGTAGCCCCACCCTCGGATGATGGGGTTTCACAAGTTGGAGGCCTGGTGGAGGGGAGACTCGCTCGCTGTAGTCCTAGACTAGCTAATCGGGGTGTAGACACACGAATTTCGTCGGACCCGAACCCGACTTACGTGTGCCGATACGGATGCAAACCCGACACACGGACCCAACTCGCTCGCGCCAACGTGGATGCAAACCAGACACGCAGACCCGACTCGCGCGCGCCGGCATGGACTCGGACCCCGCCCCAAGAGGGGCCGGCCCCTACTAGGGTCCGAACCCTATAGGGCCGGCCCTAGTGGGGACCGAACCCCAAGGAGGGGCCGGCCGGCCCTGCAAGGAAAGAAAAGAAGAAAGAAAGAAAAGAAAAAGGAAAGAAAAGAAAGGAAAGAAAAGAAAAGGAAAGAAAAGAAAAAGGAAAGAGAAGAAAAGGAAAGAAAAGGAAAAAATACCGCCATGCGCGGGGGGAGGTAGCGTATGACGTCTGCGCACACGCGGATCTGCGCCGATCCCTCGATCCGACGCACAAGACGAAGCGCCCGATCGCCATCGATTTCGTGTGCGAAATCCAGCCATAATTGCACCCGCCAGAAAAGGAAAACAACTAAATGTTATTCCCCTCATCAATGGATGAATAAAATCCGGGTAATTATGAGAGAGATACAAGGGGATTTAAAATTAAAGAGTTTCCATATCTCTCTCCCCACCTCTTTGCCTATAAATAGAGGGGGCGGGGGAAGGAAAAAAAAGGGTCGAGAAATTGAAGACGAAGCGCCAGAGCTCTGCAGAAGAAAGCACGCTTCTTCATCGACCCAAGGCTTCACGAGGCACAGTCAAGCCTGTCCCGAGGGATCGGCTTACTGAAAGTCCTCATCAACGTGAAGGCCCTTGCGCACGAAGATCACCCCTTCGACTCCGTTCACGAAGAAGAAAGCTCGGAGAAGAAGAACCCTTCGACTCCGAGGACGCCAGAAGCAAAGGCCGGAGAAGAAGAGGAGCGGCACTACCCCGTCGTCTCCAACAAGCTTCGACTCCGATCAAGCCCAAAAGCCCGGAGAAGAAGAGGAGCGGCACTACCCCGTCGTCTCCAACAAGCTTCGACTCCGATCAAGCCCAAAAGCCCGGAGAAGAAGAGGAGCGGCACTACCCCGTCGTCTCCAACAAGTCCTCGATCCCGATCAAGCCCCAAAGCCCGGAGGAGAGAAGCGAAGCGTCATCACCCCGTCGTCTTCGACAAACATCTGCACCATCCACGAAGAAGAAAGGCTGGAACAGATCATCTGAAGCGTCACTACCCCGTCGTCTTCATCAACAAAAGCCGACGCTACAACCGTCGCACGGAGATCGGTGCTACCCCCACCATCTTCAAAAGCATTCTTCGACCCCGATCACGCCAAAGAAGCCCGGAGAAGAAGAGAAGTCCAGTCGACACGCAAACCGTCGAAGCACCGGAGGAGTAGCCCACGTCGTTCGAAGAAGAAGATCGAGTAGACGCCGAAGCTAAAGCAACGCAAGAAGCCAAAGTAAAGCCCCAGTAAAGCCCGCGCCAAAGCAAAGCAAGTGCCAAAGCCAAGCGACTACGCCGGCCACGAGCAAAAGCACCGCACGTTCTAGCCGATACGACGCGAAGTCCGGAAGAACGAAAGCATCGCAAGTCTCTCCCAGCTACGTCTAAGTGCAAGCGCCGAAGCAAAGCAAAAGCCAGAGCCACGCCGGAGCCAAGCCAAAGCCAAAAAGCCAAAGCCAAAGCCGACGCCAAAATCTCGATCGACGCCGCGAACCGACGATCAAGGACACCGAGGTCAAGCAAGGAACGAGGAAGACACGAAGACCGAGGAACGAAGCCGAAAACCCCCTAGCCGAGAAAGCGCGAAGCACGGAAGGGACAAAGCAACGGTGGACATTCCTTAGCCTCTCCAAAACCCTCTCCCTGTAAAACCCCTGTCCTGGGCAGCCCCTTCAGAGCTCTCGCACGAACACCACGTGGAGACGCGGATCAAAGGGATCCCCCAGAAGATCTTTCCCACAATCCCCTGATCAAAACTCGCCGCAACCCGGACTCGCTACACCCGAGCAACCCGGGTCCCGGCCACAATTGTAATCTCGTGTGATTCGCAATAAAGACGACCCGCGCTTTTTTTCCGCGTCCACACGGGGGTCGGACTCAATTGAAGCCAAGGCTTCGCTTCGAGCCAAATCTCGAGCCCATGAATCCGACATGCACCGCCGACCACCACGACCTAGGATCACACGCATGTAGGATCTTCAGGATCAATTGTCCAAATTTGATGGAGATGATCTGAGCCTACCCCTCAACCTGCTGGAAGACAACACCATCTTTGATTTAGCTTCGGCTGCCGGCTTATCCATCAAGGGGAAAGGCTTGGGATCATTCCTAGCACAGATCTGTGATTTGGAAAGATCCCGGGCTGCAAAGCCTTAGGACTTTCGGGTTTTTCATTTTTCTTTGCTTGTAGTGCAGGGCGATTTTGTTAGTCCATGTTGGAAGTGGGTACACCTCGGGTGTCGATGCCTCTTAGGCATTCTCTGTACTTTCTTTTTATTTTAATAAACAGGTAGGGGTCTAGGCCGAACCCCCCCTCATCTCACTAGAGGGATTCTCAAAAAAAAAAAAAACAATATTTCAGGTTGCTACAGTGATTTTGGTTAGGTTTAAGGATAGGATTCACTGTTCGGGGTATAGAATTAGGATTATGATTAAGCTTAGGGTTAGGGTTCACTATTATGGTTAGATTTAGGGTTCATTCTTTAGGGTATTAAATTAGGGTTAGGGTTAAGTTTAGGGTTAGGATTCACGATTAGGGGTATAGAAGTATATGGTAAATGGAAGAGCATGTGAATTTGTATGGTTTGAAAAGTCAAATAAGTAGTTGGATGGATTCATTTTTAAGTGCGGAAAGTTACATGGACTTTTCATTAAGATGCTAATTTGAGCATCTTTAATGCTAATGTGATATTTTGTCAGGGACCTACCACTAAATCCCCCTAAAAACAATCCTTAGAAACAACAACCGAGAAAACATTTCCAAGATTTAACCATAAGCAAAAGACAGTCCGAACAGCCAACTATTTGGAGTTAACCTCGGTACCACCAATCGATGAGTGCGGAATCTCTCAGAACGGAGCTTACTAGTGAAATCTCTCGTGATGCCCTGGTACTCGGAAAGGAGATTACCAGTGAAATGTGTTCTCTTATTTTGGTCTGTACGCAACTTTGGCAGCAGGTGCCAAGAGTTTTGGTGAAATGGATGTCGAGGATGGCTAATCGTACGGCTCACTGAATGGCGAGAGAAGCCTGTATAAATGGGGTTGAAGAATACTGGTAGTCCGGATTTCCGAATGTAATATCGGTCCTTGTTTATGAAGACCTCCAGGTCATTATGTAATGGTCACCTCCAGACCATTAAAAAAAAAAGTGCGGAATCTCTGAGACTATAACCTTAGGTTACAGAGATAGGTGAATGCCACAGCAGTTCATTGCATGCCAGTTGGGGCTGAATGTGATTCACCCACCGTTTGGGACTGGTTGTAATGGACGGTTGTGTTTCACCTTTGGATTTCACCAGCCTATCTGTTATAACCACATAGGATCATGTATTCCTTTAGTCTCTTCGCCTCCTGTGCCTGGCTAGCACCGTCTGAATCCACCTGGGTGGGAGTCACCAACCCTAGTGCTGAGGAGTTCAGATCTCCTCCAGTCGGTCGACACCGGTCGGTGGGCTCGATGCATATCACAGTCGCATGCAGTCGACTGGAGTACAATTCACGTTTGTGCTGCTTGCCATTGTGCGCGTGTGATGCGTGTCGGGACCACCGACCAGGGCCGACCGACTGGAGGAGATATGAACTCAGTGCTGAGCTGACCACACCAACCAATTTTTGTCTTCTATATCTCTAGAAACCACATCGTATGCGGTGCTGCGGTTGATCTAATGACTTCAGAGCATTAGGGATAGAGTTGGGATAAGCCAAGTTAGGCTTTGTGATTGATAGATCAAAGTGTCTCCAAGAAGAAAACAACAAAAGCATTGGTTGGTGGTGATGCTGCTGAAGCTAGTGTTGGAGACACTACTGGTAGGGCTGGCAATTTCGGACCCGACACGACCCGACACAAAGATAGCGGGTCTGGGTCAAGGCTAAACGGGTTCAGGTCGTAAACGGGTCGACACGATAGATCCGTTTAATAAACGGGTCTGGACACGGTAGACCCAGAAAGACCCGTTTGGTATTCAACGGGTCGTGTCGGGTCTACCCGCAATCCGATACTATAATATATAATACCAGCGGGTCTTTCGGGTCAGGTCGGGTCGAGTCGGATTGGGTCGGATCGGGTCAACCGAATAGACCCGGGTGGTAAACGGGTCTTATCGGGTCTACCCATTTATTAGCGGATCGGGCACAGGTTTAGGATCTAGACACGATTAGTTAAACGGGTCGGGTCCGGGTCTAGGGTTTTTGGCATGACACGAACCCGACACGACACGACCCATTGCCACCCCTAACTACTGGTGATGCGGATGCTAGTGACGGTACTGAGATAGTTGGTGATTCTGATATTGGTGATGATACTGTGACAGCTGGTGATGCTAATGCTGACACAGCAGGTGCTATAGAGTGTGTCGCTGCAAATAAGGAAGTGCGAGCCGATATTGAAGAGTGTAATGCAGCTGAGATTTGGTTTGTGCTGATGTCGTGTTGCGAACAGAGGCATGTGATGGGGATCATGTGGTGGGGAGGTCTTCATGTGGTGGGGAGGTCTTCATCTCGAAAGAGGAAGGATGATGCTGACGTGGATGATGCTGGTATTGCTGCGGTTACTGTCGTAATTGCAGCTAGTGTTGATAACAGGGCTGGTTAAAATACCGACCGTATCGAAAAACCGAACCGAGTCAAGCCAAAGAACCAGTTAGTGGTCGGTTTTTTAGATATATAAGTCGGTTTCGGTTTTGAAATGTAAAAAAAACTGGGGTTCGATTTCGGTTTCGGTTTTGTATAAAAAAACAATTTCACACCGAACCGAACCGAAGAGATTTATTAAGAACAATATTTTCTATTATTGACCAATATGATAATCAACATACTATTAACAAAAGCATGATTTGGTGCAGAATTTTGAGATATACAATTAAAATCATAACTAATGTTAGCTATTTGTTATGGGTATAATTTTGAAATAACTCTAAACGATGAACAAAATTTGAAGGTCATGGATGGAAAAACAATCTCATTCAAGGTCATTAGTTCATGATCACATTTTTAAAACAAAACTGGACAAACCGACCAAACTGAACCGACTTCGGATCGGTCGGTTCATTAGTAGATCTATCGAAGTTGGTTCGGTTTTGGTTCGATCAAACTCAAAACCGACACTATCGGTTCGGTGGCAAATAGACTCTCAAAATCGATCGAACCGAACCGTGAACATCCCTAGTTGATAATACAGAGTGTGAGGCCATTCATAAGGATGTTGAAGGTGTGACTTGTGTTGATGTTGAGGTGAGGGGAGAGGCTAGTGATGGGGGCATGTGGTTGCTATAGATTCGAAGTAGCTGGTTTCCTACAATGAAGTGAATAGACCGAAGGAGAAGTTTATTTGGAGGAGTGCAAGAAAATTGATTCGAACATACGGCAAATCGGATCCTCTGGTTCAGAATCTTAGGGGTCAGGTGTTGACCCTTGGCATGAGGAGCAAAGCCTACCTATCAATATGTTGGAGGACATCACTCTTCCCAAATTAGCATTGTCCACCGGCTTCTCGCTTTCAAGTGACGTAGAGGGTATTAAGTACGTCATTTCTAGCTCATATTAGCGAGTTGTAAAGGCCTATGTTTTGAGACTTGAGGTAGTTTTTAGTTCTGTTTTCTTATCTAGAGAGTCGGGACTGATTGTGACGGACCTGTGCTTGTCGAGGTTTTTTTTTTAGTAGTTTGTTTGCCTCTTAGGCACTGTTTGTAAGTTCTTTTTTAATAGGGCGCCTGATCCTGGTTAATTTCGTCCTGTCGGTCATCCCTTCCTACTATCTCTCTTTCTACCACTTTTCGAATTGGGTGATCAGCCGGATTGACCGGCTTCGACGCATCATCTTGTGGAGAGGGGCCTCGGGCGACGCAGTGTCTTATCCCCTTCTGTCTTGGGGTAGTGTCTGCTAGTCCAAGGAGCAGAGGGGATTGAGGGTCTTGAACCTGCGTGACTTCAACCAGGCAATGCTGGGGAAATGGTGGTGGAGGCTACAATCAGGTGCCGGGGACATCTGGAGGAATGTGATCACGGCGAGAAACTTCAGGATATTCTCCCCCCTTCATTCCAGATCAAGAGTCTCAGGGCCGATCTCGCCTTTCTAGAAGGGCATCTCCAAGGTCTCTTAGATCTACCGTTGCGGTTCCAGGTTAGTTGTGGGGAGCGGTTCGAAGATTCGCTTCTGGGAAGACCTCTGGCTGGGAGAACTACCGTTGAGGACGTTGTTCTTCAACCTCTACGCCCTGGCTCCAGTAAAACAAGCTTCTGTCCGTTCTCAGGCTTGTGTACGTGGGGGGACCACAGACTGGAGACTGTGATTCTCGGGGCCCATTCCTTTAGAACACCTTCAGAAGATGGACCATTTGTTGGAGCTCCTGAGAGGGATTTACCTCTTAGACGCGCATGACTGGGCGGGGTGGCAATGGACCAGCTCGGGGGCCTACTCCGTCCGGAGCTGCTATACCTTCCTCAACTTCGGGGGGATCCCTTGCCCCCCGGCGAAGGCGATCTGGCGGGCTAAATGCCCCCCCAAGACAAAGATCTTCATGCTAATCGCTCTCCGGAACAGAATCCTTACGAAGGTCAACCTTATGCGGAGGAACCATCCGGGAGTTTCTGACCCGACCTGCGGCCTGTGCGGCAGGGAAGAGGAGGCTACTGACCACCTACTGATGGGGTGCGACTACTCGAGGTCTGTGTGGACCCACTTCACTAGCCACTTGGGTGTCAAACCGATTCCGGAATCCGTGGCTGGGTTGTGGGGACTATGGCGTCGCAGGTGCTTCAGTGGCCCAGATAGACGCGGTTGGGATATGCTCGTCATCAGGATCTTGTGGTCCTTATGGCTGGAGAGGAATCAGAGGACCTTTGAGGGGCGTTCACTGCAGACGGATTGGATAATCCTCATGACGAAGTCGCTGGTACACCTTTAATTGGGCGTCCTGTGCTTAGGAGGGAGCGAAGTCTTTTCTATTGAACTTTTGTATTAACACTCCTTGAGGTGTAATTCTATTCCCCCTTCTTTTCTAATAAACAGGTTGGGGTCCGGGTCGAACCCCCTCCCCCCCCCCCCCACTTCTAAAGGGATTTCTCAAACAAAAAGTTCTATTTTAATAAATTGATAAGGGTCTAGGCCGAACCCCCCCTCATTCACAAAGAGGGAATATAAAAAACAAACAAAAACAAATTGATTTGTCATGCAATATACTGAAAATTGGAAATGCTACTATTGATGAAGTGTAAGTTTTGGTTTTTTTTTTAAGAAATCCCTCGATCTTGATCCCTATAAATTTATTAAATAAAAAAGACAGATCGCTATCAAGAAATCCTGAATCCGATGAAGAAAATGTTTGGGAATCGGCTAGCGACACCAATCTCCTACCCCACGGAACCTTTCAAGCCCTTAGGATATATGGTGCTCGAAGGTTTGAGGATTGGAACCCTGCAGAGATCGCACAACGACATAGAATACGATACACCAATCCAATAGAAACAAACATCCTAGATTCACCAGAAAATCAAGGATTTGGATTATCACTAGCAAGATAATACATCATGCAGTGGTCACCGTTTGTCGGAACTCACAAACCCTCTTCTTACTTCTCTCACCATAAATATACCCACATAGTAGAAAGCAACCCGCCCGAGAGATACCAGAGGATCTACCAAGAGATGATAATGTTCGAAGTAGAAACTGAGGTAGGCGTGCAGAAGAACCCAGGCGAAGACCTGGATGAACTTGAAGGAGAACCCGGAGACGACTCTTCACTCTTTCTTCCCTTCTTCCCCTCTTCTTCCTTCTTCCTTCTTCTCTTCCCTTTCTCTCTTCTTTCCTTCCTCTCTATTCTCTCCTTACGGTAAACATTAGATTAGGTTTCTCGTTCTCTCATTGTCTTTCAATTTGTCCTCTTAACCATCTATCCTAGAAGAACCACTCCACCGTGGTCACCGACCACCATACTCCACGAGCATCCAAGAGTCCAGAGGTGAGCATCATGCCGGCGCCCCCCTAGATACTTCCTCTCTTTTGCGAGCCCCTCTTCTCTATAGGCGATATAAAGAACATCTTTGTTGGCCACCAACCTTACTTCAATTATCTTAGAGCCACCCCATTCTTCCCCTTTTATAAGGGAGTAAATGGATGCTCGTAGGAAACCAAAACACCAAACAAAAACCAGCCCGACCCATGTCCTTGACCTCAATTCACCTGGGTAAAATCCTACTCGCCTAAGCGAAATCGATCTAAGTTTTGCTCGCATATTCTGTCCTGACCTCACCTGGGCGAGGCACCAGTTCACCAGTAAGACTTTGCACGACTTCGGCCCTGGCCCTAATTGCCAGAGTCGATTGGGCAACCCTAAATTTCGCCTAGGAAACCTAACCTTTTTTGCTGCATTCTACTGCTCTTGGTCTTCATCCAGTGGGATTTTGTCGGCCTTCCTAATCCTCCTTGGACTCGATCCCGTCCCTGTGGAGCGCCTTAATCTAGGTTTGAATTTCAAGTCAAATCCCAACAGAAATCAATCCAAAGACTTTGCATAGAACATCATCTAGCAAATTCCTTTTTCAAGTGATCCTTGCAAAGCAATCTTACCTATATATCATGATAAGCTTTAGGCATCCTGAATTGTTATTGACTTTGTGAAGTGTGAAAGATCATGGAGAGCATCTGACTTGCTTAGCAAGTATAGAGGAGTGCACGACATTTAATTCAAACTTTCAACGAATTGAATCATTTTCTCCAAAATCTCTAAGGTCAGATGTTAACTCTAGACAATGAAGAGAAAGGCTCTCCCATTTAATATGTTGGAGGACATCATCTTCAATATATCAGCTTCTCTCGGTCTTTCAATGCCGAATGAGGTGGAGAGTATAAAGTTTATACTCGCTGATATCTAGACTTTGAAAAAGTTGAGAGATTAGACATCTTGAGACTAAGGGCCTTTTTTTGATTTAATGGTTATTAGGTTAATCTTGTTTAGCAATTCTTTGTTGGGTTGTGATTGTGACTATAGCCATTACTTGTAACTTTCTTTTTTTACGAAGCAAACTATTGAACCAAGGCATGATATACATGGAGCCCATCACATTACGTGAATGATGTACCATTATCTTCTTAATATTTGGATTCCATTTCTTTGCATTATCGCAAGTAAATACATTGTGTTTGTTAAGCCTTCTGGAGTCTGAGTCTTAGCTCTGAGCGCCGATTTCTCCCCTTTTTTCCCCTAGGATTAGGGTTTCCTTCTGGTTTTGTTCTCGGCCTTCTTGGCCGCCGGCTGCAACTTCGGGGAGGCCAGGAGGTGGGTCCTGTTAGAATTGGTGAGGTCTACAGCTCGTAAAAACCTATAGTTTAGCTATGTATGGTTGATAGTATAGGATTGCATATTGGTACGTACCTTAGTGCGTGTTCTGATTACAGAACAGAGAGCCATGGCTACATGGTAATCCTCTTGAGTGAGAGACTCAAGGGACTGGTCCCATGTAACCTAAATACGTTCGCAGCTCAGATTAGGGTTGGTCGCCCTATCAGGTTAAGCTGTTGGTATGACAGAGCGTGGGTGTCTTCACCATGGTCATTACCAGGCACAGTGTCTGTGGCCGAACGGAACCAACACGGTGCACAGATAGGTGAGCAGACACCGGTGCACTAAACCGTGTTTCTGCTTAGGGTGAAACGGTCCTAAATCCTGAGGAACCATGTCTGGTGGACTAACCAGTTGTGTGGTGCTTTGGCGCACCAATGTGTGAGGATCCGGATGCAGTGATCCAAAACCACGGTGTACTGGGTTACCCGGCTGGCGTTGCATCAGCATGTCACTCCTGCAGGCTATCCACACCCCTAACGGGAGGTGCGTTCCTTGGTCTGACCTACGTCGTATTAAACCCTGGCCAGGTGGTCATCAGTTCGACTAGTGATGGATCCGGTTACTCGGAAGAGTAATCAGAGATACGGTGTATATGGTCAACCTGGAAGGAACCGAGTTATATGAGCACTCGAGTCTGACGGTATTCTCCACCGCTCGAGTTGCATCATGGCACCAGTGGAGGGACAACGAGTTTACCATACTAAGCGGAGAGCAGGGGTATGAGGGAGAACATAGTAAGTCCGGGGGAATTGGAGTGCAGCCTGCGTCGCACTCTGGGTGGCTACGCAGGTTAACTCGGACTCAGAGGATCGATGGTAC
This sequence comes from Chamaelirium japonicum, assembly GCA_947650365.1. NCBI lineage: Eukaryota > Viridiplantae > Streptophyta > Magnoliopsida > Liliales > Melanthiaceae > Chamaelirium > Chamaelirium japonicum. The sequence continues at coordinate 88,824,619 of OX393549.1, forward strand.
ACTCGGGTAGTGTGTCGATCGAGTCTGAGTTGGAAGTCATGAACCCTGGTCCCTGAAGGTTCCACCTTATCGACATTATGTATGGTTCTTATACCATCTCGTCGAAACACAGAACGTAGTTAGAGGAAGCGAGAAGTCCAAGCCTACGCTCCGTGAGTGCTTCGCACTAGTGCACGGTAGATGCGTAGCTACGTGTGTGCACTAAGGGGAAACCCTAGGTTAGTGCAGAGACGCATGCAACAATTCCTTGTCATAAGTGGACTTTGCCACATGGGTGCGATGCACCGGGATATGTTGCGAGTTGACTAGTTGACTTCACTAGGGGCACCCTACGGGAACCTCAGAGAATAGTGAAATCACTGGTGCACTTCACTTATGTGTGCCTTGCAAAGTCTCGTACACGAGGAACGGCCAACTAGTGACATAAGGGCGTTTTGGTCATACTATGCGCCACTATGCACTAAGGGGGCCGGCCCTGAGTGTTGAGAGACTGGTCAAGGCTGGCCCTATTAGTTTCAGGAGGTTGTTGCCTCCGATGAAAGGGTCGGTCAAGAGGCGTAGAAAACGGGCTGGTTTTGACCGTTTTCGAAAACAAGAAAAAGATAGAGATAAAAGAAGAGATATATAGGGAGAGGTTTGAATCAGTCAATCCTATCCGCTAGGTTTATCCGTAAGGATAAGGCCGGCCCTATATAAGGCATAGGGAGAGAGGGGGGAACGAAAATAATGAGCCCATGCAAGCCTAGGGCCGGCCCAAGCCATGGGGAAGCCCTAGGTGCCCCCTCTTCTATCTTCGCATCTCCTCCCTCGTCTCTCTCTCCCTCGCTTGCGCCATTGGATGGCGACTCGTCTTCCTCGCATGGTGTTTCGTAGAAGGAGAAGGCTTGTCGTATGGATACACTCAGAGATCCATCGATGAGGTGCCGTACATCGTGTGAGATCGGGTGAACTAAAAGGCGTCTCCCGCAACCTTTTGCTGTCCAGAATCTGCACAGAAAATCAGTGTTGTTTCTGTTATTCCAGGAGCTACAGAAGTCCAAACGATGTGAAACTTGTTGCAAAAGTTGTGTCTCGAAGTTGGCTACCTGCAGTCCAAATTTCAGCCCAATCGGAGTTCGGACCAAAAAGTTATGGCCGTCGCACCGAAGCTATGTCGAGCAGATCCGTAGCCCGTCTCCATCGACAAAGAAGAAATTTGTCGCGGTGAAAGATTCCGCACGCAGGTATGATCTCTAACAAGTAGATCTAACATAATTAGAACATGCATACATGCTAGATTGTTCTTTTGCGTTAGATCGTCGTTAGGGGTTCGCGTAGTTGCCATGCTAGTTTCATACACGCATATGTAGATCGTTTCGATGAAAATTTTGATATGTAACGCACACCGCCTACGGTCCTCGGACCTTCACTTTGCTTCCGCTGTGGGCCTCTGCCATGGATTTATTTCCAACAATTGGTATCAGAGCCCGCTAGTGGTGTGCGTTTCATATTTTTCATGAAACCGTCATGTGCGCGCATGAATAGTATGTGCCACCATCGGGGTTCTACGAGTAGATCATGCATAGTATATTTTTTGTGTGTTCTATGAATCGTTCTTGCAAGGCACCGCTTCTAAAATTATTCTGGATATGTGATTGCTTGCTACCGGGGGTCGGACCCCGTGTTAGCGATTTTGTCTGGATGTTTTTTCTTCTGTGTGTGGATAGATTTTAGGGCCATAGTCGGGCAAGAGGTGAAGATTTACCACCCTTGATTCCCAGGCTTTTAGCTAGCTAGGTTTGTTTTCCTTTTTTTGTTCTAGGAAATTGTGTAAGAGCGAGCACTTGCTCGAAGCTTACTAGATCTTTTTCGGTTACAGATTGAAGAGGAGGACCTACCGTGAAGATCCATCACCGGGAGGACGAGCGGAACCTTGGAGGACGATGACGATCCGGCAAAGCGTACACGATGACGGCAAAGGGCAGAAAGCGTCAGGAGATCGTATACAGAGGCTTGCACCGGATCGAGGACCTTGCGAAGGAGACAGAGAGCCTGCGCTGTGCCAGTCAGGTTCAGGGGTCGGACCCTGAACTTGATTCAGTTGTGTGCTTGTTTTTTTTTAGTAGTTCTTTATATTTCTGTAGAGAACCTCGATGCAATAATATGATTATCTGTGTTAGAGGGATGTCCTTTCCCCTCGGGTCCTAGCGACTTTATTAGGATAGGATTCCACTAGTGACGCCTATTATTTAATTGACCCTTGATGATAGCATGAATTCCTCACATTTGGTTATGCCCCCATTAGGTCAACACCCGATTAGTCGAGTGTGCCTATTTGGCAAGCATCGAAACCTAGAATGAGTTGGAATTCTACTATGACATCATTCGTCAAATTTATAAGCGAGGCGCCATGGTAGTGGAAAACCTTTCCTGTCAGTCTGACTTTAGGCTCGGCTCCAGAGCATTAACGTGATAGCCAGGTTTGCAGAGCATCGATGTTCTTGGGATATGTAATGTGACCCTTGAGTGGAGAAATCCACTTGAGGCAGGGACTATGATATTCCGAGATCGATTAATGCTTCGCGAAACGCTTGAAACGCTAGTGAGAGCATGGTATGACCAGGGTCTAGTGTATAGGTTGTCGTGACCTTAGTATACACTCATACTTGCATTAAATAACCCTTAAATTTAATAAGGGATGCAAGAGAGGACTTTTAGAGATCCTCTGGCCTCCACGGCCAATCACTTCGTGCTCGGGTGGGAGAGCATAACTCAACAACCCCCTCGGGTGAGAGCTGTGTTTTTCCATGCCAAGCTACTTAGTGATCTCCCTCGGGATATGGCGATTACGGCGCCAAGGGTTCAGGCTTTTACTCACCCCCGTGGGGGCCGTTAGAACTTCCATTCCGTAATTGCCTAGGCTCGTGGTTAAGCATCCGAAGTACACGTGAGGTATTCGTTGCGAAGACAATGGTGATCACCTGGTACTGGCCAAAAGATAACCATGGTTCATCAAAGCCCTTAGTTGGCAGATTTGGATAGGGTCAAGGGAAAGACCCGTGTAAGCGGATGACCTGCACACTGCCCCCTCGGACAGGTGCAGCCTATTTTGAGATCTTACATACATGGTTAAATTAATCCATAGAGGTGTCTTCGCTGTGAGGGTAGCGCTGACATTTGGATATAATTAGCTTGTTTTCAAAAATCAATAAAATAAGTCATTTTGCATTCGTTTTCATTCAACCATATAGTTCCCCTATCTGTTATCCCATAAGAGAACCAGTTATCGGGTCTCTAACTACGTAAAGCGGAAGCGCTATCTTTAGCTTATGCTTAGGGTAGTAAACGTACATTGGCTTCCAATCTAAATATCCTTGTACTAGACCTAACGGGTCCAGATATCACTAGGGCACTAACTAGGGCATATGACGACTAGCGAGAGTCTGAGGAGATGTGCAAGTGCTATGTTATAGCAGACTTGCAGACAACTCCTTAGAAGCAAGTCAGAGATATGCCGGGTCTTCTCAAATAAGTTTTAATTGCATAAGATGTCTGCTAGGCGAAGTCGGTAGACTCATCGCTTATCCACCAAGATGCTTGTCGGTACCAAGATGTCAGAGGGAATGCTTGTTCGGGAACACATACTTGAGTTCCAGATCGAACTAGATTCCAAAGACATGGTGCCAGATAATGAGGTGGTGAAAGACGTCTATCTTGCATCCTTGTCTGGAACCTTCGAAGGCGTTGTCAGAGACTTTAGCTTTAACAAGCTGGAGATGACAAACGTAGAACTTCTAAGGAGATTTCCAAGAGACAAAGGGTGGGATCAAGATTAAAGGTAATGTCTTTAGTACTTAACCTAGGTCTTCTTTAGAAAAACCAAAGGGAGTAACTTATAAGAGATCGAAAACTATTCTAGTGTAGAAACTGGTGTGGACTCCTAAGTATGGTAACGCTAAGGATGGAAGTGTTTCCGCTTTGGCGAGTGTAGGGGGTATTTGAAGATTGAGTATGGCCTCAGGATGTTAGGAGTTAAGTCGCTATCTAGTAGCAGTTCATATGCTTCTTGGAATGTAGACTCCGAGTCTACAGAGATTCAAGGAAAGCAGAAGGCTACTTTATAGTGAAGTAATCCTAACATAGGTACTGATGCCATAAGCCGCTGCGAAAGCTGTTAGATATGAATATCTTAGTTTTTTCGAAATACAGATTTTGTTTTTTAGAGATGTAGTTTTGTTTCCTCCTTAGTAAATAAAGTTTTTTAGTTTTAGACAGCACCGTATGTGTGTATCTTAAACTGAAAAGATAGCTTCAGTACTAGAGGAATAGATCAGAATAATCTCTTTAAATTTAATCTTAATTCGGAAATAGATTTCATGACAGCTGCAGCGTCAAATTTAAATTCATCTAAATCCTTCGGAGAATCTATCCCATTTGTGACCCCTCTGTTTTAGATATTCTGCCTCAGATAAATTCAGAGGTAAAAAAAGGTCGAGTTTCTGTTCACAGAATCATCGGAGATCCTTCTAACCTATGAGTGTAATCTGAAAGGCAGAATAACTAAAAGGGCCATGAAGGTATGGGAGTTAGTTAATTTTGACGTCTATGGTTCCAAGAGCGTCCAGACGATAGGAGTCTCTTCGATTTAATCGAGGGAATGAGAACCTATCGGATGGGTTCCATAGGATCCTGAAGGAGCATGGGATTATCTCCCAGTTAAATGCTTCTAGGATGAAACGTCAGAATGAAGTCTACGAGAGAAGGAATCGGACCCTGTTTGACATGGTCCGTAGTATGATGAATATTACCAAATGTATTACCCACCCTTTGGTGGGGTTGTACCTTAAAACAATAGCTTATATCTGAAACTCTCTCTCATCTAGATCAGTGCCTCAGACCTATAGAGAGCTATGGTCTAAGCGAAAGCTGACACTATAGAGTCTCGAGATATAGGGTTGTCCTGCACTTGTGCAAAAGGACAAGAGGGATGAGATGGAGATGTAGTTCCAGGTATATCTGTTTGTAGGTTACCCTTAGGAGACATAAGGTGGACTGTTCTATGATCTTGAGGTTTAGAAGGTAATCGTTTCTACGAATACCATCTACCTAGACCAGGATTATATTATAGACCATAAGTTTACCGGTAAGGTAGTTCTGGGTGAACTACTGGGTACTGGTAGAGAGTGCGCATCTGAAAACGTAGTGGGAGTAGATGATACAAGAAACTAGTATACCAGACACTGTAGAAACAATTCACTTTTGTACCACCACCACTTCGTCGTTATGGGACCATCAGAGCTCCTGAAAGATACTATGGAGAAACATCGATAGTTAATCCAGAGTTTCAGGAGGATGATCCCTAGAGCTACGAAGAAGTAGTAGGAGCTTCCTTTGTACCACCACCACCTCGTCGTTGTGGGACCATCAGAGCTCCTGAAAGATACTATGGAGAAACTTTGATAGTTAATCCATAGTTTCAGGAGGATGATCCCTAGAGCTATGAAGAAGTAGTGGGAGCTTCCGACAGCTCTAACTGACAAAAGACCATGAAGGCAAGCTTGCATCAATGTCCCTTGGAACAGTCTTGACACTTATAGCACTATCACCCTTCAGGGTGTAGGAGGTGTATAAGAAGAGCACCCGGTTAAGACTTAAGTAGCTAGATTAGTTACCAAAGGAGAAGGGATTGACTATGTCAAAACCATCTCACTGGTAGCTATGCCTAAGTCTATAATGGATCCTCTTAATCCATCACAGCCCATTATAGTTGGGAGATCTGGTTGATGGATGTCAAGACAGTTATTCCCTAACGGGAATTTGAAAATGACATATGGATGATGTAGCCTCAGGCTTTGTGTCAGTAGGTTAGGAAGATATGTGATGTAAGTTGCAAAGGTCCATTTATGGACTGATGGTAGCATCCACGTTGGAATATCTATTTTGATCAAGGAAATCCGCTCACACGGATTTGATCAGAATGATGATAAACCAAGTGGGTACAAGAAAGGTGAAAAAGCTACAAGGGTGTACGTAGTACTTTACGTTAACGATATCCTACTGATTGAAAATGACGTAAGAATATTATTTACGGTAAAGGTTTGTAGTCATCACAATTCGATGTGAAAGACCCTAGTGAGGTGAGTTATGCTCTGGGAATCAAGGTAACTTTAGATAACCAGAGCAAGATTCTCTTACTGTCCCAGGCTACGCATGAAGATAAGATTCTAGCCAGATTCGTTTTACGAGGCTAGATATCTATTGCGCAGCAGGAATGATGGGTCGGTTTCAGTCGAACCCGGGTCCAAATCACTGGACTAAAGTGAAGGGTATACTTAAAAATCCTCATTAAGTAAGGATTGTGAGTTAGCTTGCACTTCACAGGTCCTGATATCGATTGGACACACATGGTCTGACTTTGGTGTCAGATGTGCGTTCCAGAGAATCGATTTCAGGGATTGTTTTTATCTTGGGATTAGAAGCGGTAGTTGGTAGAGTGTGAAGCAAGTGCATCACAGACTCTACCACAGTGGCTTAGCACGTTGTTGTGTGCGAGGTAGTATATCAGGTGGTAAGGCTTAAGAAGTTCTTAGAGAACTTGGGACGCGTACCAGAAGCTCAGTTATCTGTTGTTGCAACAGAAGAGCGGTAAGCAAGGTCCAAGGAGACTAGGCACCGCCGTGAGGGGAAACCCATCAAGTACAAACTCCACTTGATCTGACAGTTATAGGAGGAAATGCAAGTAGCGGTACTGAGGTGGAATCTACAGACAATGTTGCCAATTCCTTTAAGGAATTCCTGCAAAGGCTTTTGGGCAGCATGTAGAAGCTACAGAGCTTAACACCGTTATTCCTCGTTAGACCTAGTGGGAGATTGTTAGAATTGGTGAGGTCTACAGCTCGTAAAAACCTATAGTTTAGCTATGTATGGTTGATAGTATAGGATTGCATATTGGTACGTACCTTAGTGCGTGTTCTGATTACAGAACAGAGAGCCATGGCTACATGGTAATCCTCTTGAGTGGGAGACTCAAGGGACTGGTCCCATGTAACCTAAATACGTTCGCAGCTCTGATTAGGGTTGGTCGCCCTATCAGGTTAAGCTGTTGGGATGACAGAGCGTGGGTGTCTTCACCACGGTCATTACCAGGCACAGTGTCTGTGGCCGAACGGAACCAACACGGTGCACAGATAGGTGAGCAGACACCGGTGCACTAAACCGTGTTTCTGCTTAGGGTAAAACGGTCCTAAACCCTGAGGAACCATGTCTGGTGGACTAACCAGTTGTGTGGTGCTTTGGCGCACCAATGTGTGAGGATCCGGATGCAGTGATCCAAAACCACGGTGTACTGGGTTACCCGGATGGCGTTGCATCAGCATGTCACTCCTGCAGGCTATCCACACCCCTACGGAAGGTGCGTTCCTTGGTCTGACCTACATCGTATTAAACCCTGGCCAGGTGGTCATCAGTTTGACTGCTGACGGATCCGGTTATTCGGAAGAGTAATCGGAGATACGGTGTATGTGGTCAACCTGGAAGGAACCGAGTCATATGAGCACTCGAGTCTGACGGTATTCTCCACCGGTCGAGTTGCATCATGGCACCAGTGGAGGGACAACGAGTTTACCATACTAAGCGGAGAGCAGGGGTATGAGGGAGAACATAGTAAGTCCGGGGGAATTGGAGTGCAGCCTGTGTCGCACTCTGGGTGGCTACGCAGGTTAACTCGGACTCAGAGGATCGATGGTACACTCGGGTAGTGTGTCGATCGAGTCTGAGTTGGAAGCCATGAACCCTGGTTCCTGAAGGTTCCACCTTATCGACATTATGTATGGTTCTTATACCATCTCGTCGAAACACAGAACGTAGTTAGAGGAAGGGAGAAGTCTAAGCCTACGCTCCGTGAGTGCTTCGCACTAGTGCACGGTAGATGCGTAGCTACGTGTGTGCACTAAGGGGAAACCCTAGGTTAGTGCAGAGACGCATGCAGCAATTCCTTGTCATAAGTGGACTTTGCTACATGGGTGCGATGCACCGGGATATGTTGCGAGTTGACTAGTTGACTTAACTAGGGGCACCCTACGGGAACCTCAGAGAATAGTGAAATCACTGGTGCACTTCACTTATGTGTGCCTTGCAAAGTCTCGTACACGAGGAACGACCAACTAGTGACATAAGGATGTTTTGGTCATACTATGCGCCACTATGCACTAAGGGGGCCAGCCCTGAGTATTGAGAGACTGGTCAAGGCCGGCCCTATTAGTTTCAGGAGGTTGTTGCCTCCGATGAAAGGGTCGGTCAAGAGGCGTAGAAAACGGGCTGGTTTTGACCGTTTTCGAAAACAAGAAAAAGATAGAGATAAAAGAAGAGATATATAGGGAGAGGTTTGAATCAGTCAATCCTATCCGCTAGGCTTATCCGTAAGGATAAGGCCGGCCCTATATAAGGCATAGGGAGAGAGGGGGGGACGAAATTAATGAGCCCATGCAAGCCTAGGGCCGGCCCAAGCCATGGGGAAGCCCTAGGCGCCCCCTCTTCTCTCTTCGCATCTCCTCCCTCGTCTCTCTCTCCCTCGCTTGTGCCATTGGATGGCGACTCATCTTCCTCGCATGGTGTTTCGTATAAGGAGAAGGCTTGTCGTATGGAGGCACTCAGAGATCCATCGACGAGGTGCTATACATCGTGTGAGATCGGGTGAACTAGAAGGCGTCTCCCGCAACCTTTTGCTGTCCAGAATCTGCACAGAAAATCAGTGTTGTTTCTGTGATTCCGGGAGCTACAGAAGTCCAAACAACGTGAAACTTGTTGCAAAAGTTGTGTCTCGAAGTTGGCTACCTGCAGTCCAAATTTCAGCCCAATCGGAGTTCGGAGCAGAAAGTTATGGCCGTCGCACCGAAGCTATATCGAGCAGATCCGTTGCCCGTCTCCATCGACAAAGAAGAAATTTGTCGCGGTGAAAGATTCCGCACGCAGGTATGATCTCTAACAAGTAGATCTAACATAATTAGAACATGCATACATGCTATATTGTTCTTTTGCGTTAGATCGTCGTTAGGGGTTCGCGTAGTTGCCATGCTAGTTTCATACACGCATATGTAGATCGTTTCGATGAAAATTTTGATATGTAACGCACACCGCCTACGGTCCTCGGACCTTCACTTTGCTTCCGCTGCGGGCCTCTGCCATGGATTTATTTCCAACAGGTCCGCATAGTCTAGGGATAGGTTCTACCCCCTTTCCTGAATAGGGGCTACTCCGGTGATCAGCAATTTTGTGTTCGTCGCGCCGGAGTCGTGGCTTCCCCCCTGCAGTCCGCTGACGTCCCTTGCTCGGTGGTGGGGTCCGATTTCCCATCGAAGGTTGCGAAATGGTCAGATCTGACCTCGACGTCGAGGTTCTCTGCCGGTGGCTTTTAGGGCGCCTCCTCGGCATGATGGACGGTCTCATGGAGAATGGTGGCAGCAGTGGTGGTCGACGGCAGAGCGGCGATGGGTGCGACTACGATCTGAACGTGCTGAGCTGCTGGAGCTGGTGATGGGTCGCCACTTTTTTGTGTTTCTTTTTTGTTGTTGTTTAGCCCTTGTCTCTAGGGTTTTGACCGGTGGGCCGTGATGTATGTAGTGCCGGTGGTGGCGCCTCCCCTTCCCATCCCCCTCTGGTGGTTTTCTTTTCTTTGTTACAGCCATTTGGTTGTCCGTTGGTGTGACGGCATGTGGCACGTCCTCCGCCGCCTAGTGGCGGTCTCCAGTAGCACCGGCTTGTGACACCTCCCAAAGGTCCATTTATGACCTCCCCCTTTGATGAAAAAAAAAAAAAAAAAAGGATAGAAAAGGAGATTTACTTGATTTAGAATTAGGTGGTGTAGTGTATATTGAAATCGATGTTCATCTTTAATGGGTCCTTTTCAAAAAATAAATAAAGTTTCGGTACAAGGGGATTGAGCCTTAGACACAAACCAAGCAAATACTTATTGTTACTCTACTATGAGTAAAATACATTTATACTAAGAAATATTAGGAATTAAGTTTAGTTCTTTCCAAGGCAGTTTTAAATTTTGATCAACAAAAAAAAAATACCACAGATTCTCTCTCTCTCTCTCTCTCTCTCTCTCTCTCTCTCTCTCTCTCTCTCTCTCTCTCTCACAACGTGTCGCCAACGGGGAAGTCCGAAAACCAGGTTTACTTGATTATTGATAAGAGTTTTCGAGGTTGAAAAATCTATCCAGATGAATTTATTTGGCAAAAATCAATCCAGATGAATTTATTTGCATATAGTTTTTACTTATTATTTTCATTGTTCATTATTTTACTTCACTATGCAAACTCCGAGCAAAGTGGGAGAAAGAGAGGAGGAAGGGGAAGGTCTCGTTCTATAGGTTGGATGGCCAAATTTAAGTTCCCTTATCCAATTGCCACCGTTAGTGTAACACTATAGTAACTCACCGATTTGTTATATATTAATTATAGTGCTAGTAATGCCCATGTGCATGTCGGCACACCGTCGTCTCCGGTAGCCACAATTACCTTTAGTGGCACTCTCATATGCTGCCTCCGGCAACCACGGCCACTACCGTGTGAATCATATTCATCTTTGGACATTCAATGTCATTTTTAGAAACGAGAGTTAAATTATGCTAAGTGGGATTCTCTCTCGGAATATGCTACTCTTTCTACTTTTCCGTGAATGTTCGATGGGACCCCCGGAGCTCTCTACCAGGTGAATCATACTCATCAGACTTGTAGATATGAGGGCTAGGAGATATTTTTTCAGTCATCATTTACTTTCTTTCTCTATTCTATAGGTGAATCACACTCATATGCAAGCAGTCTCCCTTATAATTAGCAGAGGGAGATTCAAATTTCATCGTATATATGTAAAAGACTGTTATAGTGAATTGCACTCGTCTTTGTGCATATGGTTCGACGATCCAGATATATCAATTATCTTATGTTATATATCTTGGTCGCATGTCTAGTCTTTTATTATAATAGATAAATATGGTAGAGTACCAAGTACCAACGGGCTCTTGGTCTAGTGGCATTTCCTTTCTCCCAGATTTTGGACAACGTGAAGTGAAATTTACCTCAAGGCCGTTGTACCTTGTTTTCGATCTCTGGACCTCTTTGAGATCTTGCTCTAGTGCCTTGTCCTAGGAACGCCTATCTAGTCCAGCTAAAAAAAAAAAAAGATATGGTAGAGTGCGATTTTTTTTTTTTTGGTATTCAGTCAAAGGGGAGAACCCAACCGGATCTCCATGAGGAGCCACATGCTGGCTCAACATCAAAGACCACCACACCACACGCGGCTACAAGAAAGACACCGCACTGGTCGGAAAGAAACACCGTCCGCCGGAGCCAACCACCTGCACACTGGTAGAGTGCGATTTTCTTCAATTCCTAGAAAAAAAAAAACACAGCCTAAGAAACTAGATTTTAAACTTTTTTATTTTTGAGAAATCAACTTCTATTTCACTGCGCATTGGCCACTTTTAATGGCGGCTGCTTCAAATAATTCTACAAGTGGACTCAACCACCTTGTACTACTCTGCTCCTAGTCTGCGGGAGGCGGTTGCATCCACATTTGATCTTTAATTTGGGCTCGATAAGGAATTATTCTTCTTTTTTTTACTTTTTTTTTTAGATGGGTAGGTGTCCCGAAACCTATAGGGCTTTCTCGGCGGCCATGCTTTTTGCGACGGAGCCAAATCCGGCCAACTTTTCCGACCACAGCCTGGCCGCTTATGCATTTAAGCGGCCTGTTTTGGCCGTCGTATATGGGGCCTTCTGTTGTAGTGCCACTTCAGGCTCAGACTAATCCCTCCGGGAGTGAAGCCTGACCCACTCGACAATTCCTACTTCACTTGAAGGAAAATCAAGAGGAGGCGGAGTTGAACTCACAACTTCCTCACCAAAGCTGTAGTTGCTTTGCCAAATCTTCTATCCTCTGGTGGGTATACGGAATTGGTCTTCTGTGTCTCCATCACGGTGGAGTTAGTTAGGCAGCCCAATGGAGAAAAAGACCTTTGCTGGAAGAACAGTCCCACAAGTTTGTCTCTCTCTCTCTTAGGTAGGTCAAGATGGTCCCCTGTTTTATTTCTAAAAAAAAAAAGTGGTCCCCTGTTTTGAATAATCTACAATCTAGCTCCATTAATCTATCTCCAAATCATATGAGGAGGAGGTACTATATAGAACCGAGCAATGCTATTCATACCGATAGCTTTTACCGATTCCCTCACACAGAATGGCGTGTCTTCAATCACAATGTCCCTTTGCTGGACCGGTCTGGCGGTTAGAGAACAGGGTGCTAGAGCAAAGAATCAAAGAGATCTGAAGATTAAAACATGGGAAGGAATCATAGTTGCTGTTTATCCCGTGAACATGACATCAACGGCTGGGATTCACAAGCACAACCAAGACAGCAACACCAGGTTGAGAGCACGTTGGAATTCCCCACAACCATTTGTTATGTTTTTCTTTTCTTTTCTTTTTTCGAGCATCTTTGAAGACATCCACAAAAAATCAATTGATTCTAAAGCCTTTAGGTATGTCAAATTTGCTTTTCATATCAACAATTAAAACAGAAGGTTGACAAAGCTCAGCACATTTGAGTCCAAATTTTTTTGCTTCATGGGGATTTCACTGCAGATGCTGAGTGAGGCATCAGGACCGTTCTTTAATCTGGATTGTTCCCTAATATGCAGTCTAATTGTATGTAAAACAGGTATGAGTCAATGCACGGGTTGTGGCTGTGTAAAGTATAATTGGACGACTCTCTATTGTTCGATCAATAGCCCATATGCCTCACTCAGCATTTGCAGTTATATCCCTAGGCAGCAAGATTTTTTTTCATTTAAGCCACCTAGAGATTTTAGAATCAGTTGAATTTTTATGGATGTGCCATCTATGGTAAGATAAATATCTTCACATAAAAGTTATTCAATTTTGAAACCTCCATATAAGTTTACTTGATGACATATCAAAATCATACATCAAAATAATATATATATGGATCCCGACCCTATAAACATTACCTCCATAAAATAATTATTGTAGCTCGTATGTCATGAGCGTGGATTTTCTGTATTAACATTAATAAAGATAACTTTGACTATTGCTTTAATTAGAATACTACTTTGGTGTATGATAACTTATATATATTATAGGACCCTAGGGAACACAGTAGGCCACTGAGGCGCATGGTGGGTCCATGCTTGGAAGATCTAGTAGGCTGATTCTGTGTAGACCTAGAACTAGTTCATAGCTTTGGTGATGTCGATCGCTTCACCGGAAATAAACTATTGGCAGGTAGAGGATGTGGTGAAATATTCTCAATGGGAACATGGGATTCTCATTCATCTGACCAAGCACGATGATTGTGCTGAACAGGAGCCGAGACGGTGCACAGATCAGTGATTCAGACACTAATGCATAAACTGTCTTACTACTATAGATAATTTGTCCTTAACCATGGGGGCCATGTACGCTGAGCCAACCGGTTGTGTGGTGATTTGATGTGTGAACGTGTGCGGACCTTTCATAGTCTAATTCCACGGTACGTTGGGTTACCCGGCTGGCGCTAGAGTAGCATCCAATCCTTGCAGGTTATCCGACGTTCAGTGTTGGATGGGTGCGTTTTGATGAGCCAATCTATCCACATAATTAATCCAGGCCTGGTGGTTGTCAGTATGACTGATAACATTCTAGATGCTAGGCATATCAGCGAAAGGTGTGTGGTGTTATAGATGACAAATCATCAAATCCTAATCAGATAGTCGATCGATTTCTGACGATACTACTCACCGCCTGAGTTGAATCATGGCACCAGTAATATGAGGGATTAAAGATTATCAGAGTATAGTAGAAAACAGAGTTACGAGGAAGTAACATAAGTTTAGGATCACTAGAGTTTAACTCGTATCACACTCTGGGTGGCTATGCAGGTTAATCGGATTAGGACTTATTAGCGAAACTTTCGGTATGTCACCGGAAGAGTTAATCAAGGATCGGGTTCGAGCTAAAGATCTTGAACCCTAAAGGTTTCATCCTGTCATTGCATGTAGAAATTGTTCCCCGACCTAGTTGGACACATTAGATGTGAAGTAGCACGATTGAGTGCAAGCCCAAAGCCTAAGAATCTAATTCACATATGTTAAGGGACCATATGGGTGTTTTGGTAAATACTACAATATAGCTCAGAACATATTGAATATGGATCTTAAAATGAGTGGAATAACTCCAGGAGCTCATAGACGCTGACGGAACTCGATTCCAACAAGCGTACCTTACTCTATCTCTCTTACAATGCTTCCCCTTCGTGATGGGCGTTTTCATCCAAGTCATCACAGAAGATAGAGGAATCCCTAACCGCCCCCCTCTCATCCCTATCCTATAAGGGCCGACCCTAGCTTACTTGTGCAAGTAAGGGACCGGCCCTATAAAAAGATAGGGGAGGGGAGAGGCCGGCCATAAGCTCTCCCTCTCCTTGGAAATCCGGCCACCCTCTCCTCTCTTTCCCTTTGTGGTTTCAGCCAAGAAGAAAAGGAAGAAGAAAAAGGAAGAAAGGAGGAAAGGAAGGAAAAGGAAGAAAAAGAGAGAAAGAGAAGATAAGGCTTTAGAGTGTCATTGTCTTCGCTATGTGATTGTCGTCGGCTCGTAGTCCTCGCACTTAGAGATAGGACTTCGAGGATTCCTCTCTTCCCAAAGGGCAATGTGCTATCTGATAACTTTCCTCTCAATTCACGTGTGGTTCATCATCGACCATCGTTCCGTTCACTTCGGATCTAAGATCCACAAGGTATGATGATTCTAAATAACTAACTAGATGCATGTATATCTTTTGTAGATCGTAGTATGCCTCTAGGGTGTCCGCACATATGCTAGGATCATAGACTTGCATGTAGATTGTTTTGTGGAATTAATAGTAATGAAACATATACCATGAGATCCTTAATCCTAACTTTTACTTCCGCTGCGACTCTGATAATAGGATTTAATTCCTACAATAATATGCTAAAACATGAAGATAAATAATTATTATTAAGGGTAAATTACAAAAACCTCCCTTAAACTATACACCTCATTTTATATTGATACCTTAATATCTTTTTTAACAATTTGATCCCTGAACCATGCTCCGTTTGCTTTTAGCCCCCTTTGCCAACTTTTATTCCAAAAATACCCTTGTGCTTGTAAGCATAAATTAAATATTTTAAAATAATTTTGAGTCTCATTGGAAATTGATAAGGATATTTTCAGAATAAAAAGTTGATGAAAGGGGCTAAATGCTACGAGCATAGATCAGGAATCAAATTGTTCAAAAAAATAGTTGAAAGATCAATACGAAATGAGCTGTATAGTTAGGGGATGTTTTGTAATTTACCCTAATATTAAATTTGCCATTTGGACTTGATTATTAAGGCATCAAACTTTGCTCCCATTACATAGGCTATTGGCGTGATTCCATCAGGTGTCCTGTACTGCAAGTCATAGGACATACATCTACGGCCATCAGTTCGGACTATGTGTGATTCACCTCTTGGACTGCCTACCAATCAGACGGCTGTGATGAATCAGGACACTCCACCTTACGTACGGGACGCCTTATTGGATCATTTCTCGACATGAAAATCTCTTCATCAGTTAAGGATTAGGTGGTAGGTCCAACATCCCATCGTGCCCCACCGATCATTCTGGTTGTGATGGAATCCTATTTACATTGATTGGATGCACTAAATTTCGATTCAAGCTTTACATATGATTTTGTGGATCTTTTATACAAAATGATTTCCCTACAAAACACAATCACTGGCCTTTAATTCCAAAAAGGTTTAGGGCAATGGATGATCAAGGACACATGAACTTTCTTGTATCCACATCTTAATCAAACCAGTGTCTTTTGGCTCAGGGAATCAAATTCTCATGAGCACAACCTATTGAGATCATGCAGTTTTTTTTTGTTTTTTTTGTTTTTTTTTTTTTTTTTTTTTTGGGGGGGGGGGGGGGGGGGGGGGGGGGGTGGACATAGCTAGCGCCTAGGCGAGACCCTATCGGTGTCACAACAGGGTGCAAAGCGACATCGCCACATGTCCACGGCCAACAGGAACTGCCACACCAGTGGAAGGACACGGCGCCACACGAGTGGAGAAGACCGCACACCGGGAGAAAGTCGCCTCACCGAGCAGATCACGCCACACACGAGCAGGGAGAATATGCCACACGAGTTGAAGACTGCACACCGAGCAGGAAAGCATCACACGAGCAGAAGAGCTGCACTTCTAGCGGGGAAGCACCACACGTGCAAGAGAGGAACGATTGGGAGCCGGAATCGAACACAGGAAAGAGCCCAGAAATGGCGGTACCACTACCAACTGCGCTACGCAGTGTGGTGAGTTATGCAGATTTTATTATATAACTGGCACTACGACTTTTTTTAAGAAATACTTCTTGAGTGGAGGCGGGGATTGGCATAGACTCCTACCTGTTTATTGACAATAATTTTTTTTTTACAATATTACAAAACTGAAGGACAAAAAAAATAAAGTTTACGATAGTCTTTCAAACCCTACGGAAAACTAGTAGACCAATTGTACATATGGCACTATATTTAAGAGGAATGGACCATTTGTAGCAACTCTCTCTTAGACCTAATGTACCGAGACTGTGTTCTCTTTCATGGCTAGTCATGAGTACAAGAGAACCGTTGCAAATCACTATGGCTATGTCAGGTACTTCTTAGAGAACAACTTCATCGTTTTACTACTTTATGTCGCAATATGCTGGTTATGAGAAAGGACATGAGCATGAACAACAAGCTGAAAAAAGACATGTTCATGTGACAACCAAGATCCAATAGCCAATAGCCAAGACGTACTCCTAAGGTTGTGATGCCAAGATGGATAAAGTGAGGTGAGGTGTCCAAAGCCACGAGTTTACCCACATCATCTGGAGAGAAGGAGATTCTAAGCTACTTATATAATTTCCCCTCCCAAACATAGAAGACACGTTTTAAAACCATGTATCACTACAGATTTCGTAAGAACTCCGTAGTTAAATGTGATCGGGTGAGAGTAGTACTAGAATGAGTGACCTCCTGGGAAGTCCTCGTGCGGGTAAGGGCAAAGCGGACAATATGTTGTGTGTTTGGGGCGGATGATACAGTTCAAGTCATTCGATACAAAGGACGTGGGGCTGGCACAACAGATGCTAGGGATGAAAATTGAGCATGACAGGAAAACTCAAAAGATCTGGTTGTTATATGAAGCGCATATCCACAAAGTATCATATCACTTCAGTATGAAGAAATCAAAGCCGGTTAGCACTCTGCCTGCCAGCCAATTCAACTTGAGCTTGAGGATGTCACCGAAGAAGGAAGGAGATGTTAGACATTCTATATTTGTCAATTGTGGGGAGCTTAATGTATATGATGGTTTGTACCATACCAGATATTGCTCACGCTATTAGCATGGTGAGCAAGTTCCTTTCGAATCCAGGGAAGAAATATTGGGTGGTTGTCAAATGGATACTGAGCTATTTAAAGGGGACCTCAAAGTTGTGTTTGTTCTTCAGAGAAGTAAAGTCTGTACTAGAAGGGTTTGTTGATTCGCACATGGTAGAGGAACTTGATAACAAGAGATTGATGTTTGGGTACGTCTTCATATTAGCAGGGGGGGCATTGTCATGGAAGGTACAGATTCAGAAGTGTGTTGCACTCTCGAGGACAGAAGTCGAGTACATCTCCTTGACGAAAGCAGGGCAGAAGCTTCTTTAGTTGAAGCATATCTATATAACATAGCACGACGGTTTTGTGCTGACTAGACAAAAAGAAACCAAATGCTGACTAGACAAAACTCTCTCGCGATCACAGTCGTTCCCTCTCTTCTTCTTCGATCTGCATGAATGGGGTGATCAGCTCTTGGGTATTTAATTGATTTGGTTTAAATAGACAGATATTAAGAGGGGGACCACAATGAATGAAAAATCTCGATGAGAGGTGATGGGTTTGCATGGAAATAATTGTTGGGATGGAGAGATATGGAAAGATATTAGAGAGATTTTAAATGGGATGGCTTTGCATGGCTTTAATGGGTTTGGTGTGATAAGCTTTTAAATGGGATAATAAAAGTGATTTATTTTAGAGAGAGGGAGTTGGCCGGGTGTGTGCATGGTTGGGGTTGGAGTGTGCGCGCATGCATGCTTGGATTGTCGGATCAGGCAAGGGATGGCTGTGATGGTTGCATGGGATTAATTGGAATAGGAAAGAGAAAAGATGGAAAGAGATTAAGAGAGAGAAGTTCGGTGGGGGGATGAGATTTAGCGAGAGAAAGAGATATGGATGGCTGCAATTATGCATACGTGTATAGGGTTTCGGGTGCTGCATGGGGATTGGATCGAACGGCTGGGTGTAAGAGGAGAAAAGATCGGGATATAGAGATGGCTGTTGTGATGGGTTCTTGGATGGCTAAAAGAATGGACGGCGTAGTCGATGTTGGAATCCAAATCTTCTGCTACATTTCTCTGCCCATCGTCTGCCCCCGAAGTCATAGTCGTCCGTTGCACTTAGGCCCGACCGGTGCGTCACACTCATCCCATTCGGTAGGCAAAGGGATGACCATATATGATTAGGTACAACCTATAGCATATGTCGGGAGGCCAATCATATCCGTTTATTTGCTTGTCGGTTCAGGCTGAGTGCGATGCATGGGTCAGGTATGGTGCAACAGACAGCTGTGACTTGGTGGGCAGATGATGTGGCAGAGAAATGGGGTAGAAGATTTGAGTTCAGGGGTGAAGGGGGGGGGGTGCTTCGTGCCAACCGGAGGATGTATTGCCGCCAAAAGCGGCCCGCTACATTGCAGACAAGCACGGGCTGATGCGAGGAATGGCTGGGATTGGGTTCCGGATGCGAGGGCTCACGATGAAACATCACGATGGGGGAGTCAGGCACCAGCTGGATTCCGAGAGAGAGAATAAAAGATATAGAAAGAGAATGCATGCATTCGGAAATAGTTTCTTTGTGGTGAAAAGAATGTTGGTCTCTTGGTTTTGTCCAGCTCGAAGTCACACCTAAATTGATGCTGGTGGAGTGTGGCCTATGCGACAATCACATGTGGCTGACTATGTGATGCCCACGTGGCCATGATGCTTGCAGCTCTTTCATCGACAGTGTGGGTGCCACAATCAAATATGTGTGCAACAGCTCAATGTGGGAGCCCTCGCCGAATGTGGGCGCCATTGAATATGACGGTGTGGGTGGGGGTGGGGATGTCAGGTGGGTGTCTTGGCGCCGAAGGCGGCCTGCTGCTGTGCAGACAGGTGTGTTGCCGCCGAAAGCGGCCCGCTGTAGTGCCGACAGGTACGGGCATGCACTAGTGTTGTACGATCTGGGTATGAAGCAAAATTAATAGTTCTTGTTGTACTATGGCAATCAAAGTGCCATTGACATAGCAAGAACTCAAATCACCATGGGTTGACCAAACACATCGATGTGCGGTATTGCTGGATACAAAAGGCACATGAGGTTGGTGATCTGGAGGTTGAGAAGGTTCACACAAGTTGGAATCCGTCAGATATGTTAAGGAAGACCATTACAAAGGAGAAGCATGAACTCTATTGGGAGCTCATCGACATGGTGTGAAAGACGTGACGGTGATCCTCCCTCTTCATGGGTCTAGAGGGGGAGATTGTTGGGTGTATCTATCCCCATGAAAAAGGAGACCCGAGGAGGGGGGGGGGGGGGGGGGGGGGTATGTATAGTTCCCCCAAACAGCTGATCTAGAACCCTGTGGGCTCGGGCGAAACTCTGGGCACCCGGGCGAACTCCTCACAGTAGTATTGGGACTCAGGCTCCAAACTGTGGGCATCCAGGCAAAACCTTGATGGGTGGGGTTTGACGTTAGATTTTGGGTCCAACAGACCTATTTTGAGGAGTAAAAGTATATCCTTTACGATTTTCTAAAGGTATGCTAAGAGGTGTTTAGTGACGGCTAGAGGGTGTGTGTGACAGTTAGGGCTTCTTAACGATGAAGAAGAAAGATCTAGATGGGATCAATCACGGAGGATTGATCGGATCGAAGATTACTTGAAGGTAAGTCTTCGAAGCTTTTTAGGGTTTCTGTTTGTTGAATCTTAAGGGATGGGAGGCGTAGATATTGCTGGAGGAAGAGAAGGAGTCAGGGTACTCGTTTCTTGCTGCCATTGATAGTTAAGTCTTCATTAAGTGTTTTCTCATAGTTTCTCCCGTAAGGGTTTCCACTTAAATCATTG
This sequence comes from Chamaelirium japonicum, assembly GCA_947650365.1. Lineage (NCBI taxonomy): Eukaryota > Viridiplantae > Streptophyta > Magnoliopsida > Liliales > Melanthiaceae > Chamaelirium > Chamaelirium japonicum. The sequence goes on from OX393549.1 coordinate 88,844,856, forward strand.
TGTCAATTTTCTGTGATTGACTTTTTTTTCTTTGTATTATTGTGATTGTGTTCCCATTTGAATCGTCCCAAGGAACGATCATCGATTGGCTATCGAATCACCATCCAATCATGATAGTTGCAGGCACCACCACCCTTCTCAAGCATAGAGATATTGAAGCAACAAAGGTCAAGATGAGTAAACTTGAATAGGACAATGGCTATGATGAAAATAAAATTTTAATTTTATATATTACATAATCATAAGATCCCATTTTAGAGGACAAATGGTTGGAGTACTAGGGGCTCCATATATACTTCACTCTAAAATAGAGCTGTTGGGGTCTCCAATACGGAGACCCTGAATGGAGTTGCTCCAAGGCTTGTTGGCTATAGGTCAGGAACAACGATTCTCTTTATGATAAACCTACTACCATATCATGCTATTCATATTGAAGAACACGGAACGGACTCTCTTCCGTTGTTTCATCAGGCCGAACCATCTAGGGTCATAGATCTATGCTGCAGTCTCTGTGGACAAACAAATGGAACAGTTGACCATCTTCTTCTATGCTGCGATTTCTCCAGATCGATGTGGTGTTATTTCCTTCTCTTAATTTGAGGCCACCCCCAACCTCTCTGCCTTCTCTTTGGGGGCCTTGGAGGAGGAGATGGACCAAGCCTACTGACAGGAAGGGATGTGACACTCTTGCTATTGCCATTTGTTGGTCCCTTTGGCTAGAGAGGAACAAACAGATTTTCAATGCTAAGGCCAGCTTAGCAAAGACTGTTATTCACAAGATTAAGTCTCTCATCTATCTTTGGACATGTAATCTTCCTTCGGGAGGGAATTCCTATCTTTTGAATCTTTGTAACTAGTCTCCCCCTCCCCGCATTGTATATTATTTTATTATTATTAATATACTGGTTGGGGTCTAGGCCGAACCGCCTCATTCAATAAGAGGGATTTCTCAAAAAAGAATGCTGAGGTGGAGTGGCCCTTGGATAGACACTTGCACATTTCTCAAGAAAAAATTTTGTTTGATCAATGGCACAAATCTCAAAGTGAAGACCTTGATCTCATACTATTATCTTGTTGTTGCATTAAGTAATGCTACTCAGCCCGAAGGTTTTCTTGATTCCACTCAGCCTGATTGACGTGGGAGCGTGCAACTGGTGGCGTAAAAGACTTAAGTGTCGCTAGTGGGTTTCAGCCACCAGTTGCACGCTGCCATGTGAATCGGGCTGACGAAATCGAGAAACCTTCGGACTGAATAGCATTTCTCCACGAGTATTGGTCGAGAGTAGATCTCTCTCTGGAGTAGGTGGGAATACTCCTTGGTCCAGTTGAAAGAGTTGGAAAAGCCCATTTCATTGAGGTTGTGAATTGACTTTCTTTCGAATTAACAACAAAATTCAACCTAGGGACCCCATGAATAAAAAATGCTTCTCTGAAAATTGTTCCACGAGTGGACTATAGACTAGGATTGGAAGTTGAAGGTCTGGTTAGTCGAAGCTCTAGTTTTTTTTTTTGGTTTTGAAGAGGACATAGATATCTTGGTTAGTTCTAATATGAAAATATACTTCGCGCGAAACCTTTGCATGGTACTTCTTATTGTCTAAGAGACTCTAAATACTAGAGTTTTTTTTTGGGGGCTATTTTAACTTTGACCCCCAAATTTTGCCTTGAATTAGACTTTACCCCCCAAAACTAACTGTTCTATCAGCTCATCATCTAAGAGAAAGGGTGAGCCGACGGAAAAGAAACAAAGTTTTGGGTGTTGAGCTGACGGAACAGTTAGTTTTGGGGGGTAAAGTCTAATTAATGAAAAGACGGGGGGTAAAGTCTAATTCAAGGCAAATTTGGGGGGCAAAGTCAAAATAACCCCTTTTTTTTTAAAGCTTAGATGCTAAGTTAGTGAAGAAAAATATAGGGGTAACTAGGTGTAGGTTCACTGTAATAGGAATCTTGTACACATGATTACCAGCATAAGAGGTCCCCTTTCAACTGTATTTTAATTTAAAATTTTAAAATACCAAAGCTACCCATGAGACACTGTTCCTACTAATAATCATCGGACTTACTATAGTGGTACTGTTGATACATTATTTTTACTATAACTGCTACAGTTAAATTGTGACGACCAAGATCCAATAGGTCAATAGCCAAGAGCCAAGACTCCTGAGGCTGTAATGCCAAGATAGATGAGGTGAGGTGAGGTGTAAAAGGCCATTAATTAGTCCCAAATCGTCTGGAGAGAAGGAGATCCTGAGCTACTTATATAATTTTCCCTCCCAAACATAGAAGACGCGTTTTAAAACCATGCACCGCTACGGATTTCGTAAGAACTCTGTAGTTATGCGTGCTCGGACGAGAGTAGTACTAGGATGGGTGACCACCCTGGGAAGTTCTCATGCGGGCACGGGCAAAACGGACAATATCTTATGTGTTTGGGCGGATGTTACAAAATGCTATCAGAGCCGGTTCTCCTCGCAATGGGGGGTCTAACCCTACACGAGGACGTGTAGCCCTAAGGGGGGTGGATTGTGACGACCAAGATCTAATAGGCCAATAGCCAAGAGCGAAGACTCCCGAGGCTGTGATACCAAGATGGATGAGGTGAGGTGAGGTGTACAAGACCATTAGTTAGCCCCAAATCGTCTAGAAAGAAGGGAGATCTGGAGCTACTTATATAATTTCCTCTTCCAAACATAGAAGACGTATTTTAAAATCGTGCACCGCTGCGGATTTCATAAGAACTCTATAGTTAAGCGTGCTCGGGTGAGAGTAGTACTAGGATGGGTGACCACCCTGGGAAGTTCTCATATGGGCACGAGCAAAGCGGACAATATCTTATGTGTTTGGGGCGGATGTTACAGAAATCACTATAGCATTTATAATGATTTGGGTTAGGTTCAGGTTTAGGGTTCGCTGTTAGTGGTATTGAAGTAGGGTTAGTGTTAGGGTTCACTATTTAGGATATAGAATTAGGGTTAGGGTAGGGTTTACTATTAGGGGTATAGCTAGAAGTAAGGTTAGGGTTCACAATTTAGGTTATAGAATTAGGGTTAGGTTTAGGGTTCCCTGTTTAAATTTAGAAATAGGGTTAGGGTTTCACAACACAACAAAATAGGTCTGAAACTTCGAAACTTTTTTGTCGTGTTGTGAAACCGGTTAAACTATATGGTTAATAGAAGGAATGAGTCATTTTACCAGCAGCTGGACCTTTTACGATTAAAGTTTGAACTGTGGACCACTCTTAAAAGGAAAGTTTTGTCTATCCTTCGTGTGCATGGAAGTTCATTAAAAGGATGGATCACAAAATCCCCTAAAAATATAAGAACCTTCTTGGTGAATTCCATTAATAAAGTTTGACACCAAAAATAGATCAAGATAAGGCCAGTGTTGGGTTAGCTGCTTATACGGCATGTGGATGGTCCGGTTCAAGCCCACATGGGCTTTTGGGTTTAAAACGTAATGGGCCTTAACTAAAGTCGTACCTGTTAATGATGTAGTTAAGTGATGAGTCCTAACCCATAGATCAATCTAGTGGATGGTTGAATTGATTCTGGATTAGGGTTTTGGGATGGTGTCCTGGTTTAGTTATAAATAAGATACCTCCCATCTATTAGGTAATCTCTTGACGGCCAAGAACTAAAACAGAAATACCTCTTCCACTCCTCCGTTCACTTCCAATCTTGCAATGGCGATGGCGTGAGGAGATCGACGATAAGGATTTCGGGTACGTGGAAGACGCATCACATCGAGGAGTTATCTACTTACGGTTCATCACCCGATGCATTATTGCCGGAGGTATATCTCTTCGCTTCCGCTATAGGTAGATTCGATTTTCGCGTCGGATCTCATCTGGTTTGATTATATCTCCACGTGGAGATTTCTTACAACCAAACCTAGGTATAGGCCCATAGCCCTAACCTTAACCAACCACAAACCTAACGAAAATACCGACTCTTCCACCTATTCTATGGAGGTAAAATCCAACAAATGTTGATTATTAAAAAATACAATATCTATATATAGCTGTGTTATTTCCTAAGAGTTGGAACTCCTAGGAAATGGATCTATTACCATGAACTTTTCGTAATAGGGTTTGTATGCTTGCTTGTTTCTCAGAAGATGAAAGTTCATACTTTGTGGGATTTGTTTATCAACCAGGAATTTGCTTCTCCACGATTCCAACCTGCCACATTATTTTTCCGTAAGCTTTTTAACCTGGAAGCATGAAACTTGTAAATCCCTAATGTACTCCCCATTTCTCCTTGTGAAAGCTGTTATCTCTTGGAAGATGGCGAAAGCAATGTCTCCAGAGATGAAACATAAGTGGTTTTATGGAAAGAGCATGATAATGAACCTATTTTGTAAGAGTCTCTCGGAAATTGAAAGAACACAACCCTAACAAATTAACCTTCTTTTTGACTTTTTTTTTTTGCTAGACCGGCCATGCGATCAGAGAATAGGGCACTAGAGGAAGGGTTCAAAGAAGTTTGTAGATCGAAACAGGTGTAGGCAGCAGATGCTATTTATTAATTCCATAATCCTGTGAGTATGACATCAACGGTCAAAATTCGCATACAAAAACAAGGCACAACGATCTTGAGGGACAGTTCGCTCCATGGTGTCCTTATCGGAATCTATTGTAAATAATTTTTGACTTTGTTACCCCACTTTAACGTTTAACTCAATTTATTACCTAACAAGGCCGGCATGATTGAAAAGAAGACAAAATCCTCAATCTATTATCACTAATCTGCCTTGAATCAAATAGGTGGAATATCATAGTAACTATAACCCCAGGTCCGCAAATAAATCGACAACTAAAGTTATTCCCTTGTTATCATATCCGACATGTGTTCAAAGATGCTAGCCAGGTTTCTCATTAGATCACGTCTCTTACGTTGGAGTTGAGACAAGATTATAATCCTACCATTCTATCGAATATCATCACTGATTTAGTTTCGTCAGATCCCTCTCAATCTGTTATCGAGGAAGTCTTTCTCTATTTGTTTTAACCAAGATGATCAGGCTTATATTGATTTCAGTTTTGGGTCTGGGGCACCACGAATAGAATCCCCTCGGTTAAATCTACAAAAAAAAAAAAATCAAGGATTGAGCTTAGATCTTGCACCAATTGAACCAAACTCAACTCATTTAAGTCCTTGAATAGATAATTTATAAACTAAAGGCTTAGATAGGTTTCTATTTGTTTTTTTATTGAGCAATATGTCCGTATTTACATGATTAGAGCATCTCTGACGGGCGCTCCTAAACTCTACGTACCCCTTCGTTGGAAGTGACGAGCGAATGGAGAAAACCCGGCTCGAACGGACTCCTACGTCGCTCGCAAATATAACTTTCTGCTAGCCCGCTCGTCACAATTGACAAACGGACTCTCTCATTACGGCTTGTCCCAACTACACAGGTTATACGTCATTTTGTCGCCTAATAGAAATTCATAGACCTTCCATGATTAGGACGAATAGGATCAAACCATGTTAGAGAAATAGAAAATTCTTGGGAGTTCGTTGGAGAACTCTCTCTCCCTACTTTACCTACGTGGCAGTAGCCAACCTAAGACTAATTGATCCATTCCTTACCATTTGGTAATGGCATCAATATTGGTGTGACAAAGCCAAGAACACCATGACTTCTAAGGATGAGGTTACCTGAGTTTTCCAGAGTAGGTGGTTGTTGGTCCAGAGGATGATGGAGACCTCTTGTGAGATAGATTTGACAATGGGGAGGGAGATGTAATCATTGACGGAAGTGGAAGAGGAACCCAATGGTGTAATCATGGGAGAGGTAGCTAGGGTGGGATGAAGAGGAAAAAAAGATCAAAAAAAAAAAAAAAAATCTAGAGGAATGACCTAGCTCTTGATACCATGTGAAAAACCCAATCTTGGATATCCACCTCCTCACAAAACCAGCTTGTACGGGGAGGTCCAAGGGGGGTATAAAAATGGCCCATCACCCACTCCCATTACCGATGTGGGACTAACCCGTATGAGGCATGATCATCTCAATATTAGCAATCTATCTTACCGTGTGAGGCATGACCATCTCAATATTAGTGATATATATTGATCTCCTCTGTTTTCTCCTTCTGTTAAGGTGTAACTAGTGGGGACAAGCTGTCATCTCGTGGACACTAGATGTGCTCTGTTTTGTAATCTATAAATATACAAGCATTTACGTTGGGTATTCTTCTCCACTTGAGTTCTTTCATCGTATCAGAGTCAGAGCCGCTTCGGGAACTCCTCCCGATTGTGCCCTTGCCATGCGTGTCCCGTATGAGGGAGGTGTTGAGATGGTCATGTCTCACACTGGTTAATCCCACAACGGTAATGGGTGCGGGTGATGAGCTATTTATATATCCGCCTTGGGCCTCCCCTTACAAGCCGATTTTGCGAGGAGATGGACATTCAAGATTGGGTTCTTCACAGCTATTAGCTCTAGGTAGTGGGGGTAGGTGGCAGTTGGAGATGCTCTTTTAGCTCTATATATAAGTTCAAGGACATGAGAAGCTAGATGCGTTTGCCACAAAACATAACACATAAGAGGACAAGAGACTAGAATACAGAGAGGTTGAGGGGCCAATGTGTCTCACCTCATGATGGCTGCTGCCAAATAATGCCATCTCCCACAAAGACCCAGTTACCAAACTGCTGCCATCATGGGAATGGCTACTTGGGGCCTACGATGTCGATCGACCGACCATACCATCCCATAAAGCAATATGCGGGCAATGTAGGATTGCTTCACCTCACCTTTCCATGAGCCATCATCTATGATTGATAATTGGCTTTGCAAATTTTTATATGGATGATGAAAGAGAAGGATGGTCGTTTGTGGGTCACAGCACATCCATTTGGTTTTAAGGATCCGGCCAGTGAAAACTAAGAACCATCTCTCTCTCTCTCTCTCTCTCTCTCTCTCTCTCTCTCTCTCTCTCTCTCTCGAACAACTAAGAACCATCGTCTCTCTCTCTCTCTTGAACAACTAAGAACCATATCTCTCTCTCTCTCTCTCTCTCTCTCTCTCTCTCTCTCTCTCTCTCTCTCATGCATTATCCCCTCACAGGGGAGATAGACCTCGGTTTGTTGGGATCCAGCTTATGAGTGCGACCCGTGTAGAACCGATGCGATGGGCCCCCACTCATGGGATGGATATAGCTTAGTTTGCAGGGGTTCGGCTCATGAGCAGGCCCGTGTAGAGCCGAAGTGATGGGTCTCACTTTTGGGTTGCTTGGCATACAAGCAAAGTAATCGGTTGCTGGGAGTAAAAGTCAAGCCACTCGGTCAGAGCGCCTATAAATAGAGGTACGTGGGCGTCCAAGATGGAATGACACACGAGGAGGGAGTTGAAGGAAACCCTAAAGGGAACCACCAAGAGAGGAGCCGCTGAGGAGAGCACGAGCCCGGGGGAGGCACGGGGGCAACGCCTTCCTTGGGTGCCATTGGAGTGGCGACGATCGATGGAGCTAAGGCCTCGGAGGTGCAGGCATAGCACGTACGGCATGGACGATCGGCAGAGCATGAAGCCAAGGATCCATCCCCAGAACCGAGCAGCTTCGCTCGGGAACCCTTCGCGAATGTATAGGCCGCTGCCGGGTGATTCACAAGGCACGCTCGGGTGCCCTCCCTCGGCCAACGGCGAGTCGCGGAGTAGTGACATAGGTCTCCCTCCCCCATGGTGTGTGGCAAGGGCCTCAAGCGACTACAAAGGCGATCGGAGTGTCGGATTGCAAGGGAGCACAAAGGCACCGAGTGCTGGGAGCTAGGTGTCGATTTACAGTGTGGCATAGGAGATGCAAGCACCTTTGCAAAGTTACCGGCAGACAACTATTTTAGCCGTTCAATGAGCGGGTTGATGGGGTTACCGACGGGTGACTTGTGGAGGTGTGACAGGCACTAGTGCAAGTCGTCGACAGATGATGGAGGCGACGATTGTCATGATTGCGGTGATGACTGCTGTAGGCACATCTGCAGTGTAGCAGGGTGATGGGTTGTTAACGGACAGCGAAAGAGGCGCTGACGTGTACCGACGGGCACAGGTACAAGTCTTCGACGAACTATGGAAGCGGCGATTATCACGGTATCGATGGAGGTGAGCACAGCCACTAGCACACATATAGTGTAGAAGAGTGCTAGGCTATCGATAGACAGTGAAGGAGGCATTGACAGGCACCGGGACTGCGGCGTCGAAGGGTGAGCAGTAGCGCGACAGACTAGACCGCTGACACACTTGCAGGATGACAGGTGCGCGGAGGGCCTCAACAGATGCCAAGTGCTAGCTGGAGTGTGGTGTGAATGAAAACACTGACACACGAGTACTGGATGTGGTAACAGCGGGCATAGTTGCAGTCAGTAGTGTGCGGAGTTGTCGACAGACGATGGATGCTCTGTAATCGACAGCTTGGGCATAGGGAGAGACCATGGGCACAACTGACCATCAGTACCGTGCAGAGTCATCAACAGTCCACTTGTCTAGCCATCAACATGTGGCCTCATGGAGAGTCAACATGTGGTTGGTGGAGGCACCGATGGATGCCTAGTGCTACGCACTGTCGACAGACATAGTTCTGGAGCGATAGACGCAAGAGACATTGAACACATAGCACTGGTTTTGGTTATAGCAGGTCACTGGTGGGCGACGGACCGGAGCGCTAGAGTGTGGTGATGGTTAGATGGACCGAAGCGCTGGAACGTGGGGTACAGTCACCAGAAAGAAGCAGTGACATGAATGTAATCCATCAGTGGATTAATTATGTTAAAAGAAATGAATTCGTCTTGTACAGAATAAATACGTCTCGCTCTGATCATGTTTTTTCTTTTCTTTTTTTCGTAACACAGTTCGTAGAGCTCAGTTCTTCCAATTTGGCTGGTTGCAGGTCGCTGTGATTATGGTTGGAAGCTTAATTGTCCAGACGATAAGGATAGTATCTTGTATCTGAACCGGTATATATATAAGTGCGCGCACACACACACACCCCAATGTGAATAATGCCAATGCTTAGGAAAACATCAAGACATGGAAGAGTGGGGGGTTTACACTGTAGATTGAACAGTACAAACCTAGTTTAATCAATTAGCTCCATGGTTACTATAACATAACCGTAGATTGAATAGTACAAACATACTTTAGATATTTGTTTGGATAAGAGAATGGCATAGAAAGATTGGGTTCATCGAGAGCTTAAAAAAGGACCCAGAAATGCTAATTCCGATAACCGAGTCAAAAGTTATTTTTTTTAGAAGTCCCTCTCTGGTTTTGAGGGGGGTTCAGCCTAGACCCCTATCGGTTTATTAAAATAAGGAAAAGATACAACTTATGCCCAAAAGCACAGAGTACACCAACTGGAGACCCGACCATGGCGATCAACTAGAAAGCCCGAAAAATCCAAACCATAGTTAGGCACCAAGGTCTCAAGACTTCGAAGCATTCGACCTCTCTAGCCCCGTAACTGTTCTAAAAAGGGATTCGAATGTGCTCCTGTGATAGAGAACCCCATAGCCGAAGCTAAGCCGAGAAGTGTATTGTCCTCCATCAAATTCAATGGTAGGCTCGACCCCGCTCCGCCGATCGTTGATAATTGATCCTGAGTCAAAAGTTATAACTAAAACAAGTTCGCATCGCAGGGCTGAAAACAACATAAAATTTGCATGGTCGATCGATCGGCTTGAAGGCCGATCGATCGGACCTGGATGGCCAAAACAACAACATATGGCTGTTTGCTTTCCTATTTTGATAAGTTTTTATATGGAAAAACCCTTGGAAGAACCCCTACCCTATAATTAGGTGTTTTGGGGCCATCAAACATATCTTTTGGAGCCCGAAAACCGTCACGCAGAGGAGGATAAAAGTTGTCATCGTCTTCATGCCCGGCTAAAGTCCTCCTCTAGGGTTTCGATGAAACCCTTATGGGGAGAGCATCACAGTCGTCGTACGGTCCCCCTCCAACAGTCTATGTAAGGTGTTGACCTTCGAGAAGTGACACTATGAGATGCTAAGTTGTCACGTGCTTAGCTGTCACACATAAACTATAAAGTAGAGAGAGTTGACACAAAATGTGGTGACGAAGTTCGACCAGAGCCTACGTCTCTGTGCGATAAGTCACAACCTTTGAATCCACTATCTCTGAAGAAGTAAAGCTACTCTTGACAAGCTGAGGAGTGCTTATACAAGTAGACAGAGGGTGGAATAGGCTTGACTGAAGTCTGATCATCGGAACACTCAGAGAGCTCTGGAAAACAGAAAGTGAGATATGGGATAATAGAATTAGATCTAAAATATTTATTGGGTCTGCTATTTATAGGGTTTGGGAATATCAGGGGTTTTGATAAATTCTCGAAAGAATGTACCAGATCTCGAATAGTATCCGTGAGCCCAAGGTAGGGCTGCGGCTCTCACTGTCATCCTCGTGGGCCCCAGGCAGGGCTACAGGTCCCACTGTCATCTCCGTGGGCCCCAAGCAAGATTGCGAGTCCCACCATCATCTCTGTGGCCCCCAAGCAGGGCTACGAGTACCTTGCGTGATCTCCGTGGGCCCCAAGTAGGGCTGGGTATCGTACTGTCGGGTTTTAACCAGATTTTGCACCCACAACCCTAACCTAGTAAACTATTGTTTTTATTTCTTTTTAGGGTTTTGGCTTTCTTTTATGGATTGTTGCATGGTTTTTGATGAATAATGAATCATTTCAATTAATCTATGATATGAATTGTTTTGCTTTCGTTACAATTGCTCGTATCTAGATTACATGGATCATGAGGTATTTTCTATAATTGTGATCTATGATTTTTATTCAAGGGATTGTTTTTCTTTTGATGGATCATACCTCGGGAAGATGATCCGTGCCTAGGAGGATGGATTCCAAACGAAGATAATCCATGCCATCGATGCACTTGTAATACTCATCATACTTTATCTTTTATGCTTTTATCCTACGAATATCATGCAAGGTATTAATTTACCCACAAGTAAATCTTTGGATGTCTCATACCTTGGGAAGATGATCCATGCCTAACAAGACAGATCATGCCAATCGGAGATAGTCCATGTCATCGATGTACTTGTAGGATCTTCTTTAATTATATCTTTGGATTGATCATGTCTCGGTAAGATGATCCGTACCCAGGAGGAAGGATTATGTCAACCAAAGATATCCCATCATATTGATACAATTATAGTCTTTCAGTGACACCATTCCAGCTTCTAGTCGTGGGGGGTCGAATACATATAAAATACTAAACCCAAAAATTGGAATAAATAACTTAGTTGCTAGACAAGTGGTGAATTCGCCGCCCTAGACCTTCTCCAATTGATATCACATCTTTAATCTCGTCTTGTCATTGCTTTACTTCACATAGTTTAATAAAATCAAATCCTTCTATTAAAATCGATCTAAAAATTATAGTCCTATTCGAGTTAACTATTGCACTATCCCTAAGGACGATATCAGTATTTAACCCTATAACTACAACCAAATCAGCTTAAGATACCGATGTATTCAAAGACGATCATAAATTTTTGGCGCCGTTGCCGGGGATTGCCACGATGATAGCTAGAACTTAAAAATTAATTTTTATTTTAATTTATAATTTAGGATCTCTCTACTTTGTTTCTCTTTGTAAGTCTTTTTTGTTTACTTTTATAGGGCTTTCGCAAGGAACTACGGATTCTAACCAACTAAGGATTCATGGCCGTCAACCTTCTACGGAGCTTGAGCTTTTGGCTTATCAGTACGGTTAGTACTACTAATCAAGAGTTTTTGTTCTTTCCTTCTCTTTGCTCGTTTATTTGATCTATTTGCTTGCTTTTAAAAATATTTAATAGTAGTTCACATTTTAAAAATATTTGCTTGCTTTGAAAAATATTAATTAATTTTATTTTAAAGTGCTTCGATAATTAGATTTTGTATTTTTTAAAACAAATTAGTTTCTTTACTGGCTTAGGAATTAATAATTGTAATCTTAGTTATACATTTTTTTTGTTTTCTTTGCTTCGCATTCTTGATATCTGTAGTTTTAATCTAGACATGCATGGTAGTTTTTTTAGATCCAGAAACTGACCGTAGGAAATTAGAGATGACTAACACCGAAGAAAACCTATTTAAAAAACTTAAGGAGTACTATGCTCTTATAGTTTACACTTCCTCTTCCTGTATTGGATTACCTACTGATAATGTAAACGACTATGAAATTAAGTCTAATATTATTAAAATGTTATCTTTTCACGGGCTTAACGATGATGATCCCTATAAGCATCTTGATAAATTTTTAGAGATTTGCACAACATTCAAGTTACAAAACTTAGATGATGCGTTTATTAGGTTAAGATTATTTTCTTTCTCTCTTAAGGGCAAAGCCAAACTTTTTCTCAACTAGATGACGAGTATTTTCATGATAGGTAGGAAAGGCTTAATGACCTCCTTAGAAAGTGTCTCCACAATGCCGTGCCTAGGTGGCAATTAGTGCAATCATTTTATGATGGTTTGTTTGAGAGCAATCACCAAATAATTGATATTTCTTATTATAGGACCTTCATGCTAAAGAACGAAGTAGAAATATAAGAATTATTTAAAAATATCAGTAAAAAATTCCTCCAACATACTTCTACTAGTCGTAATAGCAGGACTTTATCTATATCCACCTCTAACAGAGAATGCATCTTTGAGCTTTCTAGATCAGATGATGACTCCCATAAAGTAGATATCATATCTAAGAAACTAGATCAACTGTTAGTTATAGTAGTCACTTTTACCCCATCTTCATTTATTTCGCCTCTTCTACCACCACCTATGACCAAGGTATGTGCGTTATGTTCTTTTCCCACTCACCATGTGAGTTCTTGCCCTCTAGTATCTCAATACCTTGAGTTTATTCAGGAACACAACACACATTCTAATAACTCATACTCTCAAACCTTGATACCCCATTTCAAAATTCTCAATCGAATTATGGACCACTTTCTTCACAACCCCTACAACAAATATAACACTTTAATCATCCTACTCAAAGCTCTACCTTTGAGGATAAAGTGTTGAGCGCACTTCAAAATCTAGAATCTAGCTCACAATTATTGTAATTCCACTCACAGTCGAAATCAAAGCTTGAGTCCCAAATAGGACAACTTATTATGGCAATGAATCAACGTGAAGTAGGATGACTCCCCAAAGTGGCCAATACTTGGTTAATGAAGCTCAACGAAATAGTATCGATAATGAGCAAGTCAATCAGGTCACTACCCTATGAAATGGTAAGGTATATTGATAATCGAGTTTCTAAGCCTAGGTTTGAAGAGCGACAACCCCCTTTTAGCACTTATATAGAGAACTTGAGTATTTTCGAGATGAGCCGGACCCCCCCTCTGATTCCGACTACCAGTATACCGATTCCACACTACGTCACTCGTGTCCCTTTCCCTCAAAGTCTTAATACGCCATCTCTTTATAATAAAAGGGTAGCTTCTATTGAGGTTTTGATGGAGACCTTTAAATATGTCAAAATCAATCTCCCACTTTTAGAGGTTATTATGCAAATCCCTGCTTATGCCAATTTCCATAAGGATTTATGCACATAAAAGCGTAAAACTCAGTTCTTCGTAACCAAGAAAGTCCTTCTAATCGAGCAGGTTAGCTCTTTATTGCTGCATGATACCCCTCCAAAGTTCAAGGATCCAGGTGCACCCACCATCTCTTGTGTCATTAGAGATCACTCCTTTGACAGTGCACTCCTTGACTTAGAAGTGAGTGTCAACCTCCTCCCTTATTCCATGTCTAAAAATTTAGGTTTAGAAAAATTGTAGCCTGCTAAGGTAACCTTACAACTAGTTGATATATTCAATAAAGTACCAAGAGGAATTATAAAATATGTGTTCATCAAAGTATGCAAGTTCTACTTTTCGGTTGACTTATTCATTCTAGATATGGGACCGGTGTATAATCCTCAAAAATAGATACCCATCATCTTAGGCCAACTCTTATTGGCTATGTCAAATACTTCCATAAATTACCTTAGTGGGATAATGAATCTATTTTTTGAAAATATGAAGATTAAGCTTAATGTCTTTCATACATCAAATAAACCTTCTAAAGAGGACGAGTGTCCCTTGGTAGACAATCCAAAGGGTGCCAAATCATAGTCTAACTCGACCAATCCTTTAGTTGACCTTCTTTTTCAACCCAACCCGCCTAAATCTCAACCACCTGATCCATTGCCTCTGTCACCAGTTCTTGCCGATGCATCTTCTTCACATTCATTCCTCAAAGCTAATCTGGTGGCTACTTAATAAAATGATTTAATTGATAATGGATTCGATAGCCTCAGAAAATGAATTAGATCTACCCAGAACAAGGAAACTCTTTCGCTGAATATCTATATTTTAGACCAACCGTCTAAAAATAATGAATGTCTTTTATTGGATACCCTGAACAATAGCTAACATAAATATATCCAGTACACATGAGAGCATACATACAAATTTAAAGCATTCTTTAAACCCAATTCACCCAAGGTCAATCACAGAAGCACCCGAGCACTATTCTACTCATTTTAAGCTACTCGATCCTTTCCCTATTTTAGCCGATAGTCATTCTCATATGTTTAGGCCTCCTGATCCTATACCTATTTTACCTGGGCACCACTCTGAATGTTATACAAGAACAACTTCATAGATCTGATCATGAACCCCATCCTTTATTCACCTTAGCATCTCTATCTGAATGTTCGGGCACCATTCTATCAGTCAAGGGACCTGTACTCTATATTTTATTCACCCAGACCTCTCGATGATACTGGAGATTTACGTACCTCTATCTACACCTGATATGTACGCACTTATCATTGTCTAGATGAAGACTATAAACTTAGTGCTACTAGGAGGCAACCTAGATCGTTTACTTGATTATCTTAGTTTTTAATTTGGTATTATAGTTTTTATATTTTTGCCTGCCATGCATACCGATAACAAACTAAGACTCCTATATTTTTTTTGCATATTCCATTATCTATCATATGGAAAATACATTTTGTCCTCTCTCTACTTGACTAACAATCCAGGTATATAAATGTCAAAGTTTTGGTGTGTAGCTACCTTCAAATCTTTCAGAGCTTGAATAATGAACTAGGTACTATTGTTCATTATATAAACTATAATCAAGCATCCTAGTAACTTTTCTATTTATTGTTAGTTAGCATACTTCCATTTTCACATTGAGAATAATATAATGTTCAAGTTTGGGGGTGTGAATCTTAGTGTCATTTTCTCAACATTGAACCAACATTACACTTAGACAAATCTCTTTTGTTAAAGTTACTAGAATGCTAATTTTTTTTGAAACTTATACTGAGTTCAATCTAAATAGTAATTAGGAATCAAAAAATTAACACATGATCTTGCCTAATCACATATGCATACTGATTGAGTTTCATAAGATGAATATCCAAAATTATCCTAAAGATAAATCGATCAGATTTAAAATAGGAATGGACCAGACAAGTATATATCTACTTATATATTTTTATATATGTACAAAAAAATATATATTATAATAAACTTTATCTTAATCATCATCTAGTAACCGGGGCATCTGACCTAACTAGTTGGAGTATTGTGTCAAACAGTAAAAAGTTAAGATGAGGTAACTTGTAAGTCAAGATTATCACCTAGTAACCGAGCATTTGACCTAACCAGTTAGAGTTTCGTGTCAAACAGTGAGAAGTCAAAGTAATACATGAAGGTAGTCTAGTCTAACCTCGTAGCCTGAACCAGTAAAATCCGTAGGAGTGTCTTTATACCCAGTGCCCCGAAGGCATCGGGCTAGGGAGTTATTGACTAGAAAACTCGATAAAAGGACTGCATAGAAAGCTTAAGGGAGTTGGACTTGCACAGAATCCTAATATATATATATATATATATATATATATATATATATTAAGCATAAGTATATGCTTCTAAATATATGAACCTGGTTCGTTCAGTATTTTGATAAATATCAAGGAATTCTAAATATTATCTAAAGTTAATAGTAGGATAATAGTCTGTTGACATTAAATTAGACCATCACTACACAGGAGAGATCATGTAGAGATAACCTGATTCATGACTCAATTTAGAACGAACAATGTATACTTTTTGAAAATTCTTGACTTTGACACAGCTTCCTGTAATTAGATTTGTCTCTCTAACAATGCTGGTTTTTTAACTTCGTATAGCACTAATATGTTCATGCTCATACCTTCATATATTCCCAATGATGAATCTACCTTTGCCTACATGCTATCATTTATTAAATCTTCTCTTATTCTTTTATTTGCTCGAGAAAGAGAAAAGTGTAAGTTTGGTGGTGTGATCAGTGTTAGAATTGGTGAGGTCTACAGCTCGTAAAAACCTATAGTTTAGCTATGTATGGTTGATAGTATATGATTGCATATTGGTACGTACCTTAGTACGTGTTCTGATTACAGAACAGAGAGACATGGCTACATAGTAATCCACTTGAGTGGAAGACTTAAGGGACTGGTCCCATGTAACCTAAATGAGTTCGCAGCTCAGATTAGGGTTGGTCGCCCTATCAGGATAAACTATTGGGATGACAGAGCGTGAGTGTCTCTACCACGGTCATTACCAGGCACAGTGTCTGTGGCCGAACGGAACCAATACGGTGCATAGATCGGTGAGCAGACACTGGTGCACTAAACCGTGTTTCTGCTTAAGGTAAAACGGTTCTAAATCCTGAGGAACTATGTCTGGTGGACTAACCAGTTGTGTGGTGCCTTGGCACACCAATGTGTGAGGATCCGGATACAGTGAAAACCACGATGTACTGGGTTACCCGGCTGGCGTTGCATCAGTGTGTCACTCCTGCAGGCTATCTACACCCCTAACGGGAGGTGCGTTCCTTGGTCTGACCTATGTCGTATTAAACCCTGGCCAGGTGGCCATCAGTTGGATTGGTGACGGATCCGGTTTCTCGGAAGAGTAATCAGAGGTACAATCTATGTGGTCAAACTGGAAGGAACTAAGTCATATGAGCACTCGAGTCTGACGGTATTCTCCACCGCTCGAGTTGCATCATGGCACTAGATGTTGGAACAATCAGTTTACCATACTAAGCGGGGAGCATGGGTATGAGGGAGAACATAGTAAGTCCGGAGGAATTGGAGTGCAGCCTGCGTCGTACTCTGGGTGGCCACGCAGGTTAACTTGGACTCAGAGGATCGATGGTATACTCGGGTAGTGTATCGATCGAGTCTAAGTTGGAAGCCATGAACCCTAGTCCCTGAAGGTTCCACCTTATCGACATTATGTACGGTTCTTATACCATCTTCTCTAAACATAGAACGTAGTTAGAGGAAGCGAGAAGTCCAAGCCTACGCTCCATGAGTGCTTTGCACTGGTGCACGGTAGATGCATAACTACGTGTACGCACTAAGGGGAAACCCTAGGTTAGTGTAGAGACGCATGTAGCAATTCCTTGTTATAAGTGGACTTTGCCACATAATTGTGATGCACCGGGACATGTTGCGAGTTAACTAGTTGACTTCACTAGGGGCACCCTACGGGAACCTTAGATAATAGTGAAATCACTGGTGCACTTCACTTATGTGTGCCTTGCAAAGTCTCGTACACGAGGAACGGCCAACTAGTGACATAAGGGCATTTTGGTCATACCATGCACCATTATGTACTAAGGGGGCCGGCCCTATGTGTTGGGAGACTGGTCAAGGCCGGCCCTATTAGTTTCAGGAGGTTATTGTCTCCAATGAAGGGGCCGATCATGAGGCACAGAGAATGGGCTGATTTTGACCGTTTTTAAAACCAAGGAAAGATAGAGATAAAGAAGAGATATATAGGGAGAGGTTTGAATTAGTTGAACCTAATCCGTACTAGCCTCATCCATAAGGATAGGACAGCCCTATATAAGAGTAATAGGGAAGAAGGGAGGTCGGTGATGAAAGCCCTAGGGGCCGGCCATGCCATGGGGAAACGCTAGCCACCCTTTCTCCTCTCTTCTTTTCTTCTCTCTCGTTTCTCTCTCCCTCGCTTGCGCCATTAGATGGAGACTCGTCTTCCTCGCCTGGTGTTTCGTAGAAGGAGAAGGCTCGTCGGATGAAGACACTCAGAGATCCATCGATGAGGTGTCACGCATCGTGTGAGATCGAGTGAACTAGAAGGCATCTCTCGCAAGCTTTTGCTATCCAGAATCTGCACAGAAAATCAGTATTATTTCTACGATTTTGAGAGCTACAGAAGTCCAAATGAGGTAAAACTTGTTTCAAAAGTTGCATCTCATAGTTGGCTACCTGCAGTCCAAATATCAACCCAATCGGAGTTCGAAGAAGAAAGTTATGGCTGTTGTACCAAAGCTATATCAAGCAGATTCGAGCCCGTCTCCATCGACAAAGAATAAATTTATCGCGGTGAAAGAATCCGCACGCAGGTATGATCTCTAACATGTAGATCTAGCATAGATAGAATATGCATGCATGCTAGAATGTTCTTTCATGTTAGATCGACGTTAGGGGTTCGCGTAGTTGCCATGTTTGATTCATACACGCACGTGTAGATCGTTTCGATATAAATTTTGATATGTAACGCACACCGCTCACGGTCTTCGGACCTTCACTTTGCTTCCGCTGTGGGCCTCTACCATGGAATTATTTCCAACAATTGGTATCAGAGCTCGCTAGTGGTGTGTGTTTTATGTTTTTTCATGAAACCGTCATGTGCGTGCATGAATAGTATGTGCCGCCATCGGGGTTTTACGATTAGATCATGCATATAGAATATATATTATGTGTTCTATGAATTGTTCTTGCAGGGCGCCGCTTCTAAAAATTAATCTGGATATGTGAATGCTTGCTACCGGGGCTCGGATCCCGTGTTAGCGAATATGTCTGGATGTGTTTTCTTCTGTGTGTGGATAGGTTTTAGAGCCATAGTTGGGCAAGTGGTGGAGGTAGACCACCCTTGATTCTCAGACTTTTTGCTAGGCTTGTTTTCCTTTTCTTTCTAGGAAATTGTGTACGAGCAAGCACTTGCTCGAAGCGTACACGATGACGGCAAAGGGCGAAGCGTACACGATGACGGCAAAGGGCGAAAGCATCAGGAGATCGTATACAGAGGCTTGCACCGGATCGAGGAACCTTGCGAAGAAGACAGAGAGCCTGTACTGTGCCAGTCAGGTTCAGGGGTCGGACCCTGAACTTGATTCAGTTGTGTAGTTGTTTCTTTCAATAGTTCTTTATGTTTCAGTAAAGAACCCCGATGCGATAATTTAATTATCTGTATTAGAGGGATGCTCTTTCCCCTTGGGTCCTAGCGACCTTATTAGGATAGGATTCCACTAGTGATGCCTATTATTTAATTGACCCTTGATGATAGCAAGAATTTCTCATATTTGGTTATGCCACCATTAGGTCAATACCCGATTAGTCGGGTGTGCCTATTTGGCCAGCATCGAAACCTAGAATGAGTTAGAATTCTACTATGACATCATTCGTCAAATTTATAAGTGAGGCACTATAGTAGTTAAAGTCCTTTTCTATCAGTCTGACCTTAGGCTAGGCTCTAGAACATTAGCGTGATAGCCAGGTTTGCGGAGCATCGACGTTCTTGGGATATGTAATGTGACCCTTGAGTGAAGAAATCCACTTGAGGCAGGGACTATGATATTCCGAGATCGATTAATGCTAGGCGAAAGGCTTGAAACGCTAGTGGGAGCACGGTATGACCAGGGTCTAGTATATAGGTTATCGTGACCTTAGTATACACTCATACTTGCATTAAATAACCCTCAACTAGAATAAAGGATGTGTAAGAGGACTCGTCGAGATCCTCTGGCCTCCACAACCAACTGCTTTGTGTCTGGGTGAAAGGGCATAGCTCGATACCCCCTAGGGTGAGAATTATGTTTTCTCATACCAGATAACTTAGCGGTCTCCTATAGGATATGGCAGTTATGGGGCCAGAAGAGAAGGGCTTTTTTCCCACCCTAGTGGGGGCCGTATGAACTCCCGTACCGTAATTGCTTAAGCTTGTGGGTAAGTATCCGAAGTGGACGTGAGGCATTCATTGCTCAGACAATGGGGATCATATGGCACTGGCCAAAAGGACAACCATGGTCCATCAAAGCCCTTAGTTGGTAGATTTGGATAGGGTCAAGGAAAGGCCCGTGTAAGCGGATTGACGCTACATGATGCCCCCTAGGGCAGGTATAGTCGATTCCAAGATCTCACATACATGGTTAATTAATCCATAGAGGTGTCTTCGTTGTGAGGGTAGCGCTGACATTTGGATATAATTAGCTTGTTTTAAAAAATCCATAAAATAAGTTTTTTCTGCATTTATTTTCATTCAACCATATAGTTCCCCTATCCGCTATCCCATAAGAGAACCAGTTATCGGGTCTCTAACTATGTAGAGCGGAAGCGCTATCTTTAGCTTATGCTTAGGGTAGTAAACGTATATTGGCTTGCAATCTAATTATCCCTACACTAGACCTAACGGGTCCAGATATCACTAGGGCACTAACTAGGGCATATGACGACTAGCGAGAGTCTAAGGAGATGTGCAAGTTCTGTGTTATAGCAGACTTGCGGACAAATCCTTAGAAGCAAGTCAGAGATATGCCAGGCCTTCTCAAGTAAAGTTTTACTTGCATTAGATGTCTGGAAGGCGAAGTCAGTCGACTCATCGCCTTTCCTCCAAGATACTTGTCGGTACCGAGATGTCTGAGGATATGCTTGTTCGGGAGCATATACTTGAGTTTCAGATCGAACTAGATTTCAAAGACATAGCACTAGATGATGAGGTGGTGGAAGACGTCTGTCTTGCATCCTTGTCTGGAACCTTCGAAGGCGTTGTCATAGACTTTAGCTTTAACAAGCTAGACATGACAAATGTAGAACTTCTAAGGAGATTTCCAAGAGATAAAGGATGAGATCAAGATTAAAGGCAATGCTTTTAGTGCTTAACCTAGGTCTTCTTTAGAAGAACCTAAGGGAGTAACTTATCAGAGATCGAAAACTATTCTAGTGCAGAAACTGGTATGGACTCCTAAGTTTGGTAATGCTAAGGACGGAAGTGTTTCCGCTTTGGCAAGTATAGGGGTTATTTGAAGATTGATTATGGTCTCAGGATGTTAGGAATTAAGTCATTATCTAGTAGCAGTTCTTATGCTTCTTGGAATGTAGACTTCGGGTCTACATAGATTCAAGGAAAGCAGAAGGCTACTTTATAGTGAAGTAATACTAACATAGGTACTGATGCCATAAGCCACTGCGGAAGCTGTTAGATATGATTGTCTTAGTTTTTTCAAAACACAGATTTTGATTTTTAGAGATGTAGTTTTGTTTCCTATTTGGTAAATAAAGTTTTTAGTTTTAGACAGCACCATAGGTGTGTATCTTAAACTGAATAGATAACTTCATTACTAGAGGAATATATCAGAATAATCTCTTTGTATTTAATCTTAATTCAAAAATAGATTTTATGACAGCTGCAGCGTCTAATTTAAATTCATCTAAATCCTTCGAAGAATCTATCACATTTGTGACCCCTCTGATTTAAATATTTTGCCTCAGATAAATTCAGAGATAACAGAAGGCTGAGTTTCTGTTCACAGATTCATCGGAGATCCTTCTAACCTATGAGTGTAATCTGGAAGGCAGAATAACTAAAAGGGCTACTAAGGTATTGGAGTTAGTTAATTTTGACGTTTATGGTTCCAAGAGTGTCTAGATGATAGAAGACTTTTCGATTTAATCGAAGGAATAAGTCACTATCGGATGAGTTCCATAGGATCCTGAGGGAGCATGGGATTATCTCCCAGTTAAATGCTCCAAGGATGACACGTCAGAATGAAGTCTCCGAGAGAAGGAATCAGACTCTGTTTGGCATGGTCCATAGTATGATGAATATTGCCAAGTGTACTAACCACCTTTTGGTGGGGTTGTACCTTATATATGTAACTATCTCTCATCTAGATCAGTGCCTCAGACATATAAGAGAACTATGGTCTAAGCGAAAGCTAACACTATAGTGTCTCGAGATATAGGGTTGTCCTGCACTTGTGTAAAAGGACAAAAAGAATGAGATGGAGATGTAGTTCCAGGTATATCTGTTTATAGTTTACCCTAGGGAGGCATAAGGTGGACTATTTTATGATCTTGAGGTTTGAAAGGTAATCGTTTCTACGAACACCATATACCTAGACCAAGATTATATTATAGACCATAAGTTTATCAATAAGGTAGTTCTGGGTGAACTAATGGGTACTGGTAGAGAGTGCGTAATTGAAAAACGTAGTGGGAGTAGATGATACAAGAAACTAGTATACCAGACACTGTAGAAACAATTCACTTTTGTACCACCACCACCACGTCGTTGTGGGACCATCAGAGCTCCTGAAAGATACTATAGAGAAACTTCGATAGTTAATCCAGAGTTTCAGGAGGATGATCTCTAGAGCTACGAAGAAGTAGTGAGAGCTTCTGACAGCTCTAACTGACAAAAGACCATGGAGGCAAATTTGCATCAATGTCCCTTGGAACAGTCTTGACACTTATAGCACTATCACCCTTCAGGGTGTAGGAGGTGTATAGGAAGAGCACCCGGTTAAGACTTAAGTAGCTAGATTAGTTACCAAAGGGGAAGGGATTGACTATGTCAAAACCATCTTATTAGTAGCTATGCCTAAGTCTATAACGGATCCTCTGAATCCATTACAGCCCATTATAGTTGGGAGATCTGGTTGATGGATGTCAAGACAGTTATTCCCTAACGGGAATTTGGAAAGGACATATGGATGATGTAGCCCCAGGGTTTGTGTCAGTAGGTCAGGAGGATATGGAATGCAAGTTGCAACGGTCCATTTATGGACTGATGCAAGCATCCAGGTTGGAATATCAATTTTGATCAAGGGAATCAGCTTACACGGATTTGATCAGAATGAGGATAAACCAAGTGGGTATAAGAAAGGTGAAAGAA
The DNA here is from genome assembly GCA_947650365.1 of Chamaelirium japonicum. Classification (NCBI taxonomy): domain Eukaryota; kingdom Viridiplantae; phylum Streptophyta; class Magnoliopsida; order Liliales; family Melanthiaceae; genus Chamaelirium; species Chamaelirium japonicum. The sequence goes on from OX393549.1 coordinate 88,867,843, forward strand.
CTACAAGGGTGTATGTAGTACTTTACATTAATGATATCCTACTGATTGAAAATAATATAGGAATATTGTTTACGGTAAATATTTGTAGTCATCACAATTCGATGTGAAAGACTCAAGTGAGGCAAGTTATGCTCTTGGAATCAAGGTAACTCGAGATAACCAGAGCAAGGTTCTCTTGCTATCACAGGCTATGCATAAAGATAAGATTCTAGCCAGATTCGGTTTACGAGGCTAGATATCTATTTGTGCAGCAATATTCATGGGTCGGTTTCAGTCGAACCCGGGTCCAGATCACTGGACTAAAGTGAAGGGTGTATTCAAAAGTCCTCATCAAGTGAGGATTGTGAGTTAGCTTGCACTTCACAGGCCCTGATATCGATTGGACACAAAGAGTCTGACTTTAGTGTCAGATGTATGTTCCAGAGAATCGATTTTAGAAATTGTTTCTATCTTGAGATTAGAAGCGGTAGTTGGTAGAGTGTGAATCAAGTGCATCATAGGCTCCACCACAAAGACTAAACATATTGTTGCATGCGAGCAAGGTAGTCTACCAGGTGGTATAGCTTAGGAAGTTCTTAAAGAACTTGGGACGCGTACCAGAGACTCAGTTATCTGTTGTTGCAAATAGAAGAGCGGTAAGCAAGGTCCAAGAAGACTAGGCACTACCGTGAGGGGAAACCCATCAAGTACAAACTCCATTTGATCTGATAGTTATAGGAGGAAATGCAAGTAGCGGTACTGAGGTGGAATCTACAGATAATATTTCCAATTCCTTTAGAGAATTCCTGCAAAGGCTTTTGAGCAGCATATAGAAGCTGCAAAGCTCAACATCGTTGTTTCTCGTTAGACCTAGTGGGAGATTGTTAGAATTGGTGAGGTCTACAGCTCCTAAAAACCTATAGTTTAGCTATGTATGGTTAATAGTATAGGATTGCATATTGGTACGTACCTTAGTACGTGTTCTGATTACAGAACAGAGAGCCATGGCTATATGGTAATCCACTTGAGTGGGAGACTTAAGGGACTGGTCCCATGTAACCTAAATGAGTTCGCAGCTCGGATTAGGGTTAATCGCCCTATCAGGATAAGCTGTTGGGATGACAGAGCATGAGTATCTCCACCACGGTCATTACCAGGCACAGTGTCTGTGGCCGAACGGAACCAATACGGTGCATAGATCGGTGAGCAGACACCGGTGCACTAAACCGTATTTCTGCTTAGGGTAAAACAGTCCTAAACCCTAAGGAACCATGTCCGGTGGACTAACCAGTTGTGTGGTGCTTTGGCGCACCAATGTGTGAGGATCCGGATACAGTGATTCAAAATCACGGTGTACTGGGTTACCCGGCTGGTGTTGCATCAATGTGTCACTCCTGCAGGCTATCCACACCCCTAACGGGAGGTGCGTTCCTTGGTCTGACCTACGTCGTATTAAATCCTGGCCAGGTGGTCATCAGTTGGACTGATGACGGATCCGGTTACTCGAAAGAGTAGCCGGAGGTATGATGTATGTGGTCAACCTGGAAGGAATCAAGTCATATGAGTACTCGAGTCTGACGGTATTCTCCACCGCTCGAGTTGCATCATGGCACCAGATGAAGGGACAGCGAATTTACCATACTAAGCGGAGAGCAGGGGTATGAGGGAGAACATAGTAAGTCCGGAGGAATTGGAGTGCAGCCTGCGTCGCACTTTGGGTGGCCACACAGGTTAACTCGAACTCAGAGGATCGATGGTACACTCGGGTAGTATGTCGATCGAGTCTAAGTTGGAAGCCATGAACCCTGGTCCCTGAAGGTTCCACCTTATTGACATTATGTACGGTTCTTATACCATCTTCTCGAAACACAGAACGTAGTTAGAGAAAGCGAGAAGTCCAAGCCTACGCTCTGTGAGTGCTTTGCACTAGTGCACGGTAGATGCGTACATATGTGTGTGCACTAAGAGGGAAAACCCTAGGTTAGTGCAGAGACGCATGTAGCATTTCCTTGTCATAAGTGGACTTTACCACATGGGTGCGATGCACCGGGACATATTGCGAGTTAACTTCACTAGGGGGACCCTACGGGAACCTCAGAGAATAGTGAAATCACTGGTGCACTTCACTTATGTGTGCCTTGCAAAGTCTCATACACGAGGAACGGCCAACTAGTGACATAAGGGCGTTTTGGTCATATCATGCACCACTATGCAGTAAGGGGGCCGGCCCTAAGTGTTGGAAGACTGGTCAAGGCCGACCCCATTGGTTTCAGGAGGTTATTGCCTCCAATGAAGGGGTCGATCATGAGGCACAGAAAATGGGCTGGTTTTGACCGTTTTCAAAACCAAGGAAATGTCTAAAGAAGAGATATATAGAGAGAGGTTTGAATTAGTTGAACCTTATCTGTACTAGCCTTATCCATAAGGATAAGGCAGCCCTATATAAGAGTAATGGGGGAGAAGGGGGGTCGATGATGAAAGCCCTAGGGGCCGGCCATGCCATGGGGAAACGCTAGCCGCCCCCTCTCCTCTGTTCTCTTCTCCTCTCTCGTTTCTCTCTCCCTCGCTTGCGTCATTAGATGGCGACTCGTCTTCCTCGTGTGGTGTTTCATAGAAGGAGAAGGCTCGTCGGATGGAGGCACTCAGAGATCCATCGACGAGGTGCCATGCATCGTGTGAGATCGGGTGAACTAGAAGGCATCTCTCGCAAGCTTTTGCTGTCCAGAATCTGCATAGAAAATCAGTGTTGTTTTTACAATTTCGGAAGCTACAGAAGTCCAAATGAGGTGCAACTTGCTGCAAAAGTTGCGTCTCGAAGTTGGCTACCTGTAGTCCAAATATCAGCCCAATCGGAGTTCAGAGAAGAAAGTTGTGGCTGTCGCACCAAAGCTATGTCAACAGATCCGAGCCCGTCTCCATCGACAAAGAAGAAATTTATCGCGGTGAAAGAATCCGCACGCAGGTATGATCTCTAACTTGTAGATCTAGCATAGATAAAACATACATGCATGCTAGAATGTTCTTTCACGTTAGATGGACGTTAGGGGTTCACGTAGTTGCCATGCTAGATTCATACATGCACGTGTAGATCGTTTCGATAAAATTTTTGATATGTAATGCACACCGCTCATGGTCTTCGGACCTTCACTTTGCTTCCGCTGCGGGCCTCTACCATGGAATTATTTCCAACAATCAATGCATAAATATATCATATTTATATCCCTAAACCTATGCTTTATTATCCTTTTTCATACCATTATCAATGCTCTTATGCATGTATATCTAACTTTTAGGAAATCGAGCCACTGTATGAAAAACAGTTTAAACGAATCAAATTAGAGAAGAAGCAAAGAGTAACCACTTTGAAAATAACTTTAGATCTTTGTTTAGATAAGTGAATGCCATAGAAAGATCAGGTTCGTTAAGAGCTTCAAAATGAGCACAAGAATGCCCAATTTTGATAACCGAGCGACATTATAGCCAAAACAAGTCTGCATCGCAAGGCTGAAACATAGCAGAAATTGCATGGCCGAACGATCGGCCCGAAGGCCGATCGATCAGACATGGATGGACAAAACAATGATGTATGGCTATTTGCTTTCCTATTTTGATAAGTTTTCATAGGGGAAATCCTAGGACTACCCTTTAATTAGGCGTACTAGGGCCATTATACAGTGCTTATTCAGAGGGAATTGGTCATAGCGTAATGCGTGGAAGGGAGTGTCTGCATGTAAGGACATAACTGTCACGATTCATGTGACTATAAATCTCTGTCTAAGTAAAGGAATACCTCTTAAAGTTGTGGTCCTAGTTTGTTTTTTCAAAATAAAGTATGTGCATACTAAGGTATTTTCAAACTTAGTCATTACCCACTAGCGTACGTGTTTTTTCCAAAATAAAATTTTGTTTTGTTTTTGGGTTTCGTTTGCCAAGTGGGAGACTATTGGGTTTTGGCTCAAGGACTTGGATTCAACCAGTCTAGTGGGTAAGTTGTGGGCTCAGAGGTATGTGGTTAATGCATCTTAAGTCGAACCCTAATTCTACAGGTGTCGAGATTACATCTAGTGCTTGAGAGGGTGTTTGTCCTAACTCCGATGCGATAGGGGTGCGCTACACCTTGCGCACTCCATTAGAAGACTTGAATATGTGCGAGACCTAAATTGGATAGAGCCTAAAGGGGAAAGGGGCTGCAGTGTACGGTGGGTGATTAATGGGGGTCGATCTTCTCTCCCTCGGCATGGTGCAACAGATTTTAAGGGGGGTGATCATTCCCCACCCTCCTCTATCCTACCCGATCGGGCCACCTTGCGTGTACACGAAAACCGAGAGAAGAGAGAGGGGATCACATGAGGAAATTGTAACCCCCCTCTTTCCTGTGCCCATCCGTCCACAACAAACCCGAGAGAGAGGGAGAAAAAGAGAGATCGCACAACTGTAAGACTCCCCTCTCTCCCTTTCGTCCCTTTCTTGACCGAGAGCAGACCGATAGTGAGAGAGGGATGCTGTAGGTGTAATCGCAGTCCTCCCTCTCCTCCTTTGATCCTCTTGGTCTACGGCTGAAGGAGAGAAAGATCCGGGTCGCCCCTCTTCCTCTTTCTCCTCTTTTTCATTCCCTTTTCGAGAGCAAAAGCAAGAGAGAGGACTGCAGTTCTCTCTCCCTCCTTTGGATCTCTTAGTCGGTTCAAGAAGGTAAAAAGAGAGAACTCTCCCCTTAGGTATCACTCCTCTGTTTAGATCGTATTAGAGAGAGGATCTATCGGCTTCACGATTCCTCTATCATCTTATCGATCTCTGAAAGGGTCTCCACGTGTGTTTGGTCGCCAAGAAGAACCGGAGTTGAAGGCATCCATCCGGGATCATCGGATCTCATCACTCGCTACCTATTCCTCCATCGCAATTACGATCTCACGAGAGAAAGACTCATCTGCATCAATTCAATCGCATATCATCATTATTCGGCAAGTTATGACTGGAGGTACACATTTCGATCCACTTCTTTTGCTTATTAGGTCTCTATGTTCATTTTAAAAGCTTATGGTTCTCGATAATTGCACGCTTCTGTGTAGAATATTTCTTACATAATCCCCCTCCTCCATCATCCCCACTGCCACCGAAGCCCTAACCCATACTAGAGCCGTCGGGGATGGCTACTTCTCCAGCGATGAGCCATCGCCGGCGGCTCTATAGGTTGGATTAGGGCTTTTCAATCAGGGGGGGGGGGGGGGGGGAGATGCATGGCTTTGAACGCGGGCTTCAACGAGTGCAGGTGGCGTCTCCGACAGTAATGGGGAAGCAGGAGGGGAAGTCATGGCAGCTCCAACGGTGGCATCTCCCACGGTGTGGAAGGGAAGGAAGGAAGGTTGACCTAATGGGAGGTCGGGCTGCAAACGAACCAAGCCGTTCGTGACCAGGTCGCAAACAAGCTCGACAAAAGCTTATTCAAGTTCGTTCGGTTACTAGACAAGCAAAGCCCAAGTCTATAGTTTAGGCTCGTTTAATAAACAAGCTAATTAGGCTCTAGTAGACCAATGCTCAGCTCGGTTGGGCTCACAAACATGCTTGTCTAAAGCTTGTGAGTAAGCTCATGAGTAAGCTTGTAAATAGGCTCATAAATTGCTTGAATAGACTTCACATATATAGTCTATGCTTTTGACTGATATTGCAGTTTAGGAACTAGCTCGATCGATAAGGGACCATTCGATCAATAATTGAGCGAAGCCTAGCCTAAAGTTTAGGCTTGTTCAATAAACGAGTCAAGCTTAGGTAGACTAAAGCTTGGCTCAGCTTGGTTCGATTGTTAAACAATGCCAAGCCAGAGTATAAAGTTTAGGCTCGTTTAATAAACAAACAAGCTCAAACAGGCCAAAGCCCGGCTCGGTTCTTTTGCAGCCCTAGACTTTGGAGTTTTTTTTTTTTTTCTTGGGGGGAGGGGGGGATTCAATTTTTGAGATGAAACGGAGTATGGGAAAGTATTTTTGGGGTATGAGTGAATTTTCCCATAATCCTATGGAATGTGTGGGCAGTCCCTAACAAACAAATAGTTTGAGCTAAATGAATTTGAAATGCTATGGACAAAAATGCACTCCACAACATTTCAAATTTTATTCTGCATGCCACTGAATTAGCGAACGCTCGAACCACGGAACCACTGCTCGTCGCCACTGCTGAACTGAACCTAAACCACCGAATCACTGCTCGCCACCGTCGAACCGAACCTAAACCTAACCCTAAACTCAAGATCTATGGGCCATGGGTGAACCCTTAGCCTAGGATTTTTTTTTTTAGAAAGGTTAGGATTTCTTAACTTGTGACCGAATGATTGCGGTTTCTTGTTGTCGCTGCTTGTTTCCGCCTCTGCCCCAACGGCAATGAGTAGCTACAACTCGTCGGGGTCGAGATCGCTGCTCTCACCGCCGTGGCTCACGTGCTTAAGAGAGATGGGAGAAGAAGAGACGGGGTTCATTTTTTGTTTCTAAAACAATTCAAATATTTATTGTTAATTGAAAGTTTTAGATATCCAGCACATGCAAAATTTGTTTTGTGGAGGACTCATCACCAATTAACACAAAATATAATTTCACATAATATATTCCTTGATAATAGTAAAACTATAAAAGCATCCCGGCTGGATCAGGTCGCCACGGAGCGCTCGCGTCAGCGCCGCGTCGTGCTCTCGCACGCGCCCACAGAAGACGCGGGATTCGAGACGGGATGGTTGCCGGGGCCCACCCAGCTGGCCTGGCTCCAGTTTGCTCGTTCGGCTCCCCCCGCCCTAAAGTGGGGCCCGCGTGATGCCGAGAATTATGGCCGAAAGCTAACACGTGTTCGCTCCAGATGGCCCCATTGCATACCTGCAATGGTTTCCGTTCCCCCGCGGTTGACAGCGACTGGCCGTCACCATCAAGCGGTCATCCGTACCGTGATGCATCGAAAGACCCCAAGCCCCTGACGTGTCGCCTTCTGTTTGTCCTCTTCTTGTGAATTTCGGATTAGGTTTGGCTACGGTTGTTAAACAGGCCGGGCCGGGTTGGGGCTAATATATTCTGGCCTGACCTGCTCGGCCGGGCCTCGGGACGAGGGTCTGAACAAGGTTCAAGCCTGGTTTTTTGGGTTGGGTTTCGAATAAAACAGTAGGTTGTATAATACTAGTGAATGTTCGTGCCAATTGGTATGAAGTGGGTGCTTTTAGCGTGACCACCCCCTCTACAAAACCAAGAGAGAGATTTGGGTTGGCCATGGGGGGATGATGCGCTTAGAGCGAGAAAGAGAGATATATAGGTGGGTTAGATCGATCGGCCTGAAGGATATGAGGATCATGATGTGTTTGATCCGTACGATTAGATCGGATGGATAAATTGTCTCTACGCGATTTTAAAAATGGCAATGTTATCAAATAATCTGAAAAATCTTAACATGTTATATAGACTAGTGCATGCCCATGCTTGTCGGCATTGCAGCGGGCTACCTTCGGTGGCAACACACATGTTGGCACTGCAGCGAGCCGCCAAAACACTCCCCAGGCTTCACCACCACCATCCACACCGTCGTATTCGGCGGCAACGAAAAAAATTTCAAGTAAGAAAACGATGCATACCGATCATCTTGTCCTTCATCTTTTCGCACTTCTCTGCTCCTCTCCCGACTTTCGCAGCCCCCCTTATCTTCAACGTAGCCGTCTAATTCTCTAGCCATCTGATTCTCTAGCCTTTGTAGTGTATTTTCTTTAACAAAAAAAAAAAAAACAAACAAATGCTCATCTCTTTGCTTTGCCAATAGATCAGACCTTGTGGGGCTTGCTATACACAGCTGGGTCGGGCGTCACTTGTTCCTCAACTGGCCATGACTCGTCGTTGGATTTTGGGATCAACTAATTTCGTCACTTTAGAAGAGAACCAACTTAGCCAAGTCACATGTTGAGTCCGTTCGAGCCCTTGGCTCAATCTATAGCATCTGTAAGGCTCTTTTGGGCTCTAACTCAGAATGTGACTTGGCTGGCCACACGTAACCCCCAAGTAGGTCATGACACGGGTTAAATCAAAAAGAAAGAGAGTGAAAAGGAAAGAGAGAGACGGAGAGAGAAAGAGAGAAAAAGAAAGAGAGAAAGAGAGAGACGGGGAGAGAGAGAGTGAAACGAAAAGAGAGAGAGAGAGAGAGAGAGAGAGAGAGAGAGAGAGAGAGAGAGAGAGAGAGAGAGAGAGAGAGAGAGAGAGAGGAAAAGACAGGGATAGAGAGAGAGAGAGACGGAGAGAGAGTGAAACGAAAAGAGAGAGAGAGAGAGAGGAGTGAGTGAAATGGGGAGATAGAGAAAGCTAGAGAGGGAGTGCATGATTTTGAAAGAGAAAAAGATTGAAAAAAGAGAGAGAAAATCGCAGAAGAGAGAGTAGGACGAGGAGCTAGTCTCTGCATATATAGCTGCGGATGGGTTTGAGGGATTGGGATGGCTGTGATAAGTTTCTAGAGAAAGAATCGAGCGGATAGGGAAAGAGAGAGAGAAGTTTGGTTAGAGAGAGAAAAATAGGAGAGGAGAGAGAGAGAGAGAGAGAGAGAGAGAGAAAGAGAGAAAGAGAGAGAGAGAGAGGAAATGAGAGATGAAAGGAGAGAGGCGTTTATTTTTAGCTAATTAGCTTGTCCTAGTCAGCTTTTGGTTCCGTTTTGTCCTAGTCAGCACAAAACCGTCGTGCCATGTTATATAGACTACTGCATGCTTGTTCCTATCGGCACTTTAGCGGGCCGCCTACAGCGGCAACACATCTGTCGGCACTACTGCTGGCCGCCTTCGGCGGCAACACACTTGAACGCCTTCGGCAACAAAACACTTTCGACAAAAACACCAGCATTCATAGGGACACCAATTTCCTCATCCGTGCCGATTGGCACAAAGTGGGCGCCTTCGGCGCGACCAACTCCCCTTCCCTCTATAATCGCTCGATCACAGCCGTCTCTATTTAAACGGATTCCTTGAGACCGACCCGATGGTTTGGGATGGCCGAAATTTCAGCATGCAGGTTTATAGCCGTTGATGCAAACAACGATCACGGGATTAACGGTCATGTTTAGTGTAGTTTAAATGGGCCTCGAGATTTTAGGGGTTTAATTCAATTTAAATGGGTCGGGATTTAAAACCAAGGGGATGAAGTTGGTTGACGGGGAAATAGAGTTCATGCGTTGATTTTTGAACGAATGGTTAGATCTATTCGGTTCATTTTTGTCTAGTCAACTTCCGTTTTGTCTGGTCAGCACAAAATCGTCATGCCATGTTATATAGATTATAAAAATCTACAAAATATTTGGCAAGCTTTGAACACCAAGTGCTCTACCCTTGTACACTTGTACTCTCTAAGCCTTTATGTTTAATATATTAAAAAAATATAATAAAAGCACGGCTTTCTTATCAGGCTATCAAGCCGGGCTTTTGGGCTTCTTTTTTGTGCTGGGATTCATGTTCGGGGTGGCAACCCGATCCTAGCCCGTGGCCTGTTCAGACCGGGCAGTTGATCGAGTTGACCTGATTTCGACTGTTGACTATTAAGCCGGGTTTGAGCTAGGTTCAAGCCGACGATCTATTTTCACACCCGCTAGGTTCTATCCAATTGTGCTGTTGTAGGCTTGTAGCGGTCACAACTAGGGCTGTTAATGGGCTCGGGCCAGTCCGAAGCCCACTAGACCGGGTCTAATTTGGGTCTACTTTGGACAGAGTTAGCTTGGGCTTTGGGCCAGGCTGGGCTTAAACATTTTGGCCTGATTGTGTTATGGGCCAGATATGGACAACCACTAACCTGACCCGAAACCCGAACCGAAGCCCGAAATATTTTATTTTTGTTTTTTATATACAATGAATACATAATTTAAAAGTGCTCACGTTACAAATATCAATGCCTCGGATATTAGTAAGGGTGGCAATGGGTCGGGTTTGGGTCGGGTTGAGACATGGGTATAAGGGCAAAACACCCAACCCGAACCCAACCGGTTTAATAAACGGGTCAAAAACTTAAACCCAAATCCGACCCGCCTAATAAACGGGTTGACCCAACCCAACCCGTTTTACCTGTTTACTAAACGGGTCGGCTCGGGTTGGATCAACAGAACCCATGTAAACTTGCCGGGTTGGGTCAAGACAAGTCGGATTGGGTCGGGTTGCTTCGGGTTGGCTCGGGTCGGTTGACACGACCCATTTGTTAAACGGGTCAAGTCGGGTCAATCGGGTTATAAGTACAAACCCGAACCCGACCCATTAAATAAACGGGTCAATCGGGTTGACCCGTTTATGACCCGAACCCGTTTAGGCCAAACCCAAACCCGCTAACTTCGGGTTGGGTTCGGGTCGGGTTGGCGGGTTGGGTCAAGGATTGCCACCCCTAGATATTAGGAGCATTATTTCACATATATCTTTTCAATGTATATCATAATCAATGCTATTTTCTGCTTTTATTTTATTGTGTGATAAAGATAAAGAAAAAATATTTATGTATATACCGCGTTAGAAATATGGGTTTAATCTGGGCCGGGTTTGGACCAAGCCCGAAAATTTTAATTTGTGTTTGGGCCAGGTATGGGCACACACTTATAAGTTTGGGCCGGGTGTGGGCATGGGGGGGCGGCCCGACCCGAACCCGGCCCATTAATAGCCCTAGTCAAAACATGTTCTTTATATGGGTAGGATTTTTTTTTTTGTGGGGGTAGGATCGATCATACATGTTGAAAAATACTATTTTACTCGATATGTATAACCTGAAAGGTCAACTAGAATATTGCAAGCACCTTCTTCAGGCCTTTCCATATGTCCGGATATCACACATCTATCGAGAAGGCAATTCTGTGGCAAATTGGCTCGCGGGGTATGCTCGGACTTCCAGGGCCTCTCGGTTTTGGCAATTAGGTTATCCATCAGAACTGGTGCAGTGGGCGCAATGAGATTTTAGTCCTTTTTGTTACATACGATGGGTGTATAAACATTGATGTAATCCTTCTGACATATTAGTGTAATCAGTTTACAAAAAAAAAAAAAAAGTGGCATCCCTTTTCAAAAACCAATAGCGTGTCATCGAATCACAATGTCTCTTTACCTGACATTTGGGCCTAAATGCACGTATCATTCTGGTTGAGCATTCGGGCTAAGCGTTTCGGGTTGAATAACATTATAGTAACATGTTAGTTTACTAAAGCCCCCATTTTGTTGGGTTATCCGTCTCCCACATCTAGGGCTACAACGGGCGGGTTGAGGATCAACCCAAATACTAGAACCCTCAATCGTAACCCAACTCAGCCTAACCTCTAACCCGAGATGCCCAGCCCATGTCCAACCCTAGCAGAAATTTACAAGCTTGGGTTGGACTTGGGTTAGCCCAAGTTGGTAGGACAGATTGGCTTGTGAGGGTTCAGGTATACTTATTTTCAATCATATTTTAAATTTTTGACATTTGAGGATTAAAAAATGAAAAGAACGTATAGTTGCTAACACAATTATACAACTTTTTGTGTATTTCTATCCATAAAATTTACTAGATTAGTAAATAATATCCTTATTTGATAAGCAGTAAGCAAATGATTAGGGAAATTTTATTCACCACATAAATCTGTAATTAGCCCCCATTTCCAACAAACTTGAACACACCCATTTTTTTTTTTTCATACCCCATTCCTATCCCAAAAATACCCTTCCCCCTTACACCTCACCTTCAAACACATACCCTCTTAAATATACCCCAATTATATGCACTCTTGAATACACCCCACTCTTAAATAAACCCTATGCAGTTGGCTAGTACTTGAAGGCACAAGTAGGGCTGCAACTTGGGCGGGCCAACCTGAACCCAACCCAAGTCCAACCCGAACCCAACCCAAATTTGGGTGGGCTAACCCGAACCCAACCCGAGCCCAACCCGAATTATTTCTCCTCTACCATATTGAAGCTGATCAACCCACTCTGCACAACCCGATCAACCCGGCCAACCCGACGGGTTGGGCTTGGGCTAAGGAGGTTCAAAAAGACCTTGGGCTGGGTTGGGTTGGGTTGGGTTGGGTTGGGGGTACAAAAGACATTGAGTTAGGGGTTTGGGGTACAAAGAAAAGGGCATTGTTGGTATTAAAGGGTTGTTGAGTAAGTTATTGAGAAAGAATAGGGAGGCGGGGGCTAATTACAGATTTTTGGGGTATGAATAAAATTTCCCAATAAATAAGGGTAAACTATACTTTACCCCCCTAAAGTTTAGCTCAAAAACACTCAACTCCCCTATAGTCTATGTTACGATTCTTGTTCTCTCTCAAAACCGTTGATGAGAGGGAGGGGGCAACGGTATATGAAGACGTGGAACTCCCACTTCTTTATCGATGTGGGACTATTCTCAACACCCGCCCACACACAGAGCACCTCCCGATCAGAGGGAGAGAGAATATCTCAATCGGGGACCACATAGAGGGGAGACAGGGGGGGCCTAGCTCTGATATCATGTTACAATTCCTGTGCCCCCTCAAAACCGATGATGAGAGGGAGGGAGCAACAATATATAAAGACGTGGAACTCCCACCCGTTTACCGATGTGGGACTATTCTAAACATCCACTCATACGCAGAGCGTCACTCGATTGGAGGGAGAAAGATAATCTCGACCGGAGGAAAAAAGAGAGTGCAACAGGACCACATAGAGGAGAGACGGGTAGCTCTGATACCAACCATGTTACGATTCCCGTGCCCTCTCAAAATCGATGATGAGAGGGAGAGGGCAACGGTATATGAAGACGTGAGACTCCCACTTCTTCATCGATGTGGGACTATTCTCAAGAGTTTAAAAACTATATTTTGCCCCCTACAATTCATTTTTGATCTGATAAAAATTACCAAACGTGGAAATTAAGTAGTTGTCAAAAGGAGGTATTCTGCTAACATTTCAAACGTCAGGGAGTGATTTGGAACAAAATAAGTAGCTCAAACTTTATTGAGGTAGACATCAAGGGGGCAAACTGTAATTTACCCAATAAATAATACAACCCCTCAACATACGAGTATTGGTTTCCAACAAAAAAAAAAAAACATCAGTGCCGCGGATGCATGTGATTGTTACCTATATATTACAGACTCACAAACATATATGAGTATTTGGGTTTGGGTTAGGCCAGGTTGTCCGACCCCTCAACCTAAGCCTAATTCGAATTCAACTCGGATTGTATCTTTTCAACCCTGACCCAATCCAATCTTCAAATACATCAACTCAAACCAGTCCAAAACTCGGATTAGGTTGGGTCTAACCAGCCCAATTATCCGTCTCCTCTTCCTTATTCCTCCTCCTCCTTTCCTTCTTCCTCCTTCACCTGAGGAGGAAGAAGAAAAAAAAAGAAGAAGAAAGGAGGAGGTGGACCGGCGGCAACAGAGGAGAATCAGGAGATGGTCGGTTGCATGTGACTAGTGACGACGGAGATGACGGTGGGGTGAATGGGACAGCCGGTACTGGCGGCAGATGCCCATATCAAAATGCTTATAAGGCCTCGAGGATGTCATTTATTTTTTTTAAGTTTTGGGCCCTAGTACTTTTGTGGGTGCAAATAGCAATATTCTTCCAACACGGTTGCATTGTTTGTATAAGACCTGGATCATTGTCAAATTTGGCTAAACACAAGGGCTCAACCTACACTTTGCTTGTCCACGCTAGGGCTGCAACTCGGGAGGATTTGGTGGGTTGAGAGGTCAACCCTAGCCCAATTTATGATGTTGTATCTTTAACCCAAGCCCAACCCAACCCAACCCGAAGTCGAGTCGGAGTTGGGTTGCCCAAGCCCACTCCAAGCTCAACATGGATGACTCGGGTTAAGCTCGGATTGCCCGAGCTTGTATGATAGTCGGGTTGGGAGGTCAAGTTAGGCCGGACTGGGACGCAAACTACATGCAGATCATGATCATTTTGTATGTTGTTATGCTGTAGGTGTACTAGAATGTATGATATATATAAATATATGTTGGGTTTCGGGTTGGATTGGCTTACCTATGCCTGTACCCAGGTCCAATCCAAATTCAGATCTGGTTGTGTTTTTGAACTCAAGTCCGTTCCAAATTAGCAATCCAGGTCCGATAATATCCGGTTGGGTTCGGGTTGGCCCGCTCAGGTTGAAGCCCTAGTCCATGCATTACGCAGTATATAGTCTAACTGGTATTAATCCCATGTAATAAATCCCGTGCATACAACATTGTTCTTTTTTAGAATCCCTCTAACGAGATTGGGGGTGGGGGTGGGGGTGGGGGGGGGGGGGGGGGGGGGGGGCGTTTGGTCTAGACCCCTACTAGTTTATTAAAGTAAAAAAAAAAATTATAGCCAATTCCTAAGAGGCACCGATACCCGAGGTGTAACCACATCCAACATGGTCTAACAAAATCGCCCTGCACTACAAAAAAGAAAAAATAAAAAAACCCCTACATCCTAAGACTTTGAAGTCCTCGATCTTTCCAATCCAAGGATATGTGCTAGGAAAGATCCGTGCCTTTCCCCTCGATGTTGAAGCTGATATCTAAAGCTATATAAAGAATGGTGTTGTCCTCCAGCAGATTGAGGGGTAGGCTCAGATCCTCCCTATCAAGATTAGACAATTGATCATGAAGGTCCTACATGAGAGGGATCAGCCTTCCAAAGCCCGAATGTGTAGTACCCTCGACAAAAGTCGAGTATGTTGGTTGACTGGCCGAGTAGGCCGTGGTGGTCAGTGGTGCATGTCAGATTCAAGGGCTCTAGATTTGGCTCGAAGCGAAATCCTGGCTTCAATAGAGTCCGACCCCCGATTAGTTAGTAATCGAAGGACCTTAGGTGAAAGGTATCTATTACTTGTCATTTTCGCCCCACCGATCTGTTGTCAGGGACCTTAGACACATTACCCTAAAAAATTTGAAAAATTTTATTCATACCCCAAAAATCTGTAATTAGCCTCTATTTCCAACAAACTTAAACACACCCCGTTTTTTTTTATTATACCCCATTCCTATCACAAAAATACCCTCCCCTCTTACAACCCACCTTAAATATACTCCAGTTAAATGGCCCGCCCCATCTTGATCATACCCAATTCCTCTCCGGTGTTGCAGCCCCATGAGTATAGGAATGTGGGGAGGGTTATTTTGATCATCTGCTATTCATTGATGGCTTGATAAGGAGAGAGAGAGAGAGAGAGAGAGAGAGAGAGAGAGAGAGAGAGAGAGAGAGAGAGAGAGAGAGAGAGAGAGAGAGAGAGAGTTGTCCCTCTTCTTTCTCCATTGCTAAAGGGGTTCTTGTATGAAGGAATCCGATCAGGAAAAATGGGATCTTCAAGCTCTATTGCTGTCTATGGAGGAATCCGATCGGGGGGAAGTAAGATCTTCAAGTCATGTTGTCGATGTCGCTGCCAATGATGCCACAATCATGTTGTTGCCACCGCTAGCTCAATTCCTTTCCAATTGTAGTCGATGCCCAAAAGGTTTTGTTTTAGGTTTTAGTTAGATGAGGGTATAAATGACATTTAAAATTTTTGAGTAGGTTATTATGAAATGGGTGAAAAATGAGGGTTAGTTACAGATTTTTGTGGAGTAAAATTTCCCAAAATTTATCCTTACCATTACCCGTTGACTGCATCCATACCTCAAGACTTGGGGATTACTATTAGTTTAGAGCTGATCCGATTTCCCTAAACAACTGCTTTGATGGTGTAACCCAACCAAATATTTGTCTAGAGAAACAATGAAGGTTATAAACTTGGGCCTTTTTCTGCTTTAAGGGTTTGGTTGGAGGGAGTTGGAACCCGCGTGTTCCAACTTCTGCGTGTTTTTCTAAAGCGGCTGTTTGGTTCCGTGCAGAGGTGGACAACCAGATAAGTTTCAACTCCTCCATGGATTTTGATTGTATAGAAAACATGTAAATTTGTACCCCACGGTTTTCAAGTGGAGTTCCAACTCATTCCGTTTGTACCCCTTGGAACACGCCCGTTCCAACTCTCTTCAACCAAACAGACCCTAAGGTTGGTTGCCTCTTTACGGATTTTTAATTGGAGGATTTGCCTTTTTTGCCCCTTCCTTCTAACAGTAGCAACCTAAAATCATCGAGGTGGGCCGGTGGCTTCTAGTGGGTCGGGCTTCACTCTTGGAGAAATTAGTCCGAATCTGAAGTGGGTCATAAAAGGTTTCGGGGCACCCGCCGATCTCAAAAAACAAAAAATTTAAAATTAATCACAATGATGGCTCATTCTCCTCGATGTAAAGATGCTTGTATGATTGATCTCTGAATGTTTTATGTAAGGACCAGGCCCAAGTGTGAGCCCGTATTCAAGGTCAGGTCATGGGCCAGGCCTGGGCCTGAGAAGCTTTAATCAGGAATTTATTTCAATGGAGTTTTTTTTTTTTGAAGGAATACTTCAAAGGAGTTGATTGGCATCAGTCAAGCTTGTTGCTGCATTTCACCTTATTATATATATTAGTGCATGTTTGTGCCTGTCGGTACTGCAGCGGGCCGTACAGGCTGCAACACACCTGGCACAAAGCGGGAGCCTTCGGCGCGACCAACCAACCACCATCTCCCCTACCCCTGGAGAAAGAGAGAGAGAGAGAGAGAGAGAGAGAGAGAGAGAGAGAGAGAGAGAGAGAGAGAGAGAGAGAGAGAGAGAGAGAGAGAGAGAGAGAGAGAGAGAGAGAGAGAGAGGGTGGGGGGGGGCAAGAGAGCAGAGCCGTCTCAATACAAACTGAGGCCTAAGGCGAAAAGTCTAAATAAGGCCTTTTTATATTATTTTTTTCATAATGGGCCGGACCTAAATGGTGGGTATGGCGAATGTGGGATGAGAGGCTGTCGGCCATTAGCTAGGTCACCAACTCGTCAGGCCGTTTTGGTAGCCATTTAGCGTGGGCACAAACACAGACATGCAGAGAGAGAGAGAGAGAGAGAGAGAGAGAGAGAGAGAGAGAGAGAGAGAGAGAGAGAGACGTTTAACTAATTGTGTCATGTCTAGTTTCGAGTCATGTCCAAAACCCCTAGACCCGGACCCGACCTGTTTAACTAATCGTGTCTAGACCCTAAACCCGTACCCGACCCGCTTATAAACGGGTAGACCCGATAAAACCCGTTTACTACACAGGTCTATTCAGTTGACCTGATCCGACCCAATCCGACACGACCCAACCTGACCCGATAAGACCCGCTGGTACTATATACTATAGTTTCGGATTGGGGGTAGACCCGACCCTACCCAACCCGACACGATCCATTGAATTTTAAACGGGTCTACCATATCCAGACCCTAAACCCAGGCCCGACCTGTTTATTAAACGGGTCTGTTGTGACAACCCGAACCCATTTAACCTAGACCCAGACTCGTTAACTTCGTGTCGGGTCGTATCGGGTCTGCCGTGTCGGGTCCAAAATTGCCAGCCCTAGCCTTAGGCGGGCTGCCTATAGCTGCCTCACTATTGGGTCGGGCCAGGAAGAGAGAGATAGAGATCGTGTGGAAGAGAGAGATAGAGAGATATTGTAGGGAAGAGAGAGAGGGAGAGTTAGAGAGATGGTGCGAGAGAGAGAGAAGGGGAGGGAGGGAGGGAGAGAGAGAGCCGGGGAGAGAGAGAGATACAGATAGAGAGAGATTGTGGGGAAGAGAGAGAGATGTTGGTAAAATCCTATTGTAGAGGCTCGCAACGGAAGCAATTAAGTGGTCGAAAGACCGTTCATGGTGCACGTTACACGATTAAAACTTTCATTGAAACTAATCTACATGTGCATGTATTAGTATGCACGTGATTCGAACATCCTAACGGCAATCTAGCGTTATGAATATCTAGCTTGCATGCAATTCATAGAACTTGCTAGATCTATGTGTTAAATATTTGCATACCTTCGTGCGGATCTTTTAACCGCGGAGAATTATTTTCTTTGTCGTTGGAGACGGAAGATCACCCACGAAGAAGCCAATGGTATGCGAGAAGACGATGCCTTCTTATTCACCCGATCTCACACGATGCACAGAACATTGTTCTCGGATCTTTGAGTGCCTTCGAAGAACGACCATTCTCCTTCTACGAAACTCCAAGTGAGGAAGACGAAGTCGCAAGCGAGAAAGACTAAAGAGATGAGAGAGAGAACTAGAGAGGGAGGTTCAGGTATGGCTAGCAATGGTGGCCGGCCCGCCCTCCCCCTTTGCTCTTTTATAAGGCCGCCCTATCCCCTTTGGATTAGGATCCAAAGTGGACATGATTGACTCCTTAAAGATCTCCCTATATTTCTCCTTTATCTTTATCTTTTCTCCACTTTTAGAGCTTGATTTGACCAATTCAAATCCTCCCCTTTATCCCTATGGCCGACCCTATTATTGGGGGATTCTCATCCCTAAAATATAGGGGTCGGCCTTGACTAGGTCTCCCACACCTAGGGCCGGCCACTAGTAGTGCACAGGGGCGTGTGATTTTACCAAAACGCCCTTATACCACTAAATGACAATTTCTAGTATGCAAGACTTAGCAACTCATATTTAAGGGAACATCACTAGTGACTTCACTATTCACTGAGGTTCCCGGAGGGTTCCCCTAATAAAGTCACCTAGTCAACTCGCAACATGTTCCGGTGCATCGCACCCATGTAGCGAAGTTCATTTATGGCAATGGATAACTACATATGCCTCTGTACTAGTCTAGGGTTTCCCCAAAGTACTCGCACGTAGTTACGCATCTACCGTGCACTAGTGCAAAGCACACACGAAGCGTTAATATAGACTTCTTGCTTCCTCTCACTGCTAACTGTGTTCCGAGGAGATGATTCAAGAACTGTACATAATGTGGATAAGGTGGAACCATTAGGGATCAGGGTTCATGTCTTCTAACTTGAACTCGATCGACACACTACCCGAGTGTACTATCGATCCTCTGAACTCAAGTTAACCAGTGTAGCCACCCAGAGTGCGACACAGACTACACTCCAATTCACCCAGAGTTACTATGTTCTCCCGCATACCCCTGCTCTCCGCTTAGTAGTGGTAAACTCGTTGTCCCTCGACTTGGTGCCATGATACAATTCGAGCGATGGAGAACATTGTCAGACTCGAATGCTCATATAACTTGGTTCTTTACAGGTTGACCTATACATCATACCACTGATTAATCCATCGAGTAATCAAACCCGGTCAATAGTCCAATTGATGACTACCAGGCCTGGATTTGGTACAATATAAGTCAAACCAAGGAACACACCTTCCGTTAGGGGTGTAGATAGTCTGTAGGAGTGTCACGCTGATGCAACGCCATCGGGGAGCACGTAACTGGATCCTCATACATTGGTGCGCCAAAGCACCACATAACTGGTTAGTCCATCAGATGTGATTTCTCAGGGTTTAGGATCGTTTTATCCTACGCAGAAACACGGCTTAGTGTACTAGTGTCTGCTCACTGATCTGTACACCGTGTTTGTTCTATTCGACCATAGACGCTGTGCCTGGTGATGACCATGGTGAAGACTCCCCAGGCACTGTCATCCCCAACAGCTTATCATGATGAGGCGACCAACCTGATTATAGTTGCGAACTGATTTAGGTTATATGGGACCAATCAACTTAGTCTTCTACTTAGTGGACTACCATGTAACAATGGCGCTCTGTCCTCAAAAGAACACGTAACTATATTACGTACCAACATGCGTCTCATATAATAACTATCAACCTTTATTATTAGATCAAAACATAGAGTTTTACAAGCTTAGAACACATCAATTTTAACAATCTTCCACTTGGTCTAGCGAAGCAAAACAGTTTTGACTCCCATCGCATCCACATATAGCTCAAATGGCTTGGTAGGTATTGCCTTGGTAAAAGGATCAGCAACATTATCTGCAGATGCAATCTGTGTCACCGCTACTCGCAGCTTTTGAAACTATCGAATCAAGTGGAATTTGCGCTCAATGTGTTTCCCCTTCAAGTGGTGCCTTGGCTCCTTGGCATGTGCTACCGCCCCACTATTGTCGCAATAAAGCACAACAGGTAACTGGGCTTCTAGTACACACCCCAAGTCCATAAGAAATTTCTTGAGCCATACCACCTCTTTGGCTGCCTCGCATGCTGTAACGTACTTAACCGCTGTGGTAGAGTCCGCAATGTATTTCTGCTTTACACTCTGTCAACTAATCGCTGCTCCTCCTAATATGAACACAAATCCCTATATTGATTTTTTAGATTCCAAATCTGACATAAAGTCAGAATCTGTATATCCAATCGGTGTTAGTTCCTGTGCAATATAGACCAACTCATAGTCCCTTATTCTACGAAGGTACTTGAGTATACACTAGTGATCTGGACCCGGATTCGATTGAAACTTATCCATAATGCCTACTGCAAAATAGATATCTGGCCTTATACAATGCATAGCATACATTAGGCTACCTACTACCGAAGCATAAGGTACCTTCTGTATTTTTGCTATCTTCTCAGGTGTTTAGAACCTTGATCCTTGGACAGTTGTACGTCATGTCTAAATGGCACAAAACCCTTCTTAGAGTTTTGCATATCAAACCTAGCCATAACATTATCTATATACGCAGCCTGTGACAGTGAGAGAATCATGTTTTGGCGATCTCGTGTTATCTTGATCCCCAAAACATAACTCACTTCATCTAGGTCTTTTATATCGAACTGTGTTGACAACCAGACCTTTACCGTTGATAATATTCCAATATTATACCCAATGAGCAGAATATCGTGTACGTAAAGTATCAGATATACCACTGTAGTTTTGTCACTCCTTTTGTATACACATGGTTCATCCTTGTTTTGAGTAAATCAATATGACTAGATTGCCTGATCAAAACGGATATTCCAACTTTTAGATGCTTATTTTAGTCCATAAATAGACTTCTGTAACTTACAAACTAGATGCTTCTGACCCTCTGACTCAAAACTGGTGGCTGCATTATATATGTCTTCATCCAAATCCTCGTTGAGAAATGCTGTCTTGACATCCATTTGCCAGATCTCCCAGTTGTAATGGGTCGTAATGGATAGAAGGATCCGAATAGACTTAATCATCACTACTAGCGAGAAGGCCTCGTCAAAGTCGATTCCTTCTCTTTGGTATAACCCTTGGCAACTAATCTAACTTTATAAGTCTCAATAGAACCATCGGATTCTCTCTTTTTTTTTATACTCCCATTTATATCCAATAGGTTTAATAAGGTTTCTCCATAGTATCTGTCAGAAGCTCTGATGCTTCTCCCACTGTAACAAGGTGGTGGTTGTGTTACAGGATAACTAGGTGCTACAGTGTCTGATATACTAGTGTCTGTAATGTCAACTCCCACTATGCTTTCGGATACGCTCTCTCTACTAGTACCCAGTAGTTCATCCAGAACCACTTTACTAGCAGGCTTATGGTCTATAATATAATCCTATTCTAGGAAAATGGTATTCATAGAAACGATTACCTTATTTTCCTCAGGATCATAAAATAGTCCACCTTTAGTCTTCTTGGGATACCCTACAAACAGATATGCTTTGGACTTTAGCTACATCTTATCCCTCTTATCTTTTCGCACATGTGCGGGACATCCCCACATTCTGAAATGCTATAGTGTTGGCTTTCGCCTTAACCATAGTTCTCTAGGGGTCTGAGGCACTGACTTAGATGGAACATGGTTCATAATATATGCTGCTGTCTATAAGGCATATCCCCGAAAGGTTATTGGTAAACAGGCGTAACTTATCATACTGCGAACATGTCTAACAATGTTTGATTCATTCTCTCAGAAACTCCATTCTGTTGTGGGGTTCCTGGAGCAGTTAACTGGGATTTAATCCCACGCTCCACCAAATATCCAAGGAACTCGTCAGACAGGTACTCGCCACCTCGATCAGATCAAAAACGTTTGTCTGTCTGTTTTTCTACTTCAGCCTTGAACTCTTTGAACATGTCAAAGGATTCTGGCTTTCGATGCATCAGGGAAATATAACCATATCTTGAGTAATCATGAAAAATAATGAAATACTCATGGCCTCTTATCACATTGACCCCCATGGATCCACAGACATCTGAATGGATTAACTCCAATACCTCAGTGACTCTTACTCTCTTGCCTTTAAAGGTCCTATTGGTCATCTTGCCTTCCATACAGGATTCACAGGTGGGAAGAATCTCCGTATGATCTGTTACTAGAAGCCTGACCTTCACCATTCTATGGATCATGTCCATGCCAATATGCCTAAGTCGTATGTACCGCAATTGGGTTAAATTTTCCGAAGGTTTCTTACGCTTAAATAAATTAACATTAAATACTAAAGTTATAGTATTATCTCTTTCAAAATTAGGACTGACAACATAGAGATTATTCTGTGCCATTTCTCTTATTATAAAAGTTCCATTCAGTTTAAACAATACACCAAAAGCATCAAAATAAACCGAATAACCTTTATTAACTAAAGAAGAAACCGAAATCAAATTATATTTCAAGGATGGAGCATAAAAAATATCTCTAAGAGTCAAAGTCTTATTATTCAAAAAACTAAGAATAATATCTCTAATAGCTTCAGCAGCAGCCGTGGCTTCAGTTCTCATGCTCAAGGTTACCTCTCCATCAAGCAACCTTCTACTTTCCCGAAACCCCTGAAGAGAGTTACAAGGTATGGTTAGTGGATCCAGAATCCACAATCCAACTAGCAAAAGAACTATTACTTGAAAGAAATAATTCAACAATGAAAAGTTATAGATTACCTTCTCCGGAATTCTAAGGCTTCTTATAGTCCTTCTCCAATGTCCCTTCTCACCATATCGGAATCACTTGGTGCCCGGCTTCTTTGAGTCACTGGATCCAGATGCCCCGCAGAGATCTGCATAGGTGCTGACTTAAGTTTCTTCTTGTGTTTCTTGCTCTGAGGTTTACCAGACTTCTTGAAGGATCTGCGTTGCACGTCTAGTGCTTCACCCTTCTGCTTGAAGCCATCCTCAATTGCCTGGAGAGCTCCTAGACGCTCTGCATTTGTCATTGCCAACTTGTTTAAATTAAAGTTAGTGACAAAACCTTTAAAAGCTCCTAACAATGATAAGAGGAAGATGTCTGTCATCACCTTGCCTTCTAGCATAATATCCATGGATTCTAATTCGTTCTAGAACCCAAACATTTTTAGCATGTGTTCCCGAACCAACATCCTTTCAGACATCTTAGTACTGATGAGTTTTTTGATAGTGAGGTATCGCATGACGCGATTATAACCCTCAAATATCTCCTTCAAGTACAACGTCATGTCAGAAGCGTCGGGCATATCCTCGACTTGCTTCTACAGAGTTGTTTGTAAGGATGCTATAATATAGCATTTATATATTTTATTAAATTCCTTCCACTTAGTAAACACCTTTAACTGTGTCTCTATGGTATTAGGTCCAGGAAAGTCTGGGTCAGGGTTATTTAAGGCTGCCATATGTTTACCAATCCTTAAGACTAGGTATAGGTTGTGCTTCCAGTCATCATAGTTGGGACCGGTAAGTTTGTGGTCATTTAGGATAGTAGACAAGGGGTCTAACTTGGTCATCTAAAAATAAAAGATTGAATGATGACAATGTATGAAAACTCATTTTATAGCTTTTTAAAACAAGCTAATTATATCCAAATATCAGTGCTACCCTCAAATGAATATATCTCTATGGATTAATTTAACCATGTATATAAGATCTCGGAATCGGTTACACCTGCCCAAGGGAGCAGTGTGCAGTGTCATCCGCTTACACGAGTCTTTCCCTTGACCCTATCCAAATCTTCCAACTAAGGGCTTTGATAAACCACAGTTATCTTTTGGCCAGTGCCATGTGATCCCCATGCGAAGCAACGGATGCCTCATGTGTACTTCGGATGCTTACCTATGACCCTAAGTAATTACGACACGGGAGTTCATGTGCCCCCACGAGGGTGAGTAAAGCCTTTCTCTCCTGGTTCCGTAATCGCCATATTCCGAGGGAGATCACTAAGTCGTTTGGCATGGAAAAATATAGCTCTCACCCGAGAAGGATGTTGAGTTACGCCCTCCCACTCGAGCACGAAGTGATTGGCTGTGGAGGCCAGAGGATCTCTAAAAGTCCTATCTTGCATCTTTTATTAAATATGAGGGTTATTTTGCGAGTATGAGTATATGTAAATGCAAGGGTAGTGACTTTCTATATACTAGACCCTGGTCACAACATGCTCTCACTAGCGCTTCAAGCATTTTGCCTAGCATTAATCGATCTTGGAATATCATAGTCCTTGTCTCAAGTGGATTTCTCCACTTAAGGGTCACATTACATATCTCAAAAACATCGATGCTCCGCAAAACTTGGCTATCACACTAATTTCCTGGAGCCTAGCCTAAGGTCAGACAAACAGAAAAGGACTTCCATTTGCTATGGCACCTCACTTATAAATTTGATAATTGATGTCAAGTAGAATTCTATCTAATTCTCTGTTTCGATGCTAACTAAATAGGCACACCCAACTAATCGGGTGTTGACCTAATGGTGACATAACCAAATGTGAGAAATTCTTACTATTAATAAAGATCAATTAAATAATAAGCGTCACTAAGTGGAATCCTATCCTTATAAGGTCACTAGGATTCGAGGAGAAAGTCATCCTTCTAGAATACTGATAATAAAATTATCTCATCGAGGTTCGATATAAAACATAAAGAACTAATAAAGAAAGCAACCAAACAACTGAATCAAGTTCAGGGTCCGATCCCTGAACTTGACTATCATAGCATAGGCTCTCTGACTTTCTTCACAAGGTTTCTCGGTCTAGCTCTTTCGTCGCGCTCGCAAACACTTTGCCGGATCTCTTTCGTCCTTTAAGGTTCCGCTTACGCTCCCGATAGTCAATCTCCTTGGCATATCCTTCTTCTTGATCTATAACCAAAAAAGTTCTAGTATGCTTCGAGTAAGTGCTCGCTCGTACATAATTTTCTAAAAAGAAAAGAAAACACGCCTAGTAAAAGCCATAGGAATCGAGGATGATCAACCCCCATCACTCACTCAATCTATGGCTCTAAAACCTATCCACACATATAAAGAGTAAATCCAGACATAGACTAACATGAGGTCCGACCCCCAGTAGCAAGCAAACACACATTCAGATTTAGTTTATAGCAGCACCCTGCAAACACGATGCATAGAACAAGAAACATATATGCATATGCATGATCTAAGCGTAAGAACCCCGATGAAATCTCGCGCTCACCATACATGCACATAATGGTTTCATGAAAAGTCATGAAACGCACACCACTAACATAGCTCTAATACCAATTGTTGGAAAAGTCCTATGGTGGAGGCTCGCAACGGAAGCAACTAAGTGGTCGAAAGACCGTTCATAGTGCACATTACATGATAAAAACTTTCATTGAAACTAATCTACATGTGCATGCATTAGTATGCACGTGATTCGAACATTCTAATGGCAATCTAGAGTTATGAATATCTAGCATGCATGCAATTTCTAGAACTTGCTAGATCTATGTGTTAGAGATTTGCATACCTTCGTGCAGATCTTTTAACCGCAGAGAATTGTCTTCTTTGTCGCTGGAGACGGAAGATCGTCCACGAAGAAGCCAATGGTATATGGGAAGATGATGCCTTCTTGTTCACCAGATCTCACATGATGCACAAAACATTGTTCTCAAATTTTTGAGTGCCTCCGAAGAACGACCCTTCTCCTTTTACGAAACTCCACGTGAGGAAAACGAAGTCGCAAGCGAGAAAGATGAGAGAGATGAGAGAGAGAACTTGAGAGGAGAGATGAGAGGGGGGTTCGGGTATGGCTAGCAATGGTGGCCGGCCCCACTCCCCCTTTGCTCTTTTATAAGGCCGGCCAATCCCCTTTGGATTAGGATCCAAAGTGGACAGGGTTGACTCCTTAAAGATCTCCCTATATCTCTTATTTATCTTTATCTTTTTCCCACTTTTAGGACTTGATTTGATCAATTCAAATCCTCCCCTCTATCCCTATGGCAGACCCTATTATTGGGGGATTCTCATCCCTAAAATATAGGGGCAGCCTTAACTCAGTCTCGCACACCTAGGGTCGCCACTAGTAGTGCATAGGGGCATGTGATTTAACCAAAACGCCCTTATGCCACTAAATGATCATTTCTAGTGTGCGAGACTTAGCAACTCATCCTTAAGTGAAATCACTAGTGACTTCACTATTCACTGATGTTCCCGGAGGGTGCCCCTAGTAAAGTCAACTAGTTAACTCGCAACATGTCCCGGTGCATTGCACCCATGTAGTGAAGTTAACTTATGGCAATGGATAACTACATGCGCCTCTATACTAGTTTAGGGTTTTCCCTTAGTACTCACACGTAGTTACGCACCGTGCACTAGTGCAAAGCACACATAGAGCGTTAATATAGACTTCTTGCTTCCTCTCACTGCTAACTGTGTTCCTTGAATATGGTTCAAGAACCATATATAATATGGATAAAGGTGGAGCCATCAGGGACCAGGGTTTATGGCTTCTAACTTGAACTCGATCGACATACTACTCGAGTGTACCATCGATCCTCTGTGCTCGAGTTAACATATATAGCCACCCAGAGTGCGATGCAGGCTACACTCCAATTCTCCCGGACTTACTATGTTCACCCGCATACCCCTGCTCTCCGCTTAATAATGGTAAACTTGTTGTCCCTCTACTTAGTACAATGATGCAATTCGAGCGGTGGAGAACACTGTCAAACTCGAATGCTCATATGACTTGATTCCTTCTAGGTTGACATATACATCGTACCACTAATTACCCCGTCGAGTAATCGAACCCGGTCAACAGTCCAACTGATGACCACCAGGCATGGATTTAGTACAGTATAAGTCAGACCAAGGAACACACCTCCTGTTAGGGGTGTGGATGGCTTACAGGAGTGACACATTGATGCAATGCCATCCGGATAACCCAGTACACCGCGGTTTTGGATCACGCAATTGGATCCTCACACATTGGTGCACCAAAGCACCACACAATTGGTTAGTCCATCAGATATGGTTCCTCAGGGTTTAGGACCGTTTTACTCTAAGCAGAAACACGTCTTAGTGGACTAGTGTCTGCTCACTAATCTGTACACCGTGTTGGTTCTGTTCGGTCACATACACTGTGCCTGGTGATGACCATGGTGAAGACTCCCTATGCACTGTCATCCCTAATAGCTTATCATGATGAGGCGACCAACCTGATCATAGCTGCGAACTGATTTAGTTTACATGGGACCAATCCACTTAGTCTTCTACGCAGTGGACTACCATGTAACCATGGCTCTTAATTCTCAAAAGAACACATAACTATTTTACGTACCAACATGCATCTCATATAATAACTACGTTTTTATTAAATCAAAACATAGAGTTTTACAAGGTTAGAACACATCAATTCTAACAAGAGATCGATAATAAGAAAGAAATCGTGGAGAGATAGAGAGAGAGAAAACCATGCAAAGAAAGTAGATGTCACCTGGCTGTAGATCACGCACAAACTCCCGTCGACTGCCTTCCGCTCCGCCTGCGGCTGGATCGTCCAGGTACAACTAGTAATTTCAAACACACGAGCATATATTAAAATCTAAGTCGGTGGGTCCCTACAAGGGTGAGAAAGCCAAGTCGGGGCTCGGTTCGTCTTTTGGCCGAGACGTCTTCGGGCTAGGGTTTTGGGTTTAGAAAAATATTTTACCGACGGACTCATGGGCCTTACCGAGTCTAAACTCGGATCGGGGGTAAACAACCAGTCTCGATGGGTCGAATCTGGGATTGACCGGATGGGTACGAAGGTTGTTCGGGTGCGACCTGGTTTGGCTTGGCGAATCCGCCATCGGGCCAACTACAAAAAAAAAAAATAAGAGAGTACAACAATACTACCCAAAGTTTTCGGCTTCGGGCACTCGACCAATGTCGGCAGGTCAAGGGTTATACTAAGCCAAAGGTCGGCTGGGTAGGTTCGGACAGTGGGCACAAATCATTTAATTGCCATAGCAAAGGGAGGGACGGTGTCGATGGTGGCTGGTCGGGGGCTACAACCTGTCAGGCTGCCGATAGGAAACCGTCGGCAACCACGACGGCAAGTGAAAGGGGGTAGAACCTGGGTATTGGGTGGTCCGTGGGGCCTGGCCTGGCTGCGTCGGGCCTCGCCAGCTGCACGGCTGCCGGCTACAAATCCAACGGCTATGGCCGTGTCGAAGGGGAACAACGACCAAAATTTGTCGGGGTTGATCTCAACAGAACAACAGAAAAAAAAAGAAAAGAAAAATAGGGGAAGATGGGAGTGCTGACCTGAATCGATGGGGAGTCGTTGGCTCCGGCTGCGACTCCTCCGGCCGGTTGCTCTCCGGCGCCGTGCGAGTAGAGCCCCACCGCAGGAGAGAGAAAACGAGAGAAATAGGGGAGATGACGAGGGAGGTTGGAGAGGGATGATGGGGGATCGGCTGGGCTTGGGGGCTTTATTTATAGGGGAGAGGGGGCCCGACGGGATAGGGATGAGAGAGGGGATTGGGATGAGAGGAGATCGGGATGAGATCGGATCGATCCGTCAGGGGAAAATCGCCGGGATTTTCGAAAGGGGATTCGGGCTGATGGGGAGTGGATCGGGTGACAGGGGCTGCGGGATAGAGATGAGAGGGGGAATCGGAATCTCAGGGGGGATCGGGGTTGTTGGTTAGGGAGAGATAGAGAGAGAGAGAGAGAGAGAGAGAGAGAGAGAGAGAGAGAGAGAGAGAGAGAGAGAAGGGATCGGGTTAGAGATATACAGGGGATCGGGCTTTTTTTTTTTTTTTTTGGGGAAATCTCATCAGCTCTCGAGCGCTTTAAGGAAAGGGGATGTGTTTACATGTGTTGGGGTTTGGTTGAAAAGAGTTAGTTAAATGGGGATGGTTGAGACTTGAGAGGGGTTGAATTGGTTGACCGGATTTGTTTTGTATGAGCAGGTTTCAGTTGATACGGACTTGCTGAAGTGGATAGTTTAAAGGTGATAGAGTGGAAGAGTTTTTATGTGGTGGTTCGGATTAAAATCTGATGGTCGAGATTAAAGCTGGGGGATTACTTGAATTATGATGGAATAGCAAGAGAAATAATTAAGAGGTGATCAGATGCTTGGATGGTGATCCAATGCCCAAGAACAAGATGAAGACATGGGTGGAGCTAGGGCTTAGAGCCTCATAAATCGATAAGACCCAATCGAGTTGGATCAATGCTTGGGCAACGTATCGGCTTTTGATCTAAAATTTGGTTCGGTCTCGCGACCTGCATCGTTCAGCGACGGTCGCTACAAGGGAAAACATGGGTTGACAATGCACATACTAGTAATAAAATAAGATATTCATGCGGTTGAATATGCTCAACACCTATGCACATGAGCGCACGCGCACACGCGCACAAATGTCTACTCAATCGCTCTGCCATCACCTCATCACCAGTGACCTAGACCCAGACTCATGGTCCGGTGCAACTCCCACCAACAATATGCATCAAATTTTTTTTTTTATTATTATTATTTTTTTTTCAACATTGGTAACAAGGATTCAATTCAATTATTTCAGTGATAATATTATAATAGAAAAAAAAATATTGGGTTGCCCTTTGTAAAATTACCCTCATTGATACCGGATATTACATCCTACCCACCTTATTAAAATTTTCGTCCCGAAAATTCAACTACTAAAACCAAGGGTAGCACTCTACCAACATCTACTGCTAAAACGAAGAAAAACTAGAACAATGGAAGATTAATGAGTACGAAGTTCCTTACCACCATTGTCAACCAATAAGCCAAGTCACTGCGACCAATCTTACCCAAAGAAAACTCTGACTCTATACTACTCAGAATTTTACTACTCTCAAATAACCTGACATCATACGAATCGAGCCTCATAATCTTTAGGATAGAGATGAACCTCCAAATCCTCGCATCGCGAATACGAGTTTTGGGTTTTCATTTTCCATTCTAATCATTAAGGACTAATATAGATTTTCATGAGTCCAGATCGTCTCCTTTTCCTAGATAAGGAGCGTCCTCCTTATACAGAAGTAAGGTAACAACCTGATCCATGAAACAAGATCACGAAATATTCCCATCTAACGATACTAATGCATAAATATACACATAAACCTATGACCATACATGATACATCTATAGAATCGAGATGAAGACAACTTGATAACTCGAACTAGTACGCCTAGGCTTAAATCCTATGAGATTCCTCTCCGGAGCAAATACCTCTATTACCTACACCACCACTGCTACCCTAAAAATTTACAAGGAAAACACCTCTATAGTACAAATTGGGCACCCCAAATACATACTAACTAACCTAGAAAACGTTGAGTCCAAGATAACACAACTATATCACAAACGAATAAGAATAAGGAGGGAACAATGATGAATCGTAAAACACCTATACTCAATGAAGGTCCTAATACTAACACTCCCAACTATACTATTATGGCATGACTCGGAAACCTTCTGAAGGGTACACTATGGTCTACAAATCAGATAAAGAAGGAAACTTACTACCCGAGTAGGGAATAATGAAATAAGAGAATAATTAACCTACTGACAGAAGATAGCCGAAAACTAAGATACGATATAATACACACTACATAGTTCTAGACTAAAATAACTCTGATTTAGTTGAAGAAGTTATCTACTAGAACCCTAATAGTCAACTAGCACAAGGTACTAAATCTTTACCCTAAATGAATTGAGTTAGTTAGATAGAGACCTGATAGACACGGAAGAGCGAGAACAAAAGAACCGAGGCAATTGCGAACAACTCGAAACAAATCAAGGTAAGACAAGACTAGTTAGACCCAAGTAAGACAACTTAGCATGACAAGGACAACGGAGAAAACTAGCACAAACTTGAACCTAGTGAATACCAATGAAAGTCAGTCAGAAGAAACTGAAGCGATAAAAGTTTACTAGAATCGGTAAGAAATTAGAATCAAGACGGGGTAAAACGGCTAGACAAATACTACTCTTAAGATCTTAACTGATAAAGCATTTCCAATTTCATAAATATAGAAAATTCCCTTGACATTGTCACTAACATCCTTCACGTACTCAATTATCGCAAATCCATCTTAACGTCACTGTCATCAGACCAGTGTACGTTTTCCTGTGAGTCTCAACCGGAACTGTGTAACCAATTTCCAAAGCCTCCGAAGAGTCAGTACGTATGTATCCGCCAAGTCCTCCGAAGAGAAAGTGCGTAGCCGCCAAAGCCTCCGAAGAGTCAGTGCGTATGTATCCACCAAATCCTCCGAAGAGAAAGTGCATAGCCGCCAAAGCCTCCGAAGAGTCAGTGCGTATGTATCCACCAAATCCTCCGAAGAGAAAGTGCGTAGCCGCCAAAGCCTCCGAAGAGTCAGTGCGTATGTATCCGCCAAATTCTCCGAAGAGAAAGTGCGTAGCCGCCAAAGCCTCCGAAGAGTCAGTGCGTATGTATCCGCCAAATCCTCCGAAGAGAAAGTGCGTAGCCGCCAAAGCCTCCGAAGAGTCAGTGCGTATGTATCCGCCAAAACCTCCGAAGAGAAAGTGCGTAGCCGCCAAAGCCTCCGAAGAGTCAGTGCGTATGTATCCGCCAAATCCTCCGAAGAGAAAGTGCGTAGCCTCACTATGTCCTCTACCAGACAGTCACAACCCACCGCCAAAGTTCACAAGGAACAATGCGTATCTTACTACGAGAGTCTCTATCGAGACATAGCATAATCCGCTAACCGTAAGAATTCTAGCCACCACATTCCACCTCCTGGTGCACTCTTTGAAACCATTATTCTCAAGGGTCTGCATCATTACTAGGGGGATCCATTCTAAAAAAAGCATTTATACCATAGATATCAAACAAGAAAGACTCATGTGGATCGAAGAAATTTTAGCAAGAAGAAAGTAATGGATAATCCTTAAACACCGTCTAGGTTTTTAGTACTAAAGGTCAATGAAAATCAAGGACTCCTAAACACCGGCTAAGTCTCTAGTACTAATGGTCAATGAAAATCAAGAAATCCTAAACACCGACTAAGTCACTAATACTAAAGGTCGATGAAAATCAAGGAATTCTAATCTCCCCCCTACAGTGATATAAGAAAAAGTAACTCTCTCACTAAGATTTCTCAAAGGTCACCCACCTATATGAAAATCATTAGGTTCAACAATCATTGTCATTACTATCTGTTCAGTACAACCGTCAAAGTCCCAGTTATGGACAATGCAACCCTAACCTGCCAAGATCCCAAGCAGGAACAGTACCCCACTAAATTCTCTGAAGAGAATGTGTGTATCCCTTTGCCCACTTGACATGTCAAGTATCATCTGGATCTCATCCCATAATTTGCTCTTAAAATAACTCCTCAAAATTACCCCGTTATGATGTATGACGCACACAACCACGTAAAGGCCTAACACCTACCAAATATCTAATTTTGTTATTCATAAAATTCTTTTGCTATAGCCAGATAAAACTCAATTCAACAATATTATTATTAAAATACAAAAGGAAGCCTACATGATTGATTATCACATTAAGTTCGTAAAGGACACTCTCTTTTCTTGTGACCACTCTGGCCACAGATGTAGCATACCCCCTTCAACGGGCATTCCTTTCGAACATGACCTTCTCGTCTGCAGTTATGACATACTAACTGCTCCTGACCTTTTCCTCCGCCAATATCAACTTGAGGTTTGGTTGAAGTCTTTTGTCGCTTATTGCAGTGCTCTTCCTGATGCCCTTCTAGGAATCTCCTAGATTCCTCTACTTCGCACTCTACAGCCATTGCTCGATTAACCACCTCTTCATAAGACTGACCTAAGAATGCAGAAAGTTTTCCTCTGATCTCCGGCTTTAGGCCATACTCAAAATGTCTGGCCCTTCGGGCGTCAGTCGCTACTTGGTGCAGGGCATATCTGGAAAGTTCCGAAAACTTGGCCTCATACTGTGCCACAGTGCGAGACCCCTGGTCAAGGGCCAGAAACTCCATCTCCATCCGGTTCTGTACGGTCACAGGGAAGAACTTCCTTCGAAATAATTCCTCGAACTCCGGCCAGGTGATAGCTCCTCGATCAGCTACCCTCGAACTCAAGACCGACTGCCACCAAAAGTCGGCCTCTGCCTCGAACTGGTATGAGGCAAGAGTAACTCGTCGTTCTCCAGTGACCTCCAAAACATCTAGGACCTTTTTCATCTGCTGAAACCACCTATCTGCCTCCAAGGGGTCTGGCTCACCCTTGAAGGTTGGAGGTCCCATTGCCTTAAAGTTCTTTAACAACTTCCCTTGTCGCTCGCCCTCCACCTGCTGGCGAGCTTGTGCCTGGGCAAGGGCAGCCTGAGCTAGGCTAGTCTGCTGCTGGGCTACTATTTGCTGTTGCGCAACAGTAGCCTGTTGCTGCTGAACCATGGTGGTCATCCCTTGGAGCATCTCTATTATCCTCGTAGTGTCGTCAGACCCGGAGGACGACTCTACTCCGTTACCGCTTCTAGTACCCGCCATCTGTAAAGTAACTATCTACGTTAGAATACTACACCAAGACCTAAACTCTAACTCCTACACTCCTAACCCCTAGAATCATATCCCTAAGCTCTGATACCAGCTGTCACGCCCCATAAATCTGAAGACCGATTCCTGGGGTGTGAGGTGAGAAAGGAAGAGGGTTCTGGGTATGGTTACCTAACTATGCCAATTTAGGATTCTCACTGGGCTCTTTCTACGCTCACACACAAGCAAATGAAAGAAGGGGGAGGAACAAAAGATCAGGCTCGACCTTTAAAAGGATATCCTTTCAGTACATGCGACCCAACGGTGCCACAACATACTGACAGAATATTCTCTAAAGGAGCACGAGGCTCAAGCCTCCGACGGCGAGCCGAGTATCTCACCCGCTCCCGAGCACTCAGTGCATCTGTCTGAAGGTCCTATCTACTGGGCTTGTCGAATTAGGTCAATTATTCGTCTTATATTTTTGTGGTGATCTAAACTAGGCTTGGGGCCTTGAGGAGAGGCTTACCCAAAAATTCAGCTGGCACATTACTACTATCAAACTCAGAGCACTTAACTAAAGAACTTATAAACTCTTATTCCAATTCATGTCGATTACATCGAATGAAAAGTACTACTACAAAAATTGACATACTAAAAAGGAAGACAAGCTAGGACTCCAACTCTGTCTCTGAACTACCACCGCTACTCCGGTCCTGAGCCTCTAACCTGCATAAGAGTCTACTCGTGGGAAAGAGTAGCCCCCAATGGAAAATTGGGAGATTAGCCAATTTAATGGCTAGCGACATCCTAATAGTCTTTAATAATATGAGACAACATATTGAATTAAATTACATTAACAGTTTAAGTGTTTATGAAGTTTACAGAAGATTAACCTAAGCCTACCAGTAGTCTATGTTCACATGCAATTCCTACTGTCAGTAGGTTATCTACCATACAGTCCGTTAGATATTCTACAGTGCTTAATTATAAATTACAATATAAATCATATATCATAAAGCGAACCCCGGGTATTCTGTTCATCCATTATAATAGTAAAATAGCTTTGATGTTTTATCCCGGGATTCGCACCGCACTCACAACCCATACATCACAGTTACTCTCGCCCGTATTCCTGTGTGCCCGGGTCTCTATACTCCCCAAAGGAGGGTGGGACCCGATAATTATTATTTAATTATTAATTTGCAAGACTTAAGGGAATTCCTACTTACGGTGTCCAAGCAATCAGCAGAAAGATTATCATTTAATTATTAATGTTTTTAAGCATGCGTCGCCGGATTCGCGACTCCGCATGCAAGGCGGGGTCCACTGGACCACATGCGGCGATGTCCGGCGGGACCCGCATGCAGTGTTATGGTTACCTACCTTTAGTCATTCTCATTTCCCACTATTAAAGACCATGCAAAGAAAGTAGATGTCACCTGGCTGTAGATCACGCACAAACTCCCGTCGACTGCCTTCCGCTCCGCCTGCGGCTGGATCGTCCAGGTACAACTAGTAATTTCAAACACACGAGCATATATTAAAATCTAAGTCGGTGGGTCCCTACAAGGGTGAGAAAGCCAAGTCGGGGCTCGGTTCGTCTTTTGGCCGAGACGTCTTCGGGCTAGGGTTTTGGGTTTAGAAAAATATTTTACCGACGGACTCATGGGCCTTACCGAGTCTAAACTCGGATCGGGGGTAAACAACCAGTCTCGATGGGTCGAATCTGGGATTGACCGGATGGGTACGAAGGTTGTTCGGGTGCGACCTGGTTTGGCTTGGCGAATCCGCCATCGGGCCAACTACTAATACCACAAAAAAAAAAAAAATAAGAGAGTACAACAATACTACCCAAAGTTTTCGGCTTCGGGCACTCGACCAATGTCGGCAGGTCAAGGGTTATACTAAGCCAAAGGTCGGCTGGGTAGGTTCGGACAGTGGGCACAAATCATTTAATTGCCATAGCAAAGGGAGGGACGGTGTCGATGGTGGCTGGTCGGGGGCTACAACCTGTCAGGCTGCCGATAGGAAACCGTCGGCAACCACGACGGCAAGTGAAAGGGGGTAGAACCTGGGTATTGGGTGGTCCGTGGGGCCTGGCCTGGCTGC
The DNA here is from genome assembly GCA_947650365.1 of Chamaelirium japonicum. NCBI lineage: Eukaryota > Viridiplantae > Streptophyta > Magnoliopsida > Liliales > Melanthiaceae > Chamaelirium > Chamaelirium japonicum. The sequence goes on from OX393549.1 coordinate 88,903,366, forward strand.
GTCGGGCCTCGCCAGCTGCACGGCTGCCGGCTACAAATCCAACGGCTATGGCCGTGTCGAAGGGGAACAACGACCAAAATTTGTCGGGGTTGATCTCAACAGAACAACAGAAAAAAAAAGAAAAGAAAAATAGGGGAAGATGGGAGTGCTGACCTGAATCGATGGGGAGTCGTTGGCTCCGGCTGCGACTCCTCCGGCCGGTTGCTCTCCGGCGCCGTGCGAGTAGAGCCCCACCGCAGGAGAGAGAAAACGAGAGAAATAGGGGAGATGACGAGGGAGGTTGGAAAGGGATGATGGGGGATCGGCTGGGCTTGGGGGCTTTATTTATAGGGGAGAGGGGGCCCGACGGGATAGGGATGAGAGAGGGGATTGGGATGAGAGGAGATCGGGATGAGATCGGATCGATCCGTCAGGGGAAAATCGCCGGGATTTTCGAAAGGGGATTCGGGCTGATGGGGAGTGGATCGGGTGACAGGGGCTGCGGGATAGAGATGAGAGGGGGAATCGGAATCTCAGGGGGGATCGGGGTTGTTGGTTAGGGAGAGAGAGAGAGAGAGAGAGAGAGAGAGAGAGAGAGAGAGAGAGAGAGAGAGAAGGGATCGGGTTAGAGATATACAGGGGATCGGGCTTTTTTTTTTTTTTTTTTGGGGAAATCTCATCAGCTCTCGAGCGCTTTAAGGAAAGGGGATGTGTTTACATGTGTTGGGGTTTGGTTGAAAAGAGTTAGTTAAATGGGGATGGTTGAGACTTGAGAGGGGTTGAATTGGTTGACCGGATTTGTTTTGTATGAGCAGGTTTCAGTTGATACGGACTTGCTGAAGTGGATAGTTTAAAGGTGATAGAGTGGAAGAGTTTTTATGTGGTGGTTCGGATTAAAATCTGATGGTCGAGATTAAAGCTGGGGGATTACTTGAATTATGATGGAATAGCAAGAGAAATAATTAAGAGGTGATCAGATGCTTGGATGGTGATCCAATGCCCAAGAACAAGATGAAGACATGGGTGGAGCTAGGGCTTAGAGCCTCATAAATCGATAAGACCCAATCGAGTTGGATCAATGCTTGGGCAACGTATCGGCTTTTGATCTAAAATTTGGTTCGGTCTCGCGACCTGCATCGTTCAGCGACGGTCGCTACAAGGGAAAACATGGGTTGACAATGCACATACTAGTAATAAAATAAGATATTCATGCGGTTGAATATGCTCAACACCTATGCACATGAGCGCACGCGCACACGCACACAAATGTCTACTCAATCGCTCTGCCATCACCTCATCACCAGTGACCTAGACCCAGACTCATGGTCCGGTGCAACTCCCACCAACAATATGCATCAAATTTTTTTTTTTTTTATTATTTTTTTTTTTTCAACATTGGTAACAAGGATTCAATTCAATTATTTCAGTGATAATATTATAATAGAAAAAAAAATATTGGGTTGCCCTTTGTAAAATTACCCTCATTGATACCGGATATTACATAGGGGGAAGAGAGAGAGATCGAGAGAGAACGAGAGAGAGAGAACCGAGGAGAGGGAGAGAGAGAAACCAAGAGAGAGATCGACAAGAGAGAGATACAGAAAGAGAGAGAGATATAGAGAGAAATCGATATGGGGAAGAGAGAGATACAGAGAGAGAGAGAAAGAGATCGTGGAGAGATAGAGAGATACTAAGAGAAAGAGAAAGAGATCATGGAGAGGGAGAGACGGGGGGAGGGAGAGAGACCGAGAGAGAACGGGAGAAGGAGAGAAAACCGGGGAGAGAGATAAAGAAAGAGAGAGAGATAGACCGAGAGAGAACAGAGAGAGGGAGAGAGAGAACCAGGGAAAGAGAAGAAAGAGAGAGATCCGGGAAGAGAGAGATACGGATAGAGAGAGAGAGAGATACGAGGAAAGAGAGAGAGATCTGGGAAGAAAGAGAGAGCCAGGGGGAGAGAGAGAGAACGGAGAGAGTAAGAGAGGGAGAGAGAGAGAACCAAGGGGAGAGAGGAGAGATCTAGAGAGAGAACCAAGAAGAGAGAAAGATACAGAGAGAGAGACCAAGAGAGAAATAAAGGGAGAGAGAGAGAGATCCGGGAAGAGAGAAAAATCGGGAGAAGAAGAGAGGGAATGACTAGAGAGAGAGAGAATCAGGGAGATAGAGAAAGATATGGAGAGAGAGAGAGAGAGAGAACCGAGGAGATAGAGGAGAGAGAGAACCAGGAAGAAAGAAAGATACGGAGAGAGAGAGAGAGAATCGGGAATATATATATATATATATATATATATATATATATATATATATGCGAGGAGAGAGAGAGATCTGGGGAGAGAGAGAGAGCCGGGGAGAGAGAGAATGAGAAAGAACGGAGAGAGCGAGAGAGAGGAGAGAGAGAGAGAGAGTCGGGGGGAGAGAGAGAGAGAGAGAGAGAGAGAGAGAGAGAGAGAGAGAGAGAGAGAGAGAGAGAGAGAAATATGAGGAGAGAGAGAGAGATTCGGGAAGAGAAAAAAATCAGGTTAAGAAGAGAGGGAACGACTGTGATCGCGCGAGAGTTTTATCTAGTCAGTATTTGGTTCCTTTTTATCTAGTTAGCACAAAACCACCGTCCCTTATATATATATATATATATATATATATATATATATATATATATCATTATTCTACTAATTAGATTGCAGTCAAGCAATGATCTTAAGAAACTCCCAAGATATTTTTTTGATATATTGTTGTTATAGTTGGGGATTTAGTCCCACATTGGCTAAGGGCTGGGGATGTCGCATTAAATACCCGCCTTGAACCTCCCCTCACAAGCCAACCGGGTATCCAAGGATCGAGAGATTGTTGGGAATTTAGTCCCACATCGGATAAGGGGTTGGGTGATTTGAATTTAAATACCCATCTTGGACCTCAGCTCCACAAGTCGGTTTTGTGGGGAGGCGGGTATCCAAGGGTCGAGTGGACAACAGTTATCCTGTTGAATAAAAAAAGAGGAGTGGTAAAGTAGAAGCCCATTGGCAAACATGTCAAGTAAACTCCAACTTTAAAAATGGGTCAGATTCGAACTAGACCTATACAAGTCGGGGCTCCCCCGCAAATTCTTCAACAAGCGGGATGGGCTCAATCGGACCTGGACCGAGCTCAGACTTATTGCGAGTTTTGAGAATATAGTGTGCTTTATAAAATGTTTGAAGGGCTAGACAAAAGATCTAACCTCAACAGCCGTCTTCGATGGGTACAGGGTGAGAGATGGATTGGGATATCAAACTTGCGTGGGAGAAAACCTTTCTTGTATCCTTTTCGTTTGTTGAAGAACTACACTCAGTGTTTCAGGATGGGGTGATCGCTCTGGGTTCGGTAAGCATCAAATTCAACGCTTGGTCGATGAGACATGGCTCTCTGGGAAAGTGAAACCTTCCATGGTTAAGATCAGGATAGAAGGGATGTCGTTCCAGCTCCATCGCTAATGTCGTGGGTGAATATGGAGAGATTGAGAGTATCTATAATAATTTCTGGAACAGAGATGATGTACGTTTTCTGTTTGTGAAGGTCAAAACGTATTTTCCTGATGGCATTCCAGAGAGTAAGAAGGTGGCCCTTGCTGGAGAGAGCTTCATGCTGAAATTCACAAAATTCGTAATTCATCATGAGCCGGTTTCCCTGACAAGGTGAAGATAGGATGGTCCCCATGGTCAGCAGTTAGCTCAGCGATGGCGGCAAAACCTCAATAACTGTGGAGGGTGGTTGTGTAGCCTTCAGGCTCAGCTCAGTCGTCGATTTTGAATCAATTACCATCTGACCAATAAGACATACGATATGCTAAGGATTATCCTCTTGTTGTGAGGGTTATTACGTCTCCGATTAATCCGGGAGATATGCCTAGCTATAAGTCTCATTATATCTCTTTATTTGAGAAAGAAATCTCCCGTAACCATTCTAATGGTGCTATGGGCGAACGATTTCCCATTAATGTTTCTCCAAATGTGGCCTTAAATGCGAAAACTTTGAATTCAAATTTGAATTTCTCACCGAGTATCTCTCATCAGACCCCTATTCATCTGGATTAACTACACCAATACTGTTGAAAAATGTCAGGCAACGACCGTCGTTTTTTAGTCTGTTGTTTTTTCCATGACCGTCATTTTTTACCACTAGAAAATGTATATTAACCGTCACTTATTAAAAGACGAACTTTGCCCGTGGTTTATTTTTGTAGTTTATTCCTCAAATTGGTGTGGTGGCCTAAGGTGATGGGCTGAATTCAGATAGGGATACAGTTTCGCAACAATCTGCTGAATCATTTAAGATGGGTGATCTCGGAGAACCTCATGTTGAGGAGACTAATCAGGATGGGAACACACTGGCAGGAGGAACCCAACTGGTGAGGCGGAGTTTTCGTAAGTTTATGAAATCTTATTTTAATAGTGATCTTGTGTCTCCGCAGCACCTCGCACCTCAGGAAGGGAATGCACATGATCGAGGACGGACTAGGTGAAGAGCTCCCCTTGCCGCTTAATTTTTTTGATGGGTCGACGATCAGGAGAATCGTGTGGGAGTGTGGATTCTCGGATAGCAAAGAAGGCCTACAGCTTTTTGTTTCTTCATTCAGGAGCCTGGAGCAGGCCAGGCGAAAAAAACCTTGTTGATGCATTGTATAGCAGTTCTTGTTTTATGGTGGGATGTGGTGGATCTAATGTGGAGAATGAAGTATTTTGTAGTGTTGGTTATTCTCTCATTTGCGGCTTGGGTTATTGGTGTTGGTCTCGAGGATAGGTTTTTTTATCCATGAAGCCCTTAACTTGGAAAGCTAGTGGCCTTGGAGCAATAGAGAAGTGAAAGACTGTGGCTCAACTTGCTGCCATGCAGCACTGATGCATCTCTGTGTTGTTGATATTTCCACCACAGCTCTAACCAGGGGCTCTGAGCTCCGGCGCTCTTTCTCTCCCTTGCGTTAGGGTTTCCTGATTCGGACGTTTTGCTCGGCCTCCTCGGTCACCGACGATAGATCCGGGGAGGCCGGGACATGGGGTTCTATTCCTTGGGGGCACGAGCAGGCCCTGTCTTGCGCGCCCCTGTGTATAGGGCCTTCTCCAGCCGGCCGATTTTTGTTTTCATTGCTCAGGACGAGTGGTTTCTTCCTCCTTACTTGGCTGCTCTTCTTCTCTTGGCGTCAAGGTCCAATCTCCCTCTGGGGGCTGCGGGATGGTCGGATCTGACCACGATGTTGAGTTTCCGTCGGTGGGTTTTCAGAACGCCTCCTCGGCACGGCGGGCGGACTCCGGACGGTTTGGAGAAGGCAGCGATCGGCTTCGGAGCGTGGAGGTGACTTCTCTTATCTTTCTTCCGGGCTGCTGGGGCTCAGATCTTCAATCTCAGATCTGCTTTTTGATTGTGTTTTGTGATGCTCTCGGTGTTTCTGTCTTCCCATTTTGGGTTTTTTTTTTTTTTTTTTGTTTTGTGTGGCTGAGGCCGCCTTTCCTCCGTCGATGGGCCGTGGTGTTTGTGGCGATGGTGGTGGCGCCCTCCCCTTTGTGCCACCGTCTAGTGGTGGCCTTTGTAGGTGTGCCAATTGCGGCACTTTTATATGTATCCCGTTGGGTGGCGGTCGTCTTTCTCCACCTACTGGCGGTTTCCTTTGCAGCGCCGCGGCATGTGGCGCCTCCTGGAGGTCCGTTTGTGACCTCCCCTCTAGAATGTACCAAAAAAAAAAAACTTGCTACCATGCATAAGATTGACGTCGTTCTTCTTCAAGAGACTAAGTGAACTAACTCGACCCAATCTTTTTTGAATGATATGAGAGTAGGGGATTAAATGAATGGGCATGCAAAAACGTTGAGGGCTCCTCGTCGGGTGGAATGGCAGCATTTTGCTTGCGTAAGGAAAGAGTGCAACAATTTCTCTCTTTCAGTTATTCTATCTCGGAGAAGCGGTAGTTTCTCCTTTCTAGTTGCATCAGTCTATGGTCCCAATGATAATGTGATCGATGCGAGTGGCGATGTGGGTTGAACTCAGGGATCTACGCACTATTACGTCAGTTTCTTGGATTGTGGGTGGCGACTTTAACATCACTAGATCTTTAACGGAGAGGTCGGGGATGAGTGGCACTAGTCCTATGAATCCTTTTGTCACCTTGATCATCAATCATGGTATGATTGATATTCCACTTGGAGGGAGACAATTCACATGGGGTAATAGTCGGAGTGCGGCACGGCTTGACAGATTCTTATTTTCGAGTGACTGGGACTAGACCTTCCCACTTATAACACAGTCACCTCTTCCCTCTTTCCTTTCAGACCACTCTATTACTTTTAGCCTTGGGTTGGACAAAAATCTAAAAGTGATTTTTAGGTTCGAGAAGATGTGGACCAAGGATGTTAATTTTAATTCTCTCATCGGAGGTTGGTGGGTTGAGGCTCCATCTAACTAAAATTCCGCTCTATCTCTTAATTCGAAGTTCAGACATCTTAGGCGGTGTATCAAAAATTGGTCTACCTCATATTTAGGGAATATTATCTTGTCGAAGAGCTCCACTCTTTATTCTATTAATGCGCTTGAGGTAAAGTCGGAATCTTGTGTGGTTTCCACTTCAGAGGCTCAAGATCTTGAAGCATTAAAAGGAGAACTTCATGATATTCTTGTCAAAGAAGATATTATGTGTTAAGCAACGGTCTTGAGAGAAGTGGATCAAATTAGGTGACGCTAATACTGCTTATTTTCATTCAGTTGCAAATGGTAGAAGGTGAAAGAATGTAATTTATAACCTCTCGATTAGTGGTAATGTGTACTCCACTCAGAGTGATATCTCGAACAAAGCTAATACCTTCAAAGATCACTTTTCTAAAGCCAAAGCAGATAAACTGAACTTGGACTGGGAGAATCTGCAATTCTGGTTTCAGAGCCTTCTCTTCTTATCAAACCTTTTTTTAAGGAGGAATTCAAGAAGGTTGTCTTCAGCATGGAACCGGATGGCGCCGCGGGCTTTGATGGATTCCCAATATCCTTTTTCCACAACTATTGAGATCTAATTGGTGATGATGTTTGTCTATTCTTGCAAGACTTTTTTGATCTCAAAGTGTCTATTCAGAGCATCAACTTCTCTCGCGCGGATCATCTTGCTCCCGAAAAAAGAGGGGCCCTTTTCTATTACTGACTTCCTACCGATTAGTATTTCAAATTGTATTTACAAAATTGTTACCAAGATACTTTCTCTCCGGCAATCCTCGGTCATGGATAGTATTATTAGCCCGTCGCAATCGACTTTCATCAAGGGCTAGTAAGAAATATTCTAGATAGCGTAGCTTCCGCTCAGGATATCATTTTTCAAATGATCGAGAACAAAAAGGAAGAGCTGCTCCTAAAGTTAGACTTCGAGAAAGCTTTTGATTCGAAAAATTCTTGAGGCTAAAGGTTTCCCTACACATTGGCTAGCTTTGCTGGATTGATGATTACCTCTCCTCATCTAAACTTACTTACCTTATTAATAACACTTCGGTATCACGTACACTTCAAGATGAAGTGGGGGGTGAAGCAAGGATGCCCACTATCTCCCTATCTTTTTATATTCGTGGTTGACACAATTATTCAATAAGTAAAGTGCAACAATCTTCTCAGAGGTGTTAGGAATGGCTTATGGAGGGTCTCACAATTGCATTTTACTGATTATACTATGTTGTTTTATGAAGTAGAAATCTCTTATATAAGTGCTGAAGATTATCTTGTATGTCTTTCAATCAGTGTCGAAACTTAAAATTAACTTCAACAAATCTTCTCTCTTCTACATAGGGGATGATAAGAGAAAAGGGGAGTGGTTAACATCTTGCCTGAATTGCAAGACTGATGGGTTCCCATCCAAGTATCTTGGCAACCTATTAATGTTAGGAAACTAAGGAGACAAGATGGACTGCCAATAGTAGAGAGAATAGAAAAGAGGCTATCTGGATGGAAAGGTCTATTCCTGTCTATAGGGGGACAACTTACTCTTGTCAATGCTATTTTCACATCCATTTCCATTTATATCATGCAATTTGATTAGATACCTTCCTAGATGATCAAGAGAATAGACCTTATCTAGATGGAGGTTCCAATGGAGAGGGCTGATTCAACATCAGGATCTTATCATCGATCTCATGAAACGGGAAGATGTCTATAAACCCAAATAGAGTGGGGGTCTCGGGGATAAGAATCTGAGAGACTTCAATGTGGCTCTCTTAGGAAAATGGTGGTAGCGTTTACAACAAGCGAATGGCGACAGGTGGAAGAAAATTATCCAAGAGAGGTACTTCAAGCGGTTCTCCCCAATACAAATGCGTAGTCAGATATCGAGTAAAATCTCTCCCTTTTGGAAAGGAATTATCATGATTGGCCAGGCGTTCAAATCTAGTACCTCCTTCATAATTGGTGACGACTGGAGCATCAAATTTTGGGATGATAATTGGTTAGGTGAGAATAAACTCTGTCTTGTTCCTAGAAATCTATGAGCTAGTGTCCAACAAGGGGGCTTCAATCAAATCCCTCTCTTACAAATGGAGATGTAACACCATATGGCAAGTTTCACTGTCAGAGGAGCTGCCACCCGAACTAGTCCAGAGTATGGAGGAACTGAAAATCATTGTGACTAACTTATCGCTTACGGATACGCTGGATAATATTCAATGGCGACTGACTATATTAGGCAAGTTCTCTATCAATTCCTTCTATCAATTGCTCAATAGAGACCCGTGCAAGTGCCCAGTTGCGAAGTACTTTGGCGTGCAATCACTCCACTATAGACAAGAATATTCATGAGACTTGCAGCTAAAGATAAACTCATAATTAAGGTTAATCTGTTAAAGAGGAACCATCCAATTATATCGGACACTAAATGCCCCTTTTGCAATAATCATGAAGAAACCGCTGATCATTTGTTTCTTCGCTACAACCTTTCCAAAAGTATAAGGGAGTCCATCAAAGCTATGTTTGGAATCTCAACCCATCCGAGAGAAATACTTCACCTATGGAGCTCATATTGCAAAAGAAGGGTATTGATAGATCGTAGGCGTACATGGGACATCTTTTGCACTGCAACCTGCTGGTCGGACCATCTTGTTGGAATGAAATTCGAGGATTTTCTCGAGTATCAGTAGCTCGAAGGAGAATATTGGTTCCAGAGTAATCTAATCCATCACCTCGTTGTCCACAAATATGCTTCCAAGGTGGAGAGAAGACGTTATGCTCTTATGTAATTAGTCTCCAGTAGTCAATTTGTATTTTGTATTTTTTTTTCCTTCATGTAAACCTAGTTTTATTCCAATAAACTGGTAGGGGTACCGGGTCCATACCAACCCCCCCTCCCCCCGCGCGCGCGTGTGCGCACACACACACACGCACCACACACACAAGAGAGATTTCTATAAAAAAAAAATCACACACACGCACCACACACATACACAAGAGAGATTTCTATTAAAAAAATCATGACGGCCGACAACAAAGAAGAATTGGATGCCGGCCGAGGAATGGTACGCAAAATTGGAAGGGGAATTGGATGCCGGCCGGGGAATGCGATGCGGTGGAATCCGATACCCAATTATGCAAACCAAATGTCCCCTTATAGTTTCGTAGAGGGCTACGTACATAAGATGACAGGGTTGATGAAAAATATAGAATGACCAATTTACCCTTCGTCTATTTAGGGCCTTTAGAGAGAGAGAGAGAGAGAGAGGAGAGTAGATACAAAGCGAGGCAGAGTAAGGTAGAGAGACATACACAAAGAAAGAAAGACAGAGGTAGGTGCGCGCACGCACACACACAATATATGTAGTAGTGTGTGTACAAAGAAATAAAGATACAGATAAGTTTGAGTTCTCATATTTGGGCTACCTCTGTTGTGCTAGTGGTGAACTTGGTCGGATTCCCTTATTTCGTCCAATCGTCGTGATGGATTAATCTCCTAGGTAGAGAGAGAGAGAGAGAGAGAGAGAGAGAGAGAGAGAGAGAGAGAGAGAGAGAGAGAGAGAGAGAGAGAGAGAGAGAGAGAGAGAGAGAGAGAGAGGCCGGGGTGGCAATCCTTGACCCGACCCGCCAACCCGACCCAAAGTTAGCGGGTTTGGGTTTGGCCTAAACGGGTTCGGGTCATAAACGGGTCGACCCGATTGACCCGTTTATTTAATGGGTCGGGTTCGGGTTTGTACCATAACCCGATTGACCTGACTTGACCCGTTTATCAAATGGATCGTGCAACCCGACCCGAGCCAACCCGAACCGACCCGACCCTACCTTACCTGAACCAACCCGACCCAACATGGCCCAATTCGACTTGTCTTGACCCAACCCGACAGGATTACGTGGGTTCTGTTGACCCAACCCGACCCGAAATGACCCGACCTGTGTAGTAAACGGGTTAAACGGGTCGGGACGGGTCAACCTATTTATTAGGCGGGTCGGGTTTGGGTTTAAGTCTTTGACCCGTTTATTAAACGGGTCGGGTTCGGGTTGGGTGTTTTGCCCTTATACCTATGTCTCAACCCGACCCGAACCCGACCCGACCCATTGCCACCCCGAGGTACAGAGAGAGAGAGAGAGAGAGAGAGAGAGAGAGAGAGAGAGAGAGAGAGAGAGGTACAAAGAGATTTCTTTGGAAAACCACAAAATATCCTTATGCGATCGTCTAGTAATAAACAATCAACTAAAAGTGTTATTTAGTTGATGGTTAATAAAACACCATCAACTAAAGTATTTATAACTGATGGTTTTCATCATAGCCATCAAATTTGTGCATTTTTCATCAATCAACTCTGCCTTTTTCTCAAAGAACCAAAAAAAAAATTATGTATAATTTTGTTAAAATAATTCACATCTATTCTTGATCATGCGCAAGGTCAGTTGATGGTATTTGAAGGGTAGACTAGCATTTGCAATTGCTTCAACTTGCTAGCAAAATGAAAGTGTTCCCATTATTATGCCTTTTCACGGTCGAAGTAGCTTCCTTGTAAGGCGGTTTTTTTTTTTTTTTTTTTGAGAATTTCATTCTCCGTGGGAGGGATTAGGCCTTGACCCCAACCTGTCTATTAAGCTTAGAGTAGAAAATACAAGCAATACCTAAGAGGCACCATACAACCAAAAGAAACCCAAATAGTTAAAATTACGTTGAACATGATCAGCCCAGAACTCCCTAAGCTAAGAAAAAGTAGGATCCCTATGCCTCGATATGAGCTAGAAGGGACTTAGCACCCTCCACCTCACTTAGCAGCGAGAACCCAATGAACGATGCTATTTCGAGGATGGTGTTGTCCGCCATTAAATTAAGCGGTAGGTTCTACTCCTCATCGTCAAAGGTTAATTGACAGCTGATCGACCCCGAAGACTTTGAAGAATAAAATCCGATTTTCCATTTCGAATAAATTGTCGTGCACTTCTCCGGGCTACTTTGACCTCGATCTATATCCACATCGGTGTTGGAAGCCAGTTGCTCTCCATGGCATCTTCTCCATGCCTCGTCGTCTCTGTGCAGCAGCTTGTCTCAATAGCCTCCTCTAGAAGTCTCTACTATCCCATCGTTACCTCCATCAAGCCGTGACTCTGGCAAAGAGTGATGGCGGATATTAGATAATCTTTCCGAAGATTATTTCACCATAGAGCCACTTTTACTATCCCTTTGACCTGCATGAGTCCTCATCAATGTTGGCTGGTCCTCCTTCTTTAGTTTTGAAGTTTGCCTCCCAACTTGTTCCCCACCCCCTTCTAGATCTATCGACAAATCTTTATTTTTCTCCACTAAAAGATGGTTTTGAAACAATCTACTATAACCTTTCTTTTCACTAGCTAGACTAAAACACTATCAAGAAAAGTTTTCCTAAAAAATTTTAGAAAAAATTATTTTCTATTATGGTGGAGAAGCCTAAAGGGATACAGATCGAGATAGCCGGTTTGAGCTCTCTTGTCTCGGATTTCGCCTTGTTGTCATTGTGAGAGAGGGATCGAGAAAGATATATAGAGCAAAAGGGTGAAGGAGAGGTTTAGAGAGAGAGAGAGAGAGAGAGAGAGAGAGAGAGAGAGAGAGAGAGAGAGAGAGAGATGTAAAGAGGAATAAAAGAGGGAGGGAAATGGACAAGGGAATACTACTATGGTTGATGAGTGTTGATGTGACTGCCCTAGTCGTTGGTTTTCTAACTCCTACCGGACACTTCTTGCACTGCCAAGAGATGGAGAGAGAAGGGATAGAGAGTGGGATAGAGATAGAGACTTCTTGCACTGCCAAGAGATGGAGAGAGAAGGGATAGAGAGTGGGATAGAGATAGAGAAATAGAGGAAGAGTAATATATAGAGAAATAGTGATAGATTGGAAGAAAGAGAAAGCGGACGAGAGAAAGAGGTAGAGAGCCGGTTGGGAGATAGATAGAAAAAGGGGCATGCAATAAAGAGAAAAACAAATTAAGGGATAAAGAGAGGTGGAATAGAGAGATAGAGAGAAGAGAGTGAATGACTTCTTTTCGGCTAAAATGACCGTTTATGTGGTCACAACTCAGTGGTAATGCACCTCTCTCGTTGTTGAGAGGTTGCATATATATATATATATATATATATATATATATATATATATATATATATATATATATATATATATATATATATATATTCGAACCCCGCTTCGTGAGTGGAATATGCAGGAAAAAAAGTGGCGATGTGACATACAAAGATAGAACGCTTCAGGTGGAGGTATGCTTCGATCCCTGGCCGCAAGAGTTGGTACGAACGAGCAGACCAATAGTGTAACTTTGATAACCAAAAAAAAATTGAAAAAAATTAAGTGTCGGTTCATTATATAGCATTATGATAAGGTGCAAGACAACTAATAGTTTTAGATAAGCTTAGGTCCACAGAATCAAAGTTGTTTTAAAATGTGATTCTCACCCGTATTTTGTGCACGTAGTAGATCATTTGCCAACCATTTTTAATGACATGTTTTATTTAAATACCAAAATATCCATAGGATCCTCCCACATTAATTAATAACATATGTTGTGGCGACATTTTTTTTTGACGGGAATGTGACACACGTTGCTACAGTGATTTCACTATAGTAGCTAACATGAAATAACTATAACTGCTATAGTGATTTTACCATAGCTACTTCATTGGTTTCTCTACAGTGAAATCACTATAGCAATGATACTCAATTATATGAAATTGATACTAAACTTCTTGCAGTGAAATCACTATAGCACTGAGTATCATTTTCATATAATTGAGTGAAAAAACTATAGTTGCTAGAGTTATTTCGTCGTGACTGCTATATAGACTTTCCTACAGTAAATGATATCGATACTCAATTATACAAAATAATATTGAATTCTTGTAGGAAATTCAGTAAATTATTTTCATATAATAAGTATCATTTTAACTAAATGTAGCAGGTACAATGAAATCATTGTAGCAATGATACTCAATTATATGAAAAAAAAACTCAATTACTGTAGGGAACCGAGTATCATTTTTATATAATTGAGTATCATTTTAAATAAATATAGCAGCTACAGTAAAATCGATGTAGTACCTATAGTAAAATTACTCAATTAGGTGAAATTCATACTCAATGCTATAGTGATTTTACTATAGGGAACTTAATATCATTTTTATAGTAGAGTACCATTTTAAATAAATATAGCATCTACAGTGAAATTGTTGTAGCTGCTACAGTGAAATCACTATTATTTAAAAATGTTACTCAATGCTACAGTGATTTCACTGTAGGAAATTGAGTATCATTTTCATATAATTAAGTATCATTGCAACAGTGATTTCATTATAGAAAAATGTATGTAGCAGCCACGGCGAAATCACTGCAGAAGTTACAATGGTTTTCACTATAGCTGCTGCAGTGATTTCGCTATCGGTTTTGAAGTAGGTCGTCTCGTAGGGATCAGGGGTGGTTCTATAGGCAAAGTCAATGTTAGTAATTTCGATAACTTACCTTGGACGTATTAGTCCTTTAGTAACCAATTAAACTGTTACAATTAATATGCTCAAACATGGATTTGGACTAAGAGGATAGAGTTTTAGGATCTATCATAAAATGGAACTATTAAAATGGAGTGAATACTATCAGCCCCAAAAAAAAACCCTGAATAATTGGTCACTAATCCCTGGCACAATATTTGATTTAACGTACAAGACATCCAAATATAGTCAATTATATCATGTCCTTCTATTTGGCAAATGTCCACTTTACCCCCCTACAAGCAACTGTACAAGGAGAAATCACGTGGAAAGTAATACGTCGGTAATAAATCACAATAACAGAAATATTTTTTAAAAGAACAAGATTTCACAATAAAAACTTACAATTATTTCACTGTAGCAAAAAGAAATAATTCAATACTAAGGAGGAACAATTGATTTTCACTGTTGCAATTGTACATTACGCTTAGCACCGAATTGTTGCTCTTTGCTATATTGTAACAAAGAGAAACAATTCGGTACTAAAGAAGAACAATTGCTACAATGAATTCACTATAGCAAAAAAAAAATTCAAAAAAATATTGCTACAGTGATTTCACTGTAGCAGAGCAACAATTCGCAACTAAAGAGAAATAATTCGTAATGTAATGTTCCTGCCCCCTGCTGCAGTGAAAGTAACATTGGCGTTTAATCAGAGATAATTTTATCATTTAAGGAAGATAAAAGTCAATGGAGGGACATTCTGCAAGTGCATATACTTCGGAAAGGACCTGGTGTGTATAGAGATATTTGGACGTCTTTTACGTTAAGCATATCCTACGTGAGGAAACTACCACCAACTCTCCCCCCAACAGCCAACACCCCCCCCCCCCTCCCCACACACACACACACATGTGGGGAATAGAAGTTCACAAAAAAAAAAAAAAAAAGAAATTACAATCATATCTTAACACTATAGGCAATCAAAATCTTATTTAGAAAAGCCAAGATATATAATGTACAAGGATAACAGTGTCAAATCAAATTTTACACTTAGAAAAGTTGAGGACAAAAGCGCACAAACGTAAAGAAAAGTAAATCACACGCACATCCAACATGGGAAAGAGAAAAGAGGCCGACAAATTAACGGATGAGAAATTAAAATACCACGATGACCCCCATGAGCATCATGAGAATTAGAAAGCTCACCATCATCATCATCACCTCCTCCTCCTCCTCCTCCCTACGGCCGCCCTCCTCATCTCTTCCAGCTCCGGCTCCTTGCCAATGGATCCATGGTCCCCACCACCCAAGTCTCCTTCGCTATATCCGTCGAGACCTTGAAGAAGTCCGGAGCATAGCTCATCAGCACCATCCTCTCTTTCTCCTTCTCCTCTTCTTTCATCATCTTTGCAGTCATCTCCCCGCCGCCACCACCGCCGCCGCCGCCCTCCTCTCCATCTCCTCCCAACCACCCTTTCGCCGGCGCCGACCTGCACCTCATGAGCAACAGCGCATTTGGAGGCGGCGCGGAATGATCAGGGGGTGCTGCAGTCATTGGCTCTTCCTCGTAAGGCCCATCTCTCTCTTCTTCTTCGCCGCCAGCTTCTTCTTCTTTATCGGACCCATGTCTCTGCTTCTCCTCCAACACCATGAACCATTTAGAAAACGCATTTCTTGATCCACTGCCTTCCACTTCCTCCTCCTCCTCCTCCTCCTCGTCTTCGACGCCGTCTTCTTCATCGGAGGTGCAGTCCACCGAGCCGTGGAAGGACCCGAAGCACCGCATGTCGAACCGGAGGCCGCGGAGGGCGCCGAGGAACTGCATGATGTCCTTCTTGATGCCGAGGGCCTCGAGCCAGCTGGGCCGCTTCCTCTGCTGGTGGAGCCGCTCGATCTCATCCACCACCGAGAGCCAGTTCTTGTCGCGGCCGCCGGGGCGGGGCCGCACCTTGATCTGGCCGGCGCAGGTGACCTTGGGGGACGTCGGCTCGGCGATCTCCGTGCCCATGTGCTTCGTCTTCGACCGGAAGAGGGGGCTGGCCGGGCCCCGGTTTGTGGGCCGCGATGGGTGGCGCTTCGACGGGTCGGTGGGCCGTGACGGGCTGCAGATGGCCTTCGGCATCAGGGTGAGATGGGCTCGGGATGGGAAGCAGACCAGCAGGTCCGTGGGCGCCCCTCCCCCATGCCCTCCTCCTCCTCCTCTTCCGACTCGTCCTTTCATTCTCTCTCTCTCTCTCTCTCTCTCTCTCTCTCTCTCTCTGCGGAAGGGTGGGATGGCTTAAAAGGGAGTGTGTTTGCCATCTTTGCACTTGTTTTTTCCTCTTATTCTATATTCTCTCTCTCTCTCTCTCTCTCTCTCTCTCTCTCTCTCTCTCTCTCTCTCTCTCTCTCTTTTGGCTGTTGTTCACGAGGAGCGGGGCCTTCTTTGTAGCCACCATAGCTTTCTACATGTAAAATATAGGAAGAAAGCAGGCCCACATAAATCATCTCATGATCCAATCACAAAACCAACTAAGGGTTCATGAGATGAGTTTAGGGCTAACCTTCGTTTTTATTTATTCTTGACCACTCCTTTGGAGACTAATGTATGTTGTTTAGTGCACTAGGTGACTGGCCTGATCGAACCTTATGCCTTCAATGAAAATTGGGCAGGTGGACTGTGATGATTGGGAATAATCCCACCAATCTAAAGTTCTTGGCACACTAATTAGCATCTTGAACCAACATTTAACCTAACTTTTCTGAGGGATGACAATCGTAGTAACAATATTCTCTGAATTTTTGACAAATTCATGAATACTTTGTGAACTTAAAGGTAAATCAAATGTTCACCGAATTATTTGGTGCCCTAAGGATTGCCCGAATAATTAATCCACAAGTTTTTCCTGAATTATAAAAATAATTAACAAATTTGACTGTTTTAATACGATATTTATTTCAATTAAATTATTAATATATTTTTACTATATGATTTATGTTTCCGAACTTTTGCTGAACTTTTAGGATTTTTTAAGAACTCCGAATTTTCCCGCCTTGCCGAATAATTATTCCCGAACGACAACTTTGCTACTATGATAACTAGTTTTAGTAGCTCATATATATATATATATATATATATATATATATATATATAGAGAGAGAGAGAGAGAGAGAGAGAGAGAGAGAGAGAGGGGTGTTACGTTGCGCTGTGCGCTGCGGGGGGAGAAAACGCGCTGCGGAATCGTGGCCGTCCAATCGAATTTGATCGGACGGCAGCCCGAAATCTCGTTCCCGACCTCTCTGTTAAGCCCTGACCGTCTGATCGCAGCCCCGCAGCCGTCTGATTTCGTGCAATGCACCCCGCCCGGCGAGATTTCGGTCGGTTCGATTCCCATCCGTTGGATCGATGGGAATCGAACGGACTGAATTGATTTTCGCTGTTACTGTAGCGGCTACAGTAACAGCGAAAAACATTTCAGCCCGTTGCATTCCCATCGATCCAATGGGTGGGAATCACCCAACCCACTTATGTGTTAATTGGATTCCCATCCGTTGGATCGATGGGAATCCAACGGGCAGAAATTTTTTCACTGTTACTGTAGCCGCTACAGTAACAGCGAATATCAATTCAGTCCGTTCGATCCCATCGATCCAACGGATGGAAATCGAACCGACTGATTTCTCACCGGGCGGGGTGCATTACACAGGATCAGACGGCTGCGGGGCTGCGATCAGACGGTCAGGGCTTAACAGAGAGGTCGGGAGCGGGATTTCGGGCTGCCGTCCGATCAAATCCGATCGGACGGCCATGCTTCCGCAGCGCATTTTCTCCCCGCATCGCGCAGCACAACGTAACACCCCTCTCTCTCTCTCTCTCTATATATATATATATATATATATATATATATATATATATATATATATATATATATATATATATATATATATATATATATATATATATATATATATATATATATATATATATATAGAGAGAGAGAGAGAGAGAGAGAGAGAGAGAGAGAGAGAGAGAAAACGGGGTATGGGCTGGCAGCTCATTACAATTTGAGCTGCCAACCACGTGTCATATTTTAAGCCATTCAATATCTTAATAAAAAAAAAACAAAAAACAAAATAGAGACAGCAGTATCAGCCCCCCTGCCCCCTTCTCTCTCTCTCTCTCTCTCTCTCTCTCTCTCTCTCTCTCTCTCTCTCTCTCTCTCGTCCGAGGGTGGATCGCATCTCTTCCCCTTCGGCCGATCGCATTCCCCCCCTTTCCTCCGGCGCAGATCGTAGCCTCCTTCTCCGGTGCCGATCGCAACCCTCCCAACCTGTGATTGCACTTTTCCCCGATCTCCAGCAACCACGCCCCCCTCCGGCAACCTCTTCCCCTCCGACGTCGATCACAGTGCTGGTGCGGAGGGGGCCGATCGCAGTGCTGCTGTGGAGGGGGCCGATCGCAGTCCCCTCCGGCGCTGATCGTACTCCCCTCCGGCTGCCCCTAACCAGTGGATCGCACTCCCCCTCCGGTGCAGCCTCACCCTCCGACGCCCTCCACTGCAGCCGGATCTCCCCGTTTGCTTGTCCTCCGGCGCAGCCTCGTCCTCGCCCTTCGCGGCAGCCCCCGATCGATGATCGTATCGGCGGGGCTGGAGGTTGGGGAGGGGGGCACGACCACATTGTGGAAACGGGGAGGTTGTGCGTGATTCATCGGAGGTTTTTGATCGGATGGATGATAATGCACGCAACGGTGCATCAGACGGCTGCGGTGCGACGCCGCACGCACCGCACGCCGCATTTTAGCATTCCCCCCCCCCCTCTCTCTCTCTCTCTCGCTCTCTCTCTCTCTCTTTCTCTCTCTCTCTCTCTCTCTCTCTCTCTATATATATATATATATATATATATATATATATATATATATATATATATATATATATATATATATATATATATATATGAGGGATTCTTAGGTGTGGTCTACAGACCGTGCGGTCCGCAGCCGTCCAATGCACCACTCGCTTCTTTACCCTCCCTAGAAGTTTCATAATTTGATGGTTTTTTGTGGATGTATTATCTAAGGTAAGGTAATCATCATCCTCAACAAAAATCAGCAAATTCTAGAACTTCTAGGGTCATCAAATGAGCTAGGCACCAACATAATTAATGGTTAGAGTGAACGGTCGAAAATATTTCAAACATTGGACCCTAAAAATTTTAGAATTTACTGATTTTTTGTCAGGATGATCACCTTACCTTAGAGAACACGTCAACCAAAAATCAAAAAAATCTAAAACTTCTAGGATGGCAAACAATGCCTGAGGTTTAGCAACGATGCTACACCTCAGGTCTATGGTCCCTTTTCCCATATATATATATACTAGTAAAGCCCGTGCCTGTCGGCACGCAAAAGATTTTGAAAGCGACAAAAATATTTTGAGGGTGTGACAAAATTTAGAGGGAAGAGGCAATATTTTAAAGGTGGCAATAATAATTTAAAACTGATGTTATTTTTGAGCGAGAGAACAATATTTCGAGGGTTATAACAATATTTTTTGAGCTATGAGCTACGGAATGAGAAAATAAGCTACGATCATTTTGGCCACCCTAGAAGTTTTGGAATTTTATAAAAATTGGTGGGTATGTTGTCTAGGGTATCATGATCTTCACCAATTTTCAAGGAATTCCAAACCTTCTAGGGTCATCAAACAGTAGAACGATATTTTGAGGAAGGTGGTGATATTTTAAAAGTGACATTGAAAAGATGCACACTCCACCCTCAACCTCTCCCCATTTGACTCACATATTGGATCAAGAAAAAAAAAAATTAAAAAAAGATGTCTCTATCTGTCCCTCTTTCAAAATAAAAATAAAAAAACAAAGCAGTATTTGAAGAACAACCAAAATAAAAAATAAAAAAATAGAGCAGTATAAACCAAGGTGTTAGCCGACTGCAATAAAAAAATGGAGATAAAGGTAATAAGATTTAGACCAAATGAAAACAAACAGTACGACCTCTCCACTTTCGCTCCATCCACCCTGAAGGATCGAGATCCAACATCTACATAGAGATGCATCATCTCTGTAGAGTCCGTACAACTCGTCACCAGATCAAATGTCTGGTTTCGACATACCCACATAAAAACCAGTACTCCTAACCGACCCATATTCTGAAACTCCTCCATTCCCGGAACAGAACGGCAAAGAACCAACATAAGTTAAGCTTGGTTTTCAAGAAAACCCACATTAAGTCCAGTCGAAGTATCTAAGAAGAAAACAAACTAAGAATCGAAGCATAGCTCCTGTAGCAAGTGATCCAACGTCCAAAGTATGATTTTAAGTATGAAACCCGGCTAGAGAGAGAGAGAGAGAGAGAGAGAGAGAGAGAGAGAGAGATGAGCACATATATATATAAAACTTGCTTTTTTTAATAATGTCTTAAGCACATAGAATGATTAAAAATCCCTACCATGCTTGTGTGATGCAACATATTTAGAATACAAAAATCCAAGAAATAATTTGCGCGGGCAACAAATAAGTTGGAAGGAAATTACAATGAAAACAACTACAAACAGACTTTAATTAACCAGTCACAAAGATATGAAAGAAATTCAATCAAATCATTACACAACTTTCCATCAGATCCATTAGTCAGCAGCCACTGTTGCCTCAACCTAAAGTTGTCTGCCTCATTCCCCCAAACCTGGCCGGTGAATTGCACTCAACGCCAAATTTCATACAAAAGAGAATGCTATTTAGCTCGAAGTGTTTGTCTAAAATGATCAGCCTGATTGACATGGCATCCAATCACAACATCACTTTGCCTGACAGTCTGGGTTGAATGGATTCAGCTAATTGTTTCAAGCTGTCATGAGGACACAATTATCAAAACAATACTTATCTCTAATTGGTGTTTAATTCAACACATCATTGATTGGACCGAAAGGAAGTGCAGCAAATGATATCCACAAAAAAAAAAAAAGGCAGAAGAAACATTCACAAACAGAGGAGGTATGAAGGTATGAGGAAGAAGCTAAATGCAATTCAAAAACCTATAGCAGAGAGGTATGAAGGTATGAACCTGATTGTTCAAACACAAAATAAAAATTCTCAACACTTTTCCAAGAAAAAATCAAAAGGGTAAAAATCTTCAAACACGGAACCTAATTGCAGAGAGAAAGAGAGAGAGAGAGAGAGAGAGAGAGAGAGAGAGAGAGAGAAAGAGAGAGAGAGAGAGTGAGAGAGAGACCCAAGAGAAACAATCAAGAAGAAGAAGGGTTTCACTGCCATAACAATCAAGAAGAAAGAATTTCCTCTCGCTTAAAAAATAATCATCAAATTTTTCAACCCAGATTTCAATTCCGATAAGCTTTTAAAATCATGCAAATACAAATTTTTAATACTAAGCAACAAATTTTTAAGATCAGATTTCTTTTGAAGCATGATATTTTTAAGCATCGGATTTTTAGAACTGGAGCATCATATTTTTTTGAAGCATCAAATTTTTTTAAGCATCAGATATTTTGAGAACTGGAGCAATAGATTTTTTGAGAATCATATATTTTTTAGAACTGAAGCATCAGATTTTCAAATTTTGAAGCATCAGAAGTTGCTACGATTGCCACAAAAACTCGACAAAAAAAATCAAGAGAGTGATAGGGAGACAGGGGCCTACCTGGGTGGACGGATCTCAGCTACTCTCTCTGCTCTCTTTCTCTACTTCTCTTCTTTCTCTACTTTTCTTCTTTTTCTTTCTCAGCTTCTCACCATTCACCGTTTCTCACCCGTCCTGAACCAGAGAGAGAGAGAAAAGAAAAAGTTATTAACCCTCCAATTCAAACAACAATGGAAAAATCCGCAAGCCTTAATCAAATATCAATCATAAAAAGGTTAAATGGCGTAAACAATACCTTGAAATCGGAAGAAATCTGAAGGGGTGAGAGAGAATTTGATCAGCAGGGTCTCAGATCGGTGATGTAGGAGGAGTGCGTTTCCAACAGATCTCAGCCAGCGAGAGACCGAAAATGAAAAACCAAGACAACCATCAACAAAAAGAAAAAAAAAATCAAGATGGTGAGGGGGACGGGCTCAGCGGTTAGAGAGAGAGGGGGACGGGCTCAGCGGTTCGATGAGAGAAAGAGAGAGATCTCGAGCGGGCGGTGGGAGCTCCTCAATCGGCCCTCCAAGCGATGGAGATCACATTCCGTCTCATCTCCCTCGCCCTCTCCGATCCTCGGCCCTACGCTAACTGCCGCAAGTGGAAGCGCCGCCACGAGTCCCTAAGCATCAGACAGATCGAGCTCATCGCCGCCCTCTGCGAGGGGGAGGATCCGGCGGCCGAGTGCCCATCTCCCACCTCAGCTCGCCCAAGAGGATCCTGGCGCGAGACAGGAGCTCGTTGGAGGTCTGGAAACTCCCCGGCAGGAGTGCTCCGGTCGCCAGCAATACCAGCGAGGCGAGCCTACTCCTGAGGCTAGCCACGCGGGAGAGATCCGAGGGCGTGGCCTGCAAGATACATTTCGAATCGAGGCCCAGATGCGTCGGTGCCCCTTCACGCTGGGTCTGGGGGAGTCCAACCTCGCTGGGAAGCCTAGCCTCGAGAACGATCTCATCGTCCGGCCGTCGGATCTCCACTCCCTCAAGAGATCCCCCTCCGAGTCGAAGAAAGAGAGACATCTTGAGCGGGCGGTGGGGGGGGGGGGCTCCTCAATCTGAAACAGAGAAAAAAAAAACCCTAAATTAAAAAGAAAGAGAGAGGAATCAGATCTGTGGTGAGGGGGGGCAGCAGGAGTGAGGGACACGGAGATCTGGGGAGAGGATGGTCGATTGAGGGTGGGAGGGAAGATGGAGGGGGGTCGCGGGAGTGAGGGACGCGGAGAGAGAGAGAGAGAGAGAGAGAGAGAGAGAGAGAGAGAGAGAGAGAGAGAGAACATGGAAGAGAGGAGAGAGAAGGGGGACAAGCTCAGCGGTTAGAGAGAAAGGGGGGCGGTCTCAACGGTTTGATGAGAGTGGGACGCGCAGAGATAGAGAGAAACAGATCAATCGTGCAGGAACTGCTATCCAACCGTTGTCCGATTGACGTGGCATACAATGCCAGCGCCTACCGAATAAAGGACAGGGCATGAACGGCTATGATTTTCAAGAAAGGATCGTGAAGATTATGTCTAAAGCAGATCGTGCAAAATATAAAATACTACACAATGCCAAGAGATCTTGGCCATCAAATACTCCAACCGCCTCTTATGTTTGTATCGAACGGCTGTCTTTATCTATTCCTAGTGAAATATTATATATATATATATATATATATATATATATATA
>OX393549.1:88936555-88941555 GCA_947650365.1 Chamaelirium japonicum
TTCTGATCAATTTCGTATGAAACTTTCAATCCTGAATTGCTTTACACGAAAGTGAAAATTCTGATTAAGTTCGTACAGAATAAATATTTTCATGCAAAACTGATCAGAATTAAAAGTTTTTTACGAAATTGATTAGAATGTTCACTTTCATATGAATCAAATGGGTGCATTCATACAAAATAGATCTGAAATGAAAGTTTTGTATGAACTTAATCAAAATGTCCAATTCAGATCTATTTCGTATGAAAATAGTCATTCTGATTCATACGAAAGTGCACATTCTGATCAATTATATATGAAAGCGGATATTCTGATTCGTACAAAATATATCTAAATTGTTAGTTTCATATGAACTTAATCAAAATGACCAATTCAAATCTATTTCATATAAATGTCACTACAAAAAAAACAGTTATTACCGACGGACAATATCCGTCGGTAATATTAAAATTCCGTCGGTAATATTCTATAGCGACGGACGATATTTCCATCGCTGGCTGTCGGGAAAGAAGGCGTCGGGGAAAACAATACGACGGACCAAATATTACCGTCGGTAATAATAATTAATACCGACGGTAATATTAAAGCCGTCGGTAATATTTAATCAATTAAAAACTAATTTAATATAGTATTGCCGACGAAATATAAGAATCCGTCGGTAATATATAACCATTTTACCGACGGGTATAGTTTATACTGTCGGTAATACTATATATATTACCGACACATATATATATTGCCCGTCGGTAATAATATATATATTACCGACCACATTTATATAACCGTCGGTAATAATATATATATTACCGACGCATATATATATTACCCGTCGGTAATAATATATATATTACCGACAGATACTATATGCCGTCGGCAAAGTATTAATAATTTAAAAAAAATAAAAATATTATTACCGACGGAATAATTAATTTCCGTCGGTAATAAGTATGTTTTTTTTTTAATAAATTTACCTAAATAATGTTATTTAATTTCTGTGATTCAATACCACAATATATTACCACAATTTATCAAATATTACCATAATTTATAAAATATTACCACAAATTTTAAAATATTACCTAAATTGATAAAAAATTACAGCAAATTATCAAATATTACCACAGTTCCCGGCCGACAATTATAGACAAGAACAAAAAATAACCATATATTACAAAATAATATTTACACAATCCAGAACTGAGAGATGATACATGTCCTATCTCAACCACCCCCGCCCGCCACCAACGCCGGTGCTCTCATCGATCCCCTGACGCCGCCCTATAATTCCAAGTTCGAATTATCGGATGCCGATCCGATGACGATCGGATCGAATCCAAACCTATTTGGCTATACAACACCTGAAGTAATTTCAAACAATGTTATAAGACTCCGCACAATTTCGATTTCGGTTCCCGAGTAGGTAGAGAATTAAATAGATGGGGTAATACTGAAATTAACAAATAGAGGCAACATAATTTGAACCTAGGACCATGGTCCAAAACCTAAACCGACCATCCGATCCAATCCAAACCAACTTTAGTTGAGTTGGATTCGATTGGATTCCAATCATAGTTCGGTTTGGATCTGATTGAAAATCCTCAAAACCGACCAAGATTGGATCGGTTTTGGTTTTGTCTAAATAGGTTGATTTCGAACCGATGCACACCCCTACTTTTAACGGGTTACTCACGATCAGATCATATTGGGGGGTAAAGTCAAATTTTAAAAATTTAGGGGAGTAACTCAAATTTCAACATAAAAGTGGGGGTGTGAGAAAATAAAAGGGAAATTTTTTTCATACCCCAAAAACCTGTAATTAACCCCCATTTTTGAGCTGTTGTTACTGGCTCTTGAAGGGTTGACCTTTTGAGAGAACAATGGGTGATGTTACACCATTTGGGGCATTCAAAACCCATAACAAGAGTTGTTGTTACACCTCTTGCATGGGGTGGTAACAGCTTGGAGTTGCAACCTTTTGAATGGCCCAAATGTTAGTTTGTGGTACTGACTGTTGCTACACTCTCTTGAATGGGGAGAAAGTTGGGCATTTAAGACCCAAACGTTTTGAGCTGCTTGAAACCCTTTCAATGCTCTTTAAGGTTCAAAAGCCTATTTAAGGTGAGGCAAGCAAGCCCTCTGGTTCTTTCGGTTATAGGTTCAAAAGCCTATATAAGATGAGGCAAGCTAGCCCTCTGGGTCTCTTTTAATTTTTTTTGTTTCTCTGCTTCTCGCAAGTAGGGCTGCGAACAAGCCGAGCCGAGCTCTGGTCTGCTTAAGCTTGGCTCGTTTATTAAACGAGCCTAAACTTCAAGCTAGGATACGATCAATTAGTGATCGATAAACTTCAGGCTAGGATACGCTGAATTAGTGATCGAACAATCCTTTATCGAGCTTGCTCTTGAACTCCAAAATCAGTCAAAAGAATGGACTGTATATGTTGGGTCTATTCAAGCCATTTATGAACCTACTCATGATCTTACTCACGAGTTCTAAACAGACATGTTTGCGAGCCCAACTGAGCCGAGCTTTGGTCTGCTTGAGCTTGGATTGTTTATTAAACAAGCCTAAACTCTAGGCTTGGGCTTGGCTTGACTAGTAAATGAACGAACTCGAACAAGCTTTTATCGAGCTTGTTTTCGAGCTGCTCACGAACAGCTTGGTTTGTTTTACAGCCCTATAGTAACGAGATCATTGTCTTGATAGTGGACGGAGAAATTCTCTTTTGTTCTTGAAGTTTTTGGTGTTTGACTCTTTGTTGGGAGGCAAAATCCATCGGGTTCATCTGCTTCCAATCGGGTCGTGACAAGCGATCGGGGGAATACTTCTTCGGCTCGTTGTACCGAAGAAGTAGTAAGCCATGTCCCATCAAACAATCTACATAACATATTATCATTTTTAAGAAATTAAAAACTAACAAAGTAAACGAAAGACGTTTCTTGCGTAGAATACGAAAAATGAGAAGTGTAGCCAACCGCAAGCTTAGCTTCTAATTGGGGCACTTGAACATGTGTACAAGGAAGTATAAAGATTGTGAAATAGTAATGAGATAGTGACAATGATAGTAACATTTGATGAGTAGTTAGGGGAAGTGGGGGTAGTGGTTAAGTGAAGGAAGGTTGTGAGTGTTTTGTATCATCAAGAAAAAGAAATCTTACCCAAGGGCTCTTGTACCTTCGATCTTAACCTTCGTGTCTGAATTTTGTTCTCTCTGAGTGGTGATTTTTTTTTTTTAATACACTGGTTGGGATCTAGGCCGAACAATCGCTTATCCTTTAAGAGGGATTTCTCAACAAAAAAAAAACCAGCGGGCTAGCTTTTTGTCCAAGTGGTGCTTCTTCTCTAGCAAGAGGTGGGACTTGGGAGGGTTGAAAGGTTTGCCCATGCCTAACCCACAGATCATCATTTAGTTTGGGGAGAGAGGGAGGAGGAGGAGGAGGAACTCATCGGGGGGAGGAGGAGCTCACCGGGGGGAGGAGGAGCTCACCGGGGGGAGGAGGAGGAGGATCTCACCGGCCGGAGCCCACGAGGAGGAGGAGGAGCTTACCGTCGGTCGATCGGTCGGCCGGAGGGACGCGACGTGAGGGAGGCCGGGGAGGGGGGGAGGGAGGCCGGGGAGGGGGGGGAGGCCGGGGAGAGGGGGGAGGGAGGCCGGGGAGGGGGGGAGATTGAGAGAGAGAGAGAGAGGGGCGGGGAGGCCGGTTAGATCGAAACAATACAGAAGGGGGGGGATCGCTGATTGTAACTAATGTCTGGATTTTTACCGACGGACATTTTTACATCCGTCGGTAAATATAACATTTTTACCGACGGAACTATACTCTCCGTCGGTAAACAACGACGACGAAACTCAGTCTCCATTTTTTTTCAGAGGCTTGGTTTTACCCTGAGTTTCGTCGTGATATTTTTACCGACGGCGATATAATGTCCGTCGGCATTTACCGACGGAACAATAATTTCCGTCGGTACAAATCACCGACGAAACTCAGGGTTCTATTTTTTCCAGAGGCTCGGTTTTTACCCTGTGTTTCGTCGGGACAATTTTACCGACGGATATTTATCTACCGTCGGTATCTTGCCGACGGCCATTAAATTACCGTCGGTATAATTAGTTATACCGACGGCTATATAACATCTGTCGGTAAAACTCTCCGATTCGTCGTGACATTTTACCGACGGTATTTATGTAACCGTCGGTATAAAGTATATTACCGACGGGACATATATGTACCGTCGGTATAAATATTTATACCGACGAAATTTATTTGACCGTCGGTAATAAATGTGCATAAAAAAATTAAAAAATTAAAGTTATAATACCGACGGATATTATAGTCACCGTCGGTAAAAAGTGTATTATTTCCGACGGTGCTAAAAATGTCCGTCGGCAAAGACCCTCTTTCTTGTAGTGTGTAGCATTTCTGATTCATACAAAAGAGAATATGCGGATCAATTCCATACGAAACTTTCATTCCCGATTAATTTTGCACAAAAATGGATATTCTGATTAAGTTCGTACGGAAGGATGTCCAATTTCATGCAAAGCTAATCAGATTTAAAGTTTTATATGGAATTGATTAAAATATCTACTTTCATATGAATCAGAATATCTACATTCGTATGAAATAGATTGAATTTGCTAGTTTCGCATGAACACTACACCAATACTTTAGAAAAATGACGGGCAATGATCATCGTTTTTCAGTATGTTAGTTTTTAGTCTGTCATTTTTCAATACCCGTATTTTTTTACTATTAAAAAATATGAATTGATCGTCGTTGATTAAAAGTTAAATTTGCCCGTCGTTTATTTATATAGTTTATTCCTCAAATTGATGTAGTGGAACTATATCAAAATATCCAATTCAGATTTATTTCATACGAACGTAACATTTCTGATTCATAGGAAAGTGGTCATTCTGATCAATTCTGTACGAAACTTTCAATCATGATTATCTTTTCACGAAAGTGAATATTTCAATTAAGTTCGTACATAATTGATAC